>CM014273.1:19082206-19119183 GCA_004135705.1 Alloteropsis semialata | reverse complement strand
ATTCGGTTGAGCCTTCAAACAGCTGTGGATATTCTGCCTTTAAATCTTCTTCTCTTTCCCAAGTTGCCTCATCCACTGAGTGTCGACTCCACTGCACCTTACACATCCGTATCACCTTACTCCTTGTGACTCTTTCTGCCACTTCCAATATTTTGACGGGATACTCTTTATAAGTAAGGTCCTCTTGTACATCGAGTTCCTCCAAAGGCAACTGTTCTTCTGGCACTCGTAAACATTTCTTTAATTGAGACACATGAAACACATCATGTACTTCTGACAGTCTGGTTGGCAGTTCCAATTGATAAGCTACCTCACCTTTTCTATCCAACACCTTGAATGGTCCAATGTACCTCGGTGCTAGTTTTCCTTTGACATTGAATCTACGAACTCCTCTCATAGGTGACACCTTGAGATATACGTAGTCGCCAATGTCAAAACTAAGGTCTCGGCGTCTGACATCCGCATAACTCTTCTGTCTGGATTGTGCTACTTTCAAATTCTGCCTAATTGTTTGCACCTGTCTTTTAGCCTCTTTAAGAATTTCAGGGCCAAACACTTGGCTTTCTCCCGTTTGATTCCAGAACAAGGGTGTTCTACATTTCCTGCCATATAGTGCCTCAAATGGTGCCATTTGTAGACTTTTCTGGAAACTGTTGTTATAGGAGAATTCTGCGTATGGCAAACTCTTATCCCAACTTGTCCCGTACTGTAAAGCACAAGCCCTCAACATATCTTCCAAGATTTGGTTCGTCCTTTCAGTTTGCCCATCAGTCTGTGGATGATAAGCCGAACTGAAGTTCAGTTTTGTATCCATTGACTCATGAAGTTTATGCCAGAACTGTGATGTGAACTGTGATCCTCGATCTGACACTATGTTCTTTGGAACTCCATGCAGGCATACTATTCGCTCCATGTATAGCTCTGCTAGCTTTGCACCCGAGTAGGTGGTCTTTACCGGAACAAAATGAGCCACCTTTGTTAGTCGATCCACAATTACCCATATAGAATCAAAACCTCTCTGAGTACGGGGTAAACCGACTATAAAGTCCATTCCGACTTCTTCCCATTTCCACTCTGGTATCTTCAAGGGTTGGAGTAAACCGGCAGGTCTCTGGTGTTTCGCTTTAACTCTTTGACATGTGTCACATAGAGCGACATATGTTGCTACATCTCGCTTAAGTCCATACCACCAGTATCTCTCTTTAATATCCAAATACATCTTTGTACTTCCCGGGTGTATGGAGTAAGCTGAATCATGTGCTTCCCTTAGAATAGCATCTCTTATATGTTTTAGGTTAGGCACACATATTCTTTTACCGAACCACACAGTTCCTTGCTCGTCCATGCTAAATCCTGGTGCTTTTCCCTGAATGATCAAAGCTATGATTTCCTAAATCTTCTTATCTTCTTGTTGCCCTTCTTTAATCTCTTTTTCTAGTGTTGGTTCAACTTCCATTTCCACTGTGCTAGCAGCAATTTCCAGATTCAACCGTTCAAATTCCTTTCCGAGTTCTTCTGGCAACTGGGTAACTCTATTTGCATGACTTCTTCTGCTTAAAGCATCTGCCACCAAATTTGCCTTCCCTGGATGATAGTGAATCTCCAGGTCGTAGTCCTTGATTAACTCTAACCATCGGCGTTGCCTCAAATTCAGGTCTGACTGTGTGAACACATACTTCAGACTCTTGTGGTCAGTGTAGATATCACACTTATGGCCAATCAAGTAGTGTCTCCAGATCTTTAGTGCATGCACCACTGCTGCAAGTTCAAGGTCATGAGTCGGATAATTTAACTCATGCTTCCTTAACTGTCTGGAGGCATATGCTACCACTTTTCCTTCTTGCATAAGTACACATCCCAAACCTTGACGAGATGCATCACAATATATAGAGAAACTCTTGGTTATATCTGGCAGTACCAATATTGGAGCCGTGGTTAATCTTTTCTTCAGCTCCTCAAAACTGGCTTGACACTTTTCTGTCCACACGAACTTCACGTTCTTCTCTAGCAAGGACGTCATAGGTTTAGCTAGTTTGGAGAACCCTTCAATGAACCGTCGATAGTATCCAGCCATTCCAAGGAAACTCCGAATCTCACTCACATCTTTTGGTGGATTCCAACTTAGCACATCCTTGACCTTCTTTGGATCAACTGCCACTCCTCCATTGGATACAACATGACCCAAAAATGCTACTTCCTTCAGCCAGAATTCACATTTACTAAACTTGGCATATAACCGTTGATCCCTGAGCCTCTGTAATACCAACCGTAGATGTTCCTCATGCTCTTCTTCATTCTTGGAGAAAATCAGAATGTCATCAATGAATACTACCACAAACTTGTCCAAATAATCCATGAAGACTTTATTCATCAAATACATGAAGTATGCAGGAGCATTGGTCAATCCAAATGACATCACTGTAAACTCATACAATCCATACCGGGTGGTGAATGCTGTCTTGGGAATATCAGAAGCACGAATTCTCATCTGATGATATCCTGATCGAAGATCAATCTTGGAGAATACACATGCTCCCTTCAGTTGATCAAAGAGATCATCGATCCTTGGTAGCGGATACTTATTCTTTATGGTTACGTCATTGAGTGCTCGGTAATCGATGCACATTCTCTTGGTTCCATCTTTCTTCTCAACAAATAATACCGGTGCTCCCCAAGGTGAGGAGCTAGGTCTAATATAACCCTTCTCAAGTAGCTCATCTAATTGCTTCTTAAGTTCTTCTAATTCTTTCACACCCATTCTATATGGTCGCTTAGCTATAGGTGCAGTGCCAGGTTTAAGATCAATAAGAAATTCAACTTCGCGTTCTGGTGGCATACCTGGCAACTCTGCGGGGAATACATCGGGAAATTCCTTCACCACATTGATGTCTTCCATGGCCATCTCCTTCACTTGATTAGCATGACACACATCTGAAGCAGTCATTGTTGCTTGATATTCTACTTTTTCTCCAGAACTTGCTGTCAGTTGCACTGCTCTTTTAGCACACTGAATTACTCCATCATGCTTTGCTAGCCAGGACATTCCCAGGATAATATCAATGCCAGTAGAATTCAGGATTATAGGGTTGGCTACAAAATCTACCCCCCTTATTTTTATGCTAACCTTTGGACAAACTAAGGTTGCCTTTAGTTCTCCACCAGGTGAACTAACTATCATTGCTTTTTGCATAGGTTGCATAATCATCATGTGCTTTTTCACAAACTGGGCAGATATAAAAGCATGCGATGCTCCAGAATCAAATAATACTGATGCAGGATTTGAGTTCACTGAAAACATACCGATCACCACATCTGTTGCTTCTTGCGCAGCCTCCGCATTCACATGATTAACTTTGCCTCGGGCATAGTTCTGCTGTCCTCCATTACGTGGGCCTTGTTGCTGCCTGCCGGCGTTCTGTCCCATCTTCTTAGGGCAATTGTTAGCAAAATGCCCCAGTTCACTACAATTGTAACACACCCTTGGAGTCACGGGTGTTGTGTTAGCCTGTGTGAGTGGTGGAGCTTGAGCTTTCAGCTGTGGGTTCTGAGGCCTGTACTGCTGCTGCTGGTTCTGGGGGCGCTACTGGTACTGGGGACGGCCTGTCTGAGGAGAAGATCCCTGAAAGCGAGGCTGATTACCCATTGATGGATTCTAGCGAGGACGCGAGCTGCTTCCAGACTGTTGGCCCATATACTTTCTCTTCTTTTCTTCCATCTCCTTGCGCTTATGCTCAAGCATCAGAGCTTTGTCAACCAACTTTTGAAAGTTCTCAAAAGTGTGTGTCATAAGTTGGTATTGTAGCCCATCATTCAATCCCAACAGAAAGAGCCTCTGTTTCTTATCATCTGTGGAGACCTCCTCTGGAGCATACCTTGATAGTTCAATAAATTTATCACGGTAAGCCGTGACAGTCATAGACCCCTGCTTCAGTGCCAAGAACTCCTGACGCTTCAATATCATCAAGCCATCCGGCACATGGTGAGAACGGAAGCTCTCGCAAAATTCCAGCCAAGTGATCTGATTAGGGTGGGAGTGAGCGTACTGATATGCATCCCACCAATCCAGGGCTGCTCCTTGTAGTTGGCCTGACCCATAAAGAACCTTCTCACGGTCATCACATTGGGCAATGTCAAGCTGCCGGTCCACTGCCTTGAGCCAGTCCACTGCTTGCAAAGGATTACTTGCACTGGAGAAGGTTGGTGGACGACCCTTCATGAATTCTCCACGCTTGTCCCTGGGTGGAGCGGGATGTGGTTGATGAAGAGGTTGGTTCTGCTGATTTTGTTGCATCATTGCCATGGTTTGAGCCAACTGCTGCATGATCTGGTTCTGTTAAGCCAGAAGTTGCTCAACAGTGGGTTGGTTGTTCCCCTGGTTACCTCTTCTGCCATTGGCCATCTGTTGAAGACATTAATATTACTGTTATTCAACCATCCAAGATAACCATAATTTGATTCTGGACAAGGGTATGGAAATGATAGATGTGCAGAGCAAAAACCCTCTCAACTATTTAAACACAAAGCCTTAACCTATATCTAGATGCTTGTGAGTATAAAACTCACAATCATCACAATCATTACAAAAATCCAACTCATGCATTGAACATAATCATAATTATTCAAATCACCCAAGAGCACAAATTCACACATAAGAAACTTAAAACAAACTCAAAACGCATCTAAGTCGTTTATTACAACTCATGGGACAAACCTAAAGATCCTCATCTATGGTGATGCAGGCCTATCTCATGAAAGAAAACAACGGGGAAAGTCAAATTTTGCAATAGATAAGGATAAAAGTATAAGCAAGGATTTTTAATAAATTAATGACAAGGCAAAACAAGGATAGATTAAATAAATAAAATGAGGTATGTATAATCAATAAATAAAATAAGCAAGGTTAATTTAAAATGGAATAAAGCAAGGATCATAGATTCTAAACGACCATTCTACTCTAGGCTGCGCATCCTACAGTCAGCACTGCTTTGATACCACTCTGTCACACCCGGATTTACGAAGGAAATCCGAATGCTACTATATGTGTACCCAGGAAGTCTTTACACACATATAGTTCAGAAATGAATATCAAAGAAAGGAAAAACAGTGCTCGATAACATAAACAGAAACAAGTCTTACATCACAAGCATTACATTTATTAACGAGTTTATCAAAGTAGCGGAAGCCTGATGTAATCTAACTCCAAGACATCTCCACAGGGACTCTGACTGGGGGAATGCACTGCCTAGAAGTCCGGGAACTCCTCGGGGAAGACAAAAGCATCCACAGGCGGCTCATCTGAGTACCCATCCGGGATTTTGTTGATATGAAGCAAGTGTAAGTAATCCATCTTACTTAGCAAGCATAACATGATTAAATGAGGCTCAAAAGGCTATGCAAGGTTTAAACTGCGGTTAGCATTTTTAGTTGATTGATTTTAGAATTAACCTGAATTACTAGAATTATATGACAACCCGGTTGTAACCCACATTATGAAAGCATATGAAATATTACGAATGAACAACATCATATTAAACCATTTATTCAGAAAACAAGGTACCGCTCAAAAAGGATCCAGGCAGCTCTTAACCGTGAGCACGGCTGTTATAACAGTTTTACACTCTGCAGAGGTTGTACACTTTCACCACCGGTCGTGATCCCCTTGCCTTCGGCAAGCACTCCCTTCACACCACGTGAAATGAGTACAGGGTTTCACTACGAGACCTTTCAAAAGACACCCTAACAAGCTAGTGGCCGCTAAGGTTTCCTGACAGGCGCATGGACCCCTCCAGGCTCCAGCCAAAACATCACACAAATCCATCACACACAAACCCCAACGAGAACTGACCGAGGTCCACACTTAAACCTGGCAGCCCCACTTGCGCCTTTCGGTAACCACAAGACAAGCTAGAGCCGTTCAGTTTACTTAGTCAAGACCAGAGCCATGTGATTCCTGTGGTTGTACGGTTTTCCTGGGTGGCCGCTTTAAGAACGGAACCTTAAGAAGAGACGCTTAGAGCAATGCAAACACATGCTCAAGCTCCCTAAACCACGTTGCTAAAAAGCACATTTTAATAAGGTTCCAAGTATACCATTAGTCAGGATTATTATTTCATAACGAACATTAGCGGTTGGCAAGCATAGCGACAACTAACATATCTACCCATATGCAAAACCCAGGGTAAACAAGGAATATGGAATAAACAAAGCTAGTCATCCCTATGGTTTAACAAAATTAGACACATGCATGAATGAATAAAATATTTATAAGGTGAATAGGTATCAAGGATGAATCATGTTACACTTGCCTTCCTCAAGGTATTGCTGCTGATCCGGTTCTTCAAACTCTTGATCAAAGCCGGCCTCGTACTGCTCGCACTCTAAACACGCATTCCAATCACCAAACATACATCCATCACAAGCCAGTACATGCATACAAAAGTATTTCTATTAGAACAATACAACATACAATGAAAACAGAAACAAAAAGGATATAAAACTAATCTACGCATTTCTACGAACATCAACAACGCGAAAATCACTCTAATCGGATTTACGGTGATTAAACTACGCTAAAAACAAGACGAAGGTCTAAGCTGCGATAAACCGAGAACCTAAACGTGTTTAACCCTAGACAGCAGGGATGTTTTGTAAAACACAGGGGAGGGACTGCGGGTTTACTAGGGATTTCTGCACGGGCTCTTTAGAAAAAAAAAGGCGAAGGGGGTATGTTTGCTTCTAATTCAGGCCGTTGGATGGGAGATGGGCGATGGATGGGGGGTCTGCTCGGTGTGCAGGAAGGGCGACGCCGGCCTTCGATGTTTTTCGCGAGCAGAATGGGCGCACTGCCCAGAACAGCGCCGCCGGCGGTGGTCTGCTTGCCGGAGACAAGGGCTCCAAGGCTACGATGCACGGAAATCAGCGGTGAGCAGCAAAACGGAAAGAGAACGAAGCCGCGAACTCATATTGGGCATCGATTTTGGACGGGAAGGCAGGAAAGGAGGCGGACCTTGGGGAGGGGCGGACTGATCGTCGGGCCTGCGTTGGAGACGGGGCTGCGGCCTCTGTGCAGGACTGCAGGGCGTCGACGAGGGGTCCTGGGGGTTCCGGGCAGCGTGGTGTAGTCCTGCTGTACCTGCGCCATGGATGGAGAGGAGGAGGGTGAAGGGAAGGCGCAGGCAGCGGCAAAACGACGGCAACGGTGGCAAGTTTACCTCTGCTGCTCCGGCGACGAGTTCCGGCGACCAGAAATCAATGGGGAAAGCTCTGTTCTTGGGGAATTAGAGAGTGGAGGAAGAGAGGGAGGTCAGGGAGAAACTCTCCCAGAATTTTTGCAGGGGAGGAGAGGGGCGTGGGGGAGGGGAATTCACTGCCCTGGCTTGAATGACATTGAAGAGGAATTAGATTGGGGGTTTCTGTTGGGGAGAGAAGGGGAAGAGAGAGGGGCGCAGGTTCAGGGAAGGGAGGGGCGACGCAGGGAGAGAAGAGGGGCGTCGTGATGGAAAGGGAAGGAAGGGTGGATCTGTTTTGGGCCTGGGTTGGATCTGTTTGGGCCCAAGGGGAAGAGAGAGATCAGCTTGGGCCGAGGAGAGATGAGGCCGGGCTGACTTTGGGTTGGGCTGCGAGGTTTGGTTTTGGACCAAGGAGAAAAAGAAGAAAGGAGAAAGGAAGCCGGGCCGGGCTTTAGGATTTCCGAGCTTCGAGAAAGAAAGGAGAGAGCTGGGTCGGGTTTGGGTAAAAAGGTTTCATCCGGGTTGAACTGGGACTTTGGGTCTTTAGGGTTTAGAACTAGCACACAAAAACATACATACATGAAAACAATGCATCGGCATGAAATGCACAAACAAGTTTCTAAACCTAGGGTTGATTTTAATTTCCAAAAAGGTTTTATATTTACCTAAATTTTGAGAATGCACACACAAAACTTAGCAAATTAATTACTAATTTGGAAAAGGAATTTTTAGGGTGTTACACCCTTGGGTTTTCTAACTCAAGAGATTCAATACGGACGCTCGGGGTTGATTCTTGACTGTTGTCAAGAACAATGTCCCGAGGGTCATGGGGCCAAAGCTTTCGCTCATTCGAGGGTGATGGAAGTCGTTCATGCTCATAGAGATGAGAATTCGGGGTGAATGGTGACACGAACATCACCTTCTCGAGTGAGCTATGCTTGAGAGGAGGCTTTGCCTTTGGAATTTCTGGGCAGGAGATAGCAGTGGCAAAAGCAGCTTCCCCAAGCGTGTCATGAAGGCTCCCATGAGATATTTCTCCATAGAGAAGCTTTTCTAGTGGATAGCCTAGGAGTAGATCAAAATTGAGGGTATCAAAGATGTGGAAATCTAAATTGACCTCGATTGTGTCTTGTGTGATTGTCACGGCACTGGCGATCCCCCGACATTGAATGATGTGTCCAAAGAGACAACTTTTTAGGAGCTTGTCGGATGGCCTTAGTGGAACATTTCCTAAGAGATTATGTGCCATGTGCCATGACATGATGTTGACCTCCATACTGGGGTTGAAATGGACTTCTACGACAGTTCCCCTTATGTACCATGGAAGGATTATGGAAGGTGAACTATTCCAAATTACTTTGGAGAAGTGCCACATTCCATCCAACCATTCCTCCTTTATGTTTTTCACGAGAAATGCTTCGTGGGGAGGACAGGGAGGATGAGAAAGAAGGGGTGTCGTAGCCTTCTTGTGCCTTGAGTGCTCCGAGGTGTTTCCATGATTTTCAAAGAGATCATCCTCGAAGTCAAAAGGTAATCCGAAAGGCTGAGTTTCCTCTGCCTTAACGGATGGTGTCTCAGGAGTTGGATCCGGGCTGGGCAAATCTACGGGTAAGATAGAATCTAGTTGAATGTCTTCTTGCTCAGTTCCATCCATAGCAGTGGGAGAGTACTCTCGAATTTTCTCTGAGACCTCTCTTGCTTTAGCCAGCGTTACGTATAGGAATGATCCTCCGGCGGCTATATTAATGAATCGGGCAGCCTTGAAATCCTAGAATCGTTCTCATGCTGCCGTGATCGTTTCCTTCTCTTTCTGTTGGAAGTTAATGATTTCCTTCCGAAGGGCACAGATCCGATGAACGGGGAAGTACTCCAGACAAAACGTGTCTCGTAACTTTTCCGTTCACCGTTCGTTAGCCCAATGGTATGGTCATACCACTTCCTTGCCCTCTCTTTAAGAGAAAACAGGAAGAGCTTCCATCTAATCGTTGCTTGTGTCATGTCTGATATGATCAGACACGAGCATAGCAACTCAAATTTGTGCAGGTGATGGTATGGATTTTCATCACGTCCTGAGAAGGAAGTCTCCTGGACCATAGCTATGAAAGCAGGGCGAGGCTCATAGCTATTTTTTGTATAGGATTTGACAAGGGGTGCGGCTCCAATAATTCGCCCTTTGGAGCAGAGAACTCATGGATTTGGGTGAAGTCCATGGGTAAACAAAATAAAATAAAAGAAAATAAAATAAAAGATAAACGAGCAACTGTAGTTCTTAGATAACACAGTTACCGTTCCCCGGCAACGGCGCCAGAAAGCTTGTTGGTATTTCTTACGACGCAGATAAATCAGCAAGCTCACGGATACCGTTGTAGCTTTCACCCGGAAGTATTCAGGGTATCGAATCCACAGGGAACGAAAGGGCATTGTCTAATCACTAAAGTTGACCAGATCGATCGAGGTTATATGTAGGCTGGGTAGAGAGGATAACTTAGCACTAAGACTATGAATATAGCGAAGGGAGTTCTCCTATGCTTGCTTTGGGCACCGGGGTATCCTAGGCCTCTAGGAAATTGCCGGCCAACAGCTCTACGCCGTACCCGAACGGTGAGGATTACAAAGAACGGGGCTGTCACCACCTAGGGGCTACCTCTGAATACGTGGGGCTACGAGGCAAACGAGGGCAGATACATTCCTAAGCACCACGCTTAAGATAATATCAGCTATCCTAACCTTGGCCAAGGATTAAGATACTTTATGAATAAAGCAATGAACCCACAAGGAAAATAAAGAACTCAGCTTTCTATAACTCAGACTTAAATACTAGTTAAATCCCGGATACTTACTAAGGAGCTTGCATCCGCCGAGGTACAGGTGGAGGGTCGCCGACATGCCGGGACTCCTCCAGACTCTCCCTCACTCTCTCCCTACTTCTACTCTCATTTGAGGAGGGTTTCACCTTGGCTTGATACTCCAACTCGATGATGATGTTCAATGACCAGTATGCAGCTATTTATAGCTTGTAGAGGCGGTTGGGAGTGGACACGTGGAAGATGAGGACGAACGGACTCAGTCACAGGTCGGGCGATTCGGGGAGATCGGCCGACGTTCGATCCACCGCCTTGAGTGATGCACGGCGTAGATGGACTCCTGGAGGCGGTGGGAATGCGCACCAGAAGGATGAGGCGGTTTGGCCTCCGGACCAGGTCGGGCGACCGGCTACCGGCACCGATCGGGCCCATCTTCTGCTGAGTGACTGTGTAGTGGGTCCTCATGGCGGTTCCTGGTGGTAGGGCTGCATTTGAGTATGTTTAGGTTGCGAGGTGGGCCCTTCAATCCATGTGACCTCCCTTGGACCATTCCCATCTCTTGGATTCAACCGACATGGAATCAATGGCTAGGATGATCCCCAAATGTGCTTCTTTGCCCTGGAGGAAAGTGGGCCCCATTGGGCTCCAGGCCAGGTTGGCTGACGGACCTTTTGTGCCCGATTGGCCTCATCTTTTACCAGCCACTATCTTCTAGGCGGTGGAGTCCCACCCTAGGTGACACCACTCCATTTGAGTATGTATACTTGTGAATGTGGCCCCTTTGTGCTTCTCTTTAGGTCCTTCTCCCATATGGGCTTGACCCAACCTTGGTGCATAGGCAAGGGTTGGTCTAGAGTTGCTTTCCTAGCATATATCCATAGATACGGTCATTTGGCCTCAGTTGGGCTTCGGCCGACCTGGCTAGGTCGGGCGACGGCCCACCGAGCCCGTTTCACCTCAAATTTCACCTGTTGCCTCCTGCATACACATAGTCACCAAAACTAGTTGAACTTGTTAGATATAATCCCTATAGCTATGGTGAATGTATATTTTTATGTCAGAGTTGACGGTTTGAAATGTGCATTAGTGACCGTCAACAGTAGTATATCCTCAGGTAGTGCCATCTGTGTCTCCGTCTCCCCATGCATCTCAAAAGTATCATCCTCATCACCTCCTCCTGCTTCATGTACTAGATTTGGTTCAATATCATCATCTTCCCAAATAAAATCACCCTCCTCATCCACCAATTCCATCTCCCTTAGTAACTGAAAGACTTGTTCCTCACTTAACCCGTCTTCCATAATAGCTTGCTGGGCATCTTGTGGTATGTTACGCAATTTTGTTCTAGTTGAAGAGGCAGATCTGTCCCTATTGGTGCCAGAACCTTGAGACTTTGTTGTCGGAGTGGACTCGTTCCTTGGTAACCCATCTCCGTTTGCTTTGTTGTTGTCCTCTAGAAAGTCATCCATTCCAACATCATCATGGTTATCATCGTTATCCTCATCTCCACCATACTGATTTCCAGGCCTAGCTTGTACTTCAATTGGATGTTCAACAGTGAGAGAAAGCATGAACAGCTTGCCTTTCATGCAAAACAATCTCTTCTTAGGAATTTTGGTGAAGTCCCTGCACTTGATCTTGATCCTAACCACTTCATAGAAACTTTGGAACATACCCTGCCAATCCACATCATCAAGTAAACCATAACTGGAGGCCACTTGGTCAAACACCTTCCAGCTGCACCATTTAGGTGGAATTCCTCTTATTTGAACCCACACTTCTTCCAACTCAGAGTAAGGCTCCAACTCCCCATTCCATTCCTCAACTTTTATTGATACACCTTCGATCGAAGTTCATTTTGAATGATCTCAGGCTGGGCAAGAGGAGATTTCATTTTGAGGCATTCTGGCCTTCGATTGAGGGATTCTCAGAAGTGGTGGCCTCAACTTGGTCGTCTGTGCAGGCCACCGCGTGCCCATTGGAGACTCTCTCGCTGAAGTTCAGAGCACTCACCCGAGCGCTCCAGAGTTGGAGTCAAAAGCGTGTGGGTCATGTGAAGACAACTTCTGCTGGCTAAAGAAATTATGCATCAGCTGGAGATTGCACAGGACACTCGACCACTTTCCATGGAGGAAAAAAGCCTGCGGTGTTTACTGAAAAAACATTGTTTGGCCCTGTCGTCTCTGCTGCACACCATAGCTAGATCACGCTCACACATCGATTGGCTGAACGAAGGAGATGCGAACACAGCCCTGTTCCACCTGCATGCAAGGCATCAAAAGAGGAAGAGTTTTATTCCAAAATTGGTGGTGGGAGATACTATTTTAACCAGTCAAGAGGAAAAGGAGCAGGCAACCTTCGATTTTTATGATAACTTGCTGGGCACTGCCGAACATCGAGATTTCTCAATTGATCTTGAGCAACTGGGTATACCAGCCCATGACCTGCAGGACTTGGATATGTTCTTCACTGAGGAAGAGGTCTGGGTAACAATTAAATCTTTGCCCTCTGACAAGGCGCCAGGTCCGGATGGGTATACCGGCTGCTTCTACAAGAGCTGTTGGCAGATTACAAAGTCGGACATCATGACTGCTCTCATTGCAATTCAATGTGGTAATGTTCAGAACTTATGGATGCTCAATTCTGCCTTCGCCACACTCATCCCCAAGAAAGAGGCTGCTGATCAAATGAAAGAATTTAGGCCCATCAGTTTGATTCATGGATTTGCGAAACTAGTCACAAAGATCATGGCTAATCGGTTGTCCAAAGAACTGAATGTGATGGTCTCTACAAATCAAAGCACATTCATTAAGGGCAGGTGCATTCAAGATAATTTCTTGCTAGTCCAGCAGACTGCCAAGTTCCTCCATCACCAAAAGCTTCCACGCATTCTTCTCAAGTTGGACATCACCAAGGCGTTTGATTCTGTGTCGTGGCTATTCCTACTGGAAATTTTGAGGCATCGGGGATTTGGCAATAGGTGGTGCTCTACCATTAGCTCGCTACTGTACTATTCTTCGACCAAGGTGCTTCTTAATGGATCTCCCAGGGAGGAGATATATCATCAACGGGGGTTGCGGCAAGGCGATCCACTATCTCCAGTGCTGTTCATCTTGGTCATGGATGTGCTCAACGCAATGGTTCAGAAAGCTAGTGATGACAGGCTGCTGCAACCCCTTGCTAGATGTCCCCTACACCATAGAGTTTCACTCTATGCAAATGATGTGGTTATGTTTCTACGACCGGTAGCATCTGATTTGCACTTGATCACAGAGCTTTTGCGAGTTTTTGGCATGGCGTTGGGGCTGAAAACCAATATCCAGAAGAGCAGTGTCTCCAATTCGCTGCTCCAAGGAAGAGGTGTTGTCTATGCAGCAGTTTCTACCTTGTGAAGTGGTGAATTTTCCTTGCAAGTATCTTGGACTGCCATTATCCATTAACAAGCTGACAAAGTCACAAGTGCAACCTATCATCGACCGACTTGCTATCAACTACCGGGATGGAAAGCCGATCTCATGAACCGGGCAGGTCGCACGGTGATGGTCAGGTTTGTTATGACATCGATGGTGATCTATCTTGCAATGGCAACCGAGCTGCCACCTTGGGCTCTCGAAGCCATGGATAAAGTTCATCGAGGTTTTCTGTGAAGGGGTAGACGTGAGGCCAAAGGTGGACACTGCTTGCTTGCTTGGCCGAAAGTCACTCGACCAGTGGAGCTCCATGGACTAGGCATCCATGACCTCAAATCTCTTTGTTGGGACCTAAGAATGAGATGGTTATGGCTGCGATAAACACAGCCTGATAAGCCATGGACAGCCTTTCCTGTCCAAGTGCATGAGAATGTCAGTCTTATTTGCGATTGCCATGGAGACTACAGTTGGAGATGGGAACAACACACTCTTTTGGACAGACAATTGGTTGCAAGGCTCTTCTATTGCTACTATTGCCCCCCATACCTTTGCGCAAGTATCTAAAAACAAGAGGAACAAGCGTACAGTCAAGGAAGCTTTACTGAATCATCAATGGACTCAAGACATACAGGGAGCCCTCAATGTTGCTGTTCTGGCCGAACTCTTTTGTTTGGTGAACTTATTGGAAGAGATTCAGTTAGTTCCTGGAGTTCAGGATAAGCACAGATGGAATTTTTCAGAATCTGGGCAGTATTCTTCCAAGTCAGCATATACAACTTTTTTTGTGGGTGCCATCCACTTCAAGCCATGGCAGCTCATCTAGAAAACATGGGCGCCCAAGAAATGCCAATTTTTTCTATGGTTAGCTGTCCACAATCGCTGTTGGACGGCTGATCGTCTTGCAAAAAGAGGCATGCCTCACCTGGAGCGATGTGTGCTTTGTGATCAACAAGATGAGGACCTGCAGCACATTTTGATTAGATGTGTTTTTTGCTAGACAGGTTTGGTTCCACTTATTCAATAAGGTGGGACTGTCCCAGTTGGCGCCACAACCTGAGGACATCTCTTTCGAAGAGTGGTGGGTCAAGACCGAAAAGCTGGCCTCATCCGTTTTCAGAAAAGGAATCAATTCGCTAATCATTCTAGGGGCATGGATGATTTGGAAACAATGTAACGATGCGGTGTTCAATGGATCCTCGCCAAATGTGCAGAGGACGTTGTCGCTTATTGAGGATGAAGCATCTAGGCCATCTTAGATGGCGAGTTTTGGTGATAAATGACAATACCATCTATGTGACTAACGTGTGCTTTGAAGGAACTATTATAAACATGTTAATGTCGCATAGAGTGTATGAAAGGAGGCCCCTCAATTGGAATCAAATCGGATCATTCATGAAGGCTTAGGACTTTTCTAGATCTAAGTGTCACAAAGGAGATGAAGGACACTTAGTTTAGTTAGGTTTTCTAGTTTTCTAGATAGACCGTACTATTAAGGGGGTTACTAAGTTAGTAGCTTGATCAAAGCTAGGTCTATACTTGAGTTAGATGCACACATCCCAAAACCTATCCCAAAACATCCCAAATATCTCATATATCAAGTTTCAAGCAAAGCCAAAACTCAAAGCACTTGAATTGGACGAGTTTTGCAAACTCAGTGAACAGCGTATGATACACCGTGCAACGGCGTACAATTCAGGAAGCCTACGGCGTGTGATGAAGTTCGAATGAAGGCCACGACATATATTCCGGTATTATTGTGCTGACACGGGGCGGAATATACGGTGTACAAGGCATGAAGCTGTTCAAGATGGGTCATCAATACCCTAGGCGTCGTATGATCTGCCGATGGACGGCGGAGTATCGGCGTACGTGTTACACAGTGAGCATGTCAAGAAGGAGTTCGAGGAAATGCCACGCCGTATGATACTCCGTTGGTCGGCGTATATATTTTGGCTGAGTCAGCAATCAAAAGTGGTTTTGACCTTTGGAGTTTGAACACGCCGTATGATACGCCATTAGGACTTTGTGTCACATCAGATTATACGCCGTGTGGAAGTAGCCGTTGAAAAAGATTTTCGACCGTTCGAATTGCAGGCGCCGTATGATACGCCGTTGCTACTTTTGCATACGGCGGATTATACGCCGTTTGCGATTTTTTGGGGAGTGGTTGAGCAACGGCTAGTTCTTTGTGCCTAGCCTATATATACCCCCTTGGTCGAGTTTATGGCTGCTCTTTGGATCTCATACCAGCTGATACACCCCATGAGAGTTGCAAGGAGCCACTTGAGTGAATTGTGAAGATCTAGAGTAGGTTTGAGCTAGTTCATCCACTTAGTGTGCATCTAGGTGAGTTTGGGCTTAGTGTTGATCAAGTGAAGACTTGGTGGCTTGTTACCCTTGATGCTTGATGGCACCTAGCCGGTCTTGGTGATTGGAGGAGTTCTTGGTGAGCTCTTGGAGATTGTGGGAGCTCCAAGATACAAGGTTGTACATGGTGATTGAAGCCCGCCGTTCCGGAGATAGAGAAAGGGTATTCTTAGTGGAGCTCTTGGTTCTTGATGGATCAAGATGGAGCAATACTCTTAGTGAGTGCTCCAACGTGGATTAGGGGGGAGCGTCAACTCCTCGATACTATGGGAAAAAATCTGGTTGTCTTCGTGCCCTCTCTCTTTACTTTCTCGCATTTCCTTTCAAGCATTTACTTTCTTGTTGTTGCTTGTTCTTGCTTGTTTAGGTTTCTTGCTTAGTGTAGTCTTGGCATTCATAGAACTATAGGTTTGGGCAACACTAGCATGGTAGGCTAAGGTTTGTTTTTCATAGAGTTTGAAAAAGTCTCAATTCACCCCCCTCTTGGGCCATCGATCCTTACAGAGGAGGAGATGCATCTGTGGAGCCTAGCTGGCGCTCGGGAGATCGCAAGGCTCCCTGCAGCTGCAGCAATAGCAGGAGATTAGATGCTAGTCGTCTCCGGTAGGTCGCACTAAAATCAGTCTGTGGCGCGAATGTAACTTGAGTCATAAGGGGTGTGTGGTGCGTGTGTTGTACTTTACAACTCTTCTTCTTAATGAAATAATGTGCAGCTCTCCTGCGTTTTCGAGAAAAAAATTGTAAACATTGCTTTCTAATTTAATTAAGTATTAATTAACCATTATTTGCAATAAAGAATATTTAAGCTATGATTAGCCAGGCAACGTGAGCTGCCGGAACCAGGCTCTCGATTTTGAGCGCCTGGGCCTGCGTATTGCTGCCTGCGTCAGGCAGGTTTGCAGGGTCTCATCCAAACGGTGTCCAGGCAGCTCCCCGGCAGCCTGCTGGCCAGGCAAATGGCGTCCAGGGTCGCATCCAAACATGCCCTTAGTTCTGCACTCTATCTGAAATTGATAGTGTGCCATTTTCAGAATATGACAAAGGTTTTGATGGTTTCAGATGCTGATATACTAACAAAATTAGTGTCCCCTGAAGAGCATGATTGCTGCATGCTGACCAGCATTGCAGCATTAGCGTTATCACAAACACATACTATTCTTTGCATCATGCAATGGTATTCCAGTGTCTAGATACTACTCATCACATCTCCAATAATATTCGCCCATCTATTGTACGATTGTTTTTCCATGATTTGGTGATCAAAATTAGAGCAATTGGGATCCTCTTGATCAAGTGGAGATCATGGCAGTTACCTAATACAGTAATACCACTCTTGACACATTCAGATTTTAGAGAAATGTTTTGTTTTGGTAGCAAGGTAGTGCTATGCTAAGAATAGAGTGATATAATGTGTCCTTTCTCCTTTGGAACAGATCAAATGTCAACTATTAAATAATTCAAGATATGTTTTGCTTCCATGTAATCCTTACTGTGTTCTCTCTCTATTCTGAATTTTCCTACGGGTATAGCTAACTCAATTAAATTGGACGGTTCGTATTCTGATATAATGAGTTCCATGTTTATCATGTGCACTGAGGATTTTGTTTCAAAATTATGCCCATTTTGGATCTCTGTTTTCATTTTTAGAATTTTGGTTTTTTCATGTGTTTTGTGTTGGCCGTTATCCTGAATAAAAACACAAGGAAGGGTACATGAAAAAATAAGGTCCTTTTCTCCGATCTAAAAAAAGTTGAATAACTATATAAAAAATGTTGAATTGACCAAAAGTTATCAGCTTCTCGGCGTGATTCAGAAGATGCACCTATGCCCTATGGATTCGATGGCTGACACTGACTGAATGATGTTTGGTGAAGTGATACAAAGGGATTTTTCTGGATTACTCGAGGAACACAGTTGACTGGTGAAACCATTGAGAAGCTGCTCAAATTGGCAGATTTGACCCATGTGTCACCTTTTTATATCATCAGGGCAGGGATTGCAGTATCTGAATATGTAGAGTTGTAGTAAAGGGTTTTTTTGACCTCCCAGATATATATTGAGAATGGAAATCTTAGAACCACCAGAGTCATTCATGATATTCTAACTGTATATCGCCCCTGTAGTAAACAGAAGTTCTGAATAGCAATGCTTTGCTGTGTAGCTCAGTAAAATAAGTAGAAAATGCTTTAGCCAAATTGTGTATTTCTGGTCCTATAGGTCCTCCTAGGATCTAAGGAAGGTACATGATTTCTTTCTTTTTTTTTGCCATGACATGCCAATGAAGTTTGTATAGCAAGTAAAAACAGGGGTTTTCCCAAATGAATTTAAACCTTTGGGTGGGTATGTTCTGTTTAAACGAAAAGAGTAAATTTGTGTTTGCAGATTGATATTAGGACCAGGACCTTATTGCTTCCTCATTTACGTTCAAACATTACTTCCTCACAATTTATCTATTCGACTTGGAAACTGCTATGGATTGTGCATGTTCAGAGATGAGAACCATGTGTCTGTTTGTTGATTGAGACTTTCTTTTTCTTTGCATTTGCAGGGGGGTCGTGAACAGGAGTAGTAGGATTTGAGATCTCGTGCTTCTTTTCTTAGGTTGCATGTGTTACAACTTGTGTTGTGACTTGTGAATCCTCACTGACTCATTTATATTTCTCTTCGCTGAGTTGGCAGATCAGCTGAAAGGCAGAAGACAAACCTTTCTTGGCAAGTACAACCCTGACAATTTAGTGGTGCATCTTTTTCCTTAAGTAGTATTAGTGAGTTTGCTAATATCCTTATCACTATATCCTCAACTGTATGTTCATGTTCTCTGTAAAGAGGCAGATATAAACTAAATTGCTCTAAAGACTTAGATTGCACCAGAGGGATGGAGCTGCAGCTATGGGTGTTAATGCTCAGTGCAAGAGGTTTTTGCAATTACAAACTTTTTTTATTATATTTTTGTTCAGGTGTTGTCAGTTGTACCTTATTGCAAATGATGGCAATGGAATTTTTTTCCCCTAAACAGGTGACTCATTTCATCTGCTGCAAATAATATGATTGTTACTCTGCATTTTCTTTAGTTTTGTATATAACTCTTTCCCAACTAAAAAGTAATGACATTTGCGTGTTGCTGCATGTTAGCCTTGCAAGAAGGTTTCTGATTTTGGGTGCTCTTGTCCTCTCTACATGTCCTGCTGCATTTGTATCATTCTATTTATCTTTACGTGGTATTTGTCTATGATAAGGACAATTGTTTAACTTCAGATCATTTCTAGCTGCAGCAGTAAGAAGGATAAACCGCTGTGCTCTGGCAAACTTGTCGGAGATTGAAGTTGCTGCTGCTTTCTGTTGTGTATTATATAATTGTGTAATCTATTGCTTCCTCCTTTAGTACTGTAAGACTGTTTTAGTACTCTCCAAACTTATTTGGATTGGCATTCCAAGCTACTGTCTTGATTTGTTTGGTAGCTACGAATGCTAATCAGGACACGTAGATTGAACCCGCACTACTGGAGAACTCGCCATCGGTCACGGTTCGTAACCCTCATAGGTACCGGTCCATGACACCGTGACTAAAGGGGGCCGGCCTTTGGTACCGGGTCCAGAACCGGTACCAAAGGGTGCCTTTGGTACCGGTTGGTAACACCAACCGGTACCAAAGGACCCCCCCGCGTAGGCATGCAGGGGAGGGCCTTTGGTACTGGTTGTTGTTACCAACCGGTACCAAAGGCTGTTTTGGTTATTTTTTTTAAATGTTTGATATTTGGGTTAGTTATATACAAATCTACGCGTCTACGTGTCTGCTCGTCATATGTCATATGTCGTACACGATCTTTCACGCAATAAGATTGAAGTCGTCGCAATTGTCAATTGATTTTGACCCGACTTTGATTGCATTTTTTTTCGAACATTCACATATAAACATTTGAGATCGGCCAATACAAAAGTTAGAGCATTTAAAAGTTATTTACAATTAACGAGCAGAACTGGAAGAAGGAGCGGAAAGGGAGTCCAATTGAGCGATAGCGCGTCCGTCATGGTGGTACTCTCCCAGTGGACTTATAACTTGGTCCATAATGAATCCAAATAGTTGGTCCGCAATAGCTTTTGATTTTTGTTTCATTGGGAGCACTTCATGGTAAAACATCCTCTGCATTAATCACAAATGACAACATTCATTCATATAATAAATAAATTTTGCATGTAATCATTTCTAAACAAGTAACTAATAATCATTCATTCATATAATAAATAAATTTTGCATGTAATTATAAAATTTCCTAAACACATTCATTTCTAAACAATAACTAATAATCATTTCAAAACAATAACTAATAATCATTTCTAAACAATAATCAATAACTAATAATCATTTCTAACCAAGTAACAAAGTTTACATGAAATAACAAAGTTTACATGAATTAACAAAGTATACATGAAATAACAAAGTATAATAAATATATTCATAATAAATAGACACTAATAATCATATTTCCATATACACTAATAATCATATTTCCATATACACTAATAATCTAATGTCCATATACACTAATAATCTAATTTCCATATACACTAATAATCTTATTTCCATATACACTAATAATCTAATTTCCATATACACTAATAACCTAATTTCCATATACACTAATAATCTTATTTCAATATACACTAATAATCTAATTTTCATATACACTACTAATCTAATTTCCATATACACTAATATTTCCATACTAATAATCTAATTTCCATATACACTAATAATCTATTTTCCATATACACTAATAATCTAATTTCTGTATACACTAATAATCTAATTCATACCATAAGTTCTTCTTGAGTCGCTTTTTTGGGAGAAACAAAGGTATGGATCCACTGGCAGACGTAGTATCCGCATAGATTCGTCCCTGCTTCCTGTCTGGCACACTGAAAGTGGAGAAGAATAAAGTTAGACGTAACAACTATATATTAGTGTGATTTTACGAGATATGCGGGTACACCAGCCACGTACCGGAAAGTCCGTCTTCACATCCAGTTTTTGTTTGAAATTTCCTTTTTGTTTCACACGGAAACGTGTCCATGCCATGTCAATCAAGTCTAAAACTGCTTGGTAATCCTCTTTTTCTTTCTGCAGTGAGTCCATGACAATAATTTGACCGGTGTTTATGATTATCACAAGCAGTATCCAGTGGAAGCTGTATATATATATATATATATATATATATATATATATATATATATATATATATCTAGTGGCTTACTGGCTACAGTTACGGCATTTACCATGCATGGATCCATGAAGCCGACATCATCATACGATTTTTCGCGGCATGTATGGATCTCCATCCTACATGACAAGAATAGATTGTTATTGTTGAAAATTATAATTAAGAAAGCAAGTATTGCGAGAATAGATCAGTGAAAGAAACTTACACAACCCAGCAGCTCATCAATGAGAGGTCTATGGCATCTTGACGGTACAAGTCATACACATCCTTGAAATCCAAAATCAAGAGACTATGCCCACGGAAGTAATCACGGTCTTTTATCAAAACATTGAGCATCCGTCTACCCTTTTTGGACACCTTCATGTACCACTCATGAAATCGGAGCGCTTGAGTGGTTAGGGACTTCAAAGAATCTGGGGGCACCATTGGTTTGCCATATTCAAATTCCCAAATTTTCACTGGTGTTGCCTTAGGAATTTCGCCCGTGCCCGTTAAAAGTTCTGCCGGTGAGAGGCCTGTTTGCGCGCACAACAACGCAAGTTGTTCGTCGTCATATTCCTGTTGCCCTTGTGTCCTCCTAGCCGAGCTCTGACCGACTTGTTTCTTCTTAGGAGTGGCCGCCTTCTTCACCGAGGATCCACTGCTGGCTTGTTGTTTCTGCTTATCTTAAGACTTTGCAAGCTGGCGGTCGTAGTCAGAGGGCATGAATCTCTTCTGATTCGCCGCGCTCATTGTTTTGAAAAATGTCTTCGCTGTCGGATCTATGGGCACCGGCTTCTCTGACTCATCTGGTTTGAAATGCTCTTTGACCTGGGCTGCGACCACCAAAGCAGTTTCCTCGTCAGTTTGGTCGTAAGGTAACTTCTTCCTTATGGTGGCCAACTTTTCTTCTTTGGTCGTAGGCTCTTTCTCCACCGTTTGGCGCTTCTGGCGAGTAGTCCGCCGTGGGGGCGGAGCTTGGCGCTTTGGGGGACGTGGTGGTGGAGGAGGAGACCTGTGTGAGCCGGCATCATCCTGACCTGGAGGTGGCAGCTCTGGGTCATCCTCGGCCCTTTCTTGAAGGTGACGGTGGCTGCGGGGGATCCCTGGGTGGAGTAGCTGACGGCCCTTGACTGCCAAATTTGACGTAACGCTTCTTCCATAGAATGATACTGCCATGGGCAGCATCCGCTAACGTCTTTTCTTCGTCGCCACCTGGGATGTCGAGCTCCAAGTCATCATATCCTTCACAAATCTGCTCGACCCCCACCTTGCAGTAGCCACTTGGAATCTGTGCCCCATGAATGATCTGCCCTTGCTCCACCGGATAAGCCATACCGTAAGCCACCTTAGTGGATAAGTTCCGGCTTGGTATATGAAGCTCACATGGCGTACGCAGAGTGATTTCGTCCACTGGATAGCGAGCACTCTCGTCCCCGGCATCGGCAGGTGGGAGCTCTGTGGAAGCAACACTGCTGCGACGTTGGGAGGGCGGGCTAACACCATCAGCTGATCCACCAGCTGGTACATGTACTATTCCCGGCACTGTCTGCCCTTGGCTCAGCAATGTCTGTAGCTGTCTAGACACCATGTCTGGGATGCCGGCCTTTGTCTCCCGAAGCTCTCTTTCCAAGTTCTCTACTCTTCTCTCTTGTGCGGCCTTAGGCTTCGACTCCTGTATGTGTCACTGTCCGCAGGGAATGCAGCCTTCCACGGGACTACGCCGACACCTCTAGCTCGTCCGGGATGTTCGGGGTTCCCCAGAGCCCTTGTTAGCTCGTCGTTTTCTCTGTCGGGAACGAATGTCCCATCGGCTGTCTCTTGAAGGACCTTAAGGATAGCAGCGGCGCCTCTTTTACCTCATCGCTGTATATAAGCGACCCATCGGAAAGATCCAGAGTGCCACCATGAGCGTAGTACCAATGCCTTGATCGCTCGGGCCAATTCATTGTCGCCGGCGTGATTCCCCTGGCAACCAAATCTTCTTCCATCTTGTCCCAGATAGGAATTTTCTTCTTATAGCCAGTTGGTCCAAGAGAGTGGAAGTATCGTTTCTTTGCGGCATTGATCCTATTCTGTCGCGAGTTCTTTTCACCTAACTTCGACCGCCTGTACTGCACGAAGGAATCCCAATGACCCCTCAGCGTCGGGGGCGTCCAGCGTCGGGGGCGTCCAGCGTCGGGCGGCGGCGTCGGGCGTCGGGGGCGGTGGCGGCGGTGATCTCGCGAAATGACTAAGTGTGGGGGAAGGAACGGGCGCATATATAGGCCCTCCTTCATCGGTACCGGGTGATGTCACCACCCGGTACCGAAGGGTTGTAGGGCGCCAATTTAGGCGCCATTTTCACAGCCCTTTGGTACCGGGTGGTTTCATCACCCGGTACCAAAGGGGTCCCAATTTTGCTTCCCGCCACATCTTTCTTCCTTTTTATCTTTTTAGTATATACTCTTTCTTCCATTTTTATCTTTTTAGTATATACTATTTAGTATTTAAAATTTAACTTGATAGTATGTATTATTTGACATATATATTATTTTAGTAAGTGTTATTTGACATATATATTATTTAAAACAACATTATTTGACATATATACTATTTAATATTTGCAATTTAATTTGTTCACCATTTAGTGTTTTCAATTAATTTCTTTATATTTAGTACTTGGAATTTAACTCATTAGTATTTATTATTTGACATTTATTATTTGCAATTTAACTTGTTCCATTTTTATCTTTTTAGTATATACTATTTAATATTTGCAATTAAATCTTCAAATAAAATATTAATAAAATAATACTTGAACATAACAGCTACATTACGTAGCATAATACTTCAACATAATTATAATTACATAGCATCATGCTTCAACATAAGTACAACATTATGCTTGAACATCAATAATCAGGGTCCCTGCACGCCATGCTTCTTCATGAGATAGAAATGATAGTTTATATCGATAATCTCGATGCCTAGGAACCTGTCGACATAATCAAGTGCATATATGTATGCACTATCCTGTGCCTTGTAACGTGAATCCAAGACCTCTCCATAAATTGTGATCTCAGCAGCATTGGCATGACTCAAGGTTATATTAGCTTGGAAACCACCATTAACTCGATAAGCCCCTGGCGTCGTGTGTGCATACCCTAAGTTTCCAAAGACTTGATAAAGGACTGCACGTAGACCAGAACACGCATGCATGAATCCACAGTAGTAGTCATCCTACAATAAGATTAATAAAACATATTGTTACAGATAAAGATAGATAAATTATAATATAATTACACAACTAAAAATAAAACTAACTTACATAAATCGATTCATATGAAGGACTAATCCTTTTAGGCATCTGTGTCACGTCTGGCTCACCCGTCTCGAGAGCTTTCAACTTGAAGTAGCTGTAGTCCGGGAAAACATGGCCAGTTTGACTTTCTATTTGGGCTAATGCTTGCCTCACAGCATCACACGAGGCCACATGGTCTTGCTGCCACGCGCCAGAATGAACGTGGATAATAACCATGTCACCAGGATTTGGGTCACGGGTGGCATTTTGTTGAATGCTAACAGAGATCATAACCCTACCAGCATTTTCGGTCACATTTTCTCTTAATACCAAAGGACTTGATTGACCGATGTTTGCATCTTTTAGCCATGTAATTGGATTAATGATCTGCATTATTAATAATTTCTATTCTCAGTGACATAGTGATTACATTCAAATGCAACTTGCAGAGGACTATCTATATTACCATATTGTAGCGAAGTTGCTGAGGTGTGGGAATTGGGACATGATCAACTTGTTGAGTTGTCGACCATCCAGGCTCGTGAGCCTCTCGAATCGGGATGGTAGGTGGCATATTAGTAACATAGCCACCATGTCTAGCTGCCTGACGCTGTCTCGGCATGATACTATCCAAAATAAACCGTAATATATTACAAGTCAATTTAACAAAACTAGTAAATACTTATCAAGAAGCATAAGACAAAATCAAATTTGGCCAACATTACATACCATAATGCTTCAACATAATTAGAATTACATAGCATCATCATGCTTCAACATAAGTACAACATTATGCTTGAACAACAATAAATGTTTTCTTTACAAGAGTGCCTTCGTTATGATCGTTGCGAGCGTAAGGAGCATCTTCATTGGCCAACAGGATGCTTGTGTCATCCTCCACACTGAACGGAGACACCTCGTCACATCTATTATAATCATCTTCATCGGTGACGTCCTCGACACCCACGATTTTTCTTTTCCCTGTGAGAACTATGTGCCGTTTTGGATAAAGTTCGGAGTTGTTTGTTTGCAGAGTCCCCGTCTTGGGTTTGGTACACATGTCCTTCACATAAAACATTTGATGCACATCCTTGGCGAGCACGAATGGTTCGTCTACATACCCAATTTTGTTGAGATCCACAGTTGTTATGCCGTAGCGGTCTATAGTAACACCTCCACTTGTAAGTTTCACCCATTTGCACCGAAAAAGTGGTATTTTCAAAGGTCCATAATCTAGTTCCCAGATCTCCTCTACCTGGCCATAATATGAGTCCCTGTTCCCTTTGTTGTCATAGGCATCTATACAGACACCACTATTTTTGTTGGTGCTTTTGTCGTCTTGGGCTCTCGTGTAAAATGTATACCCATTTATGTCATAGCCTTGGAACGTCAAGAATGAGGATGATGGTCCCCTTGCCAAATAAGCCAGCTGTGTATGTATTGTCTCGTTACCCATGAGCTTTTGTCGCAACCAACCAGCGAAAGTTTCTATGTGATGGCGTGTAATCCACTTGTCAGACTTTCTTGGATTTTGGTAGCATATTATAGTCTTGTGCTCTTCGATGTAAGCAGCCACCATGGTTGACGACTGCAATACAGTGTAATGGGCTTTTATGAATAAATTGTAGTCGCTACACCTTGTTTGTTTCCTTCCTAACATGCCCTTTCCAAGTAGTCTCCCCTCATGGCGTGACTCAGGTAGCCCAATCGGTTTCAGTTCGGGGATATAGTCAACACAGAACTCAATGACCTCCTCTGTTCTGTATCCCTTGGCGATGCATCCTTCTGGAAGAGAACGGTTACGAACATATTTCTTTAGAATAGCCATGAGCCTCTCAAAAGGATACATATTGTGTAGAAATACAGGACCAAGAATACCAATCTCTTTGACAACATGGACCAGGAGATGCGTCATTATATTAAAGAAAGACGGAGGAAATATCATCTCAAGGCTGACAAGGCTTTGGGCCACATCATCCTGCAGCTTTGCTAGATTAGTGGGATCGATTGCCTTCTGGTCGATTGCATTGAGAAAGGCGCATAGCTTCACAATAGTTGTTCGGACATTAACGGGTAGAATTCCTCTCAGCGCCACCGGAAGCAATTGTGTGAGCAGCACATGGCAGTCATGGGACTTGAGGTGTACGAATTTCTTCTCTTTCATATTTATCAGACTCTTTACATTCGATGAGTAGCCGGATGGGACCTTAATACTGTTCAAGCAATCAAATATGCTGGTTTTCTCCTCCTTGCTTAGAGTGTAGCTAGCAGGACGCAAGTTCCAACGCCCTTTCTTTCTTTTCTCAGGATGCAGGGGATCTCGTTGTTTCATACGTTTCAGGTCCTGTCGTGCTTCAAGCGTATCTTTTGACTTTCCGTAAGTACCAAGGAACCCTAGCACGTTTACGCAAAGATTTTTCGTCAGGTGCATCACATCAATTGCGTGGCGGACATCTAAGACCTCCCAATATGGTAAGTCCCAGAATATTGACTTTTTCTTCCACATGGGCACCTTTCCATTTTCACTTGCCGCTGGCTGGCTGCCAGGTCCCTTCCCAAAGACCACCTTCACATCTTTTACCATAGCAAATACATATTTTCCATCCCGATGCCTTGGTTTGCTATGACCTTCCGCTTCAAAATGCTTTCCTTTCTTTCTTAGCGGATGTTTCTCAGAAAGGAATCGACGATGGCCAAGATACACACACTTTCTACAATGTTTCAGGTAAATGCAGTCGGTGTGTTCTAGGCAATGTGTGCATGCTTTGTATCCCTTGTTTGACTGTCCCGACAGGTTACCAAGTGCAGGCCAATCATTGATGGTCACAAATAGTAATGCTCGTAGGTTAAATTCCTCTTGCTTGTGCTCATCCCATGCCTTTACACCATCTTTGTCCCACAACAACAAAAGTTCCTCAATCAGTGGCCTTAGATACACATCAATGTCGTTGCCAGGCTGCTTTGGCGCTTGGATTAGCACTGGCATCATAATGAACTTCCGCTTCATGCACATCCACGGAGGAAGGTTGTACATACAAAGAGTCACGGGCCAAGTGCTGTGGCTACTGCTCATATCACCGAAAGGATTAATGCCATCCGTACTCAAACCAAATCTTATGTTCCTTGCATCTTCTGCGAAGTCTGGGAACGCTCTGTCGATTTTTCTCCATTGCGACCCATCAGCGGGGTGTCTCAACATATTGTCTTCCCTCCGATCCTCTTTGTGCCACCGCAGCAATTTAGCATGCTCTTTGTTTCTGAACAAGCGCTTCAGACGTTGTATTATAGGGAAATACCACATCACCTTGGCAGGGACTCTCTTCTTGGGGGGCTCTCCCTCAACATCACCAGGGTCGTCTCGCCTGATTTTATACCGCGAACAATTGCAAACCGGACAGGCGTCCAAAGATTCGTACGACTTGCCCCGATAAAGGATACAATCATTGGGACATGCGTGTATCTTTTGTACTTCCAGTCCTAGAGGGCAAACGATTTTTCTTGCTTCGTATGTTGTTTCGGGCAATGTGTTGCCCTCTGGAAGCATCTTCTTTATCATTTTCAGTATCTCTCCAAAACCTTTGTCAGACAAGCCATTAGTTGCCTTCCATTGCAACAGTTCCAGTGTGGTACCCAATTTTTTCTGGTCCTCTTTGCAATCTGGGTACAACAATGTTTTGTGGTCCTCCAACAAACGCTTCATCTTCTCCCGCTCTTTCGCACTTTCGCAGTCTTTCTCTTCATCACGGATCATGCCACCTAAGGCGTCATCATCCTCATCTTCTGCAACTGCTTCACCCTCGCCCATTGCTGTATCATCTGCAAAGGCACCGTATTGTGCAAAGTCCGGGATGTTGTCATCACCTTCTTCATCACCTTCTTCAAAGAATATCCCCGCTTCGCTGTGTTTGGTCCAACAGATATAGTTAGGCTGAAACCACTCATAAGCAAGTGTGTGTGGACCACCTTCTTCAAGATGTGATAATCCTTCTTATTCTCACAGACCTTGCATGGACAGCATATAAAACTCGAGGTCGAATTAGCCTCTGCTGCGTCGAGGAATTGATGAACGCCATTAATGATGAGAGTCTATCCGCGTTGTACATCCATTGCCGATTCATCTATTCACAAAATACAATGAAAAATTCATCCCCCAATACGAATTTCTAAAGTTCATAATAAACCTAAATAAGAATATCATATATAATCTCTAAAAATCTTAATAACCGTAAACATCAACATCATTTATAGTAAGCCTTAACAAGAATATCTTTTATAATCTCTAAAAATTTCGACAGCACCTCCCCTGCATCGGGAGGTTTCCAAAACCTGCGACAAACCAAGGGCACGATGGCCGACAACCACATTCCAAAATCATCAACGTCTTACTTTTGCTCATCTCAAAAAAAATTTGAAGGAGTGATTAATATTTGCTCATCTCAAAAAAATATTTGCCTCAGATATGTTGTCTTTCATTTGACCTTGAACTTGGAGCATAAGAAACATTACAGGTGGTAAAAAAAATTGGTTCATGGTAGGCATGGAACCGTGGGACACACCCAGCCCAACCATCACAACCGATTCGTTGCTTGGGCATGGATGTATCCCACGGTTTGATGACAACCATGAGAAGCATAACTATACAATACAAGCTCAAGCTCAAGATCATCATATGTTACCCAGCTAGAAAACTAGGTAAAATTTGATATCATCATAGGCATGCCAAGAGTTGGATTGTTTTAGTTCAAGATATTGACAACCATGAGAAGTAAAATTGAATTTAAAATCTAACTAAATAAGAATATCATTTATAATCTCAAAAATCCTAATAACCCTAAATATCAACGTCATTTGAAGCCTCTAAAAAGATGTAATTCTAAATTTCGTAATAAGCCTAAATATGAATTTCATTTATAATCTCTAAAAATCCTAATAACCCTAAATATGAATATCATTTATAATATCTAAAAATCATAATAAGCATAAATATGAAAATCATTTAAAGTTTCTACAAATAATCCAAAAATCTAAACAATGTCTAAAAATTTGTGCATCATCTCTACACATGCAACAACTAACTATATAGTGATTCTCTATTACAAATTCATAATAAAAATGAAGATTCAATCTAAAATCTCTTATTTCAATCCATTCCACAAACACAAATTACTCAAAACATAGAGCATGAAATAGACCATACTAAACGTCAAAAGAGAGAGGATGAAGTTGCTAACCTTCTAGCGGACTTGGTTTGCAAAATCTCCAAAAGTTATGGAAAAATCGGGCATGAGCTCCCCCAACCCGAGCTCAATGGAGGATGAAGAAATGAGCCATGGCTCGGGCTGGGGAGGAAGAAGGGGACTTATACGCAGAGCCCCTTTGGTACCGGTTGGTGGCACCATCCGGTACCAAAGGGGGTCACATTGGTACCGGTTGGTGTCACCAACCGGTACCAAAGGCCCCGTGGCTCATTGGTACCGGGTGGTGACACCAACCGGTACCAATGTGGCCATATAGGTACCGGGTGGTACCACCACCCGGTACCAATGAGCTCGCAGAATTATTGGCCGTTGGACCCGGTACCAATGCTTCCATTGGTACCGGGTCCTTTCCATCCGTGACCGATTACGGTGGATGGATGGCGGGTTCTCTGGTAGTGCCGGTGGGCTGAATGATTTTGGGTTGGTTTTAAGTAGTTTGAAACTTGACAATTTGTTGTCTTTTACCTGACAGTTTGTGGAACTTGTTATATCTGCATTCATGTGATTGTTGTATCTGAAATGTTGTGAAATCACTACCAAATAAATCACATTTGGTAGTTATTGCACAACATTTCAGCTTGCAGCACCAGTTTTGCTTCTCATAACTCGATAAATAGAGCCGATTCTCTCTCTTTTTTTTTGAGTAACAGATAGAGCCGAGTCATATCTGAGCCTTTGTGACATTTTTTTTTACCCATCCACACTCACTTTTGGGTCATGCAATTGTTTCCTTAATCCAAACCTTACAATCTGTCCGCTCCTCCTTCCAAGAGGCCTAAAATTCTCTCGAAGTCTCTCGGGTGCGCTACAGTTGAGGGGCGAAAAAAGGAGGAGAGGTCACCGCCGGTGGGAACGGCGCCTCCGATAGCTTGAGGGCCATCGGGAGGTGGCGGAGACCGTTGTAATCTTGCTAGTTGGTGGTGTAGGTCCTAGGTTAGGTCTTCCTATCTCTAGGGTTAGGTTTTCGGGCATTGCCGGCGAGGCGGTGGCGTCGGCGATGTTGAGGAATAAGTCCTCTCTGGTTCATCCTCGCCTCATAGGTGATTAGCTCCGACATCGATGGTGGACCAGTGGAGGAGGGGTTTCGTTTGTGAATCCCTTGTACAGGAGTTCAGGCTCGGTTCTTCTTCATCTCCGGTGAGAGGGGGAGTTGTCGGCCTTTTGTGTCAAGGATTAAGAGGCGGCTCTGGATCTTGTGGAAGATTGGCGAGTGGAGCGAGCTCAGATGTTCCGCGGTAGCTTCGGTTGTCGACGGCGAGTCTGCATCCATGGCCGTTGGAGCTCGGGGCGCGGCCCCGGCCGATGGACTATTGGCGATGCCTTCATCTTGTCAGTGGCGGCAAGTGTTTGTTGTGGCTCTCCTCAAAGCCTTTTGGCGATGGAGCTTCTTCTAGCCTGGGAACGGTAGCGGCTTGCTTCTGGCGGTAGCCGGCGACAGCAAGTTCTGGAGGATGCGACCTGCATAGGTTCCAAGGTCTTTTTTGCAGTTTCTTTGTTCTTTAGTGACCTTTGTGATAAAAGGTTACGTATCTGTATTTGGACGAGTCTTGTACGGTACCCTTAACTTTTAATACAGGTACACTTTGATCAAACCTTGCATTCCGTTGTACTCTGATGAAATACACCAATGTGTTAAGACTTAAGAGCCCTTTAAAGTGAGCTAATAGTTGATTCCTGGATTCATAAAAAAGAATGTAACATGATGCTATTTGAGCTACTCTAATTCAACAATCGGCTGCAGACTACAAGCACCTCCATGAAAGGTGAGACAATTGACATATATTTCTTCATCATAAGTACAACTCTAGAGTAGAAATGAGAAGTGATGAATTTCTTGTGAATAACCTTTGCCGTGAAATATTTGGCGTGTTCATTCCTCTTGATAGAGCGCGCAAGGCGCGCGTGACGTTCTAGTCTAGATTTGTAGATGAGGCAAGACTCCAAGCTCACAGAATCAAGGAGAGCAAAAACATGATTTCCTCTCTTGGGTCACCAATGTACAACATTAGTTTTAGCAATAGCTCTCAGCCTCCCTTGAGGTCTTTCTAAAGTCTTTTTTTTTTCCTTTTTGGGGGCCTGTGTAGTCTTCAAAAAAAGGAGTAGACCAGAGTATCTGCAAGAAAGAAAGGCTCCACTTAGAACAACGTAACTGACAACTAGACTGTAACCAATATAGGGTGATGTCTGTTGAAACAAAACTCAAGTGTGACAATTAGACTATCATGATATGAATATTAATATCAGTTTTATTTTCACAAACAAATTGACAGATACGTTTTTAGTTCCACCAACACAAATACATTTCATGTGACAGATTTTTATTTCTGCCATGAAATAGAGATAAGCTTTAAAGGACGCAAAAAGAACAGAGCTAAGGATGCAATATAAAATATAAAAGGTATGATAGGACTAGGTTACTTCCTTTGACATGAATATGTCATCCAATAAAAAATATGAAAGGCATTATCTATTGATAATGATAGGCAGGCTATCAACAAGCTGTCAGTGCCAATACCCTGCATAAAGCCCCTTCAGACCTTGATAACTCCAGATAGAATGTAGCATTCTATTGTAGTACCCATACATTTGATATCTGAGTCCCATGAGCTCGAGAAATACTTCCTTTAGCTGCAGCTGATGCCCAAGATTTCTGGGTGCCTTGGACTTGCATTCATTGTTTCATGACTTCACAAGACACATATACAAAGGATCCAAGTGTATCAAGAATGAAGCATACAAGTGGTATCAAGGACGAAGCAGCATAGGAAATTATCTTTTGACATCATGCATTCCATAAGAAACTGCACCAATAGAGTATTATGACCAACAAAAGAGGATGCCAGATAAGTTTTTTAGTGCAGATATAAAGTCCTCATGGGTCGTAAAAAACAAGTACTCCCTCTGGTTTTTTTACATGTCATATTAGCTTTGTCCTAAGTCAAAATTATTGAACTTTGACCAAGTCTATATAAAAATATAATAGCATCTACAATGTCAATTTTGTTTCATTGTATCCATCATAGAATATATTTGATAGTGCATATGATTGATATTGTAAATGTTATTATATTTTTCTATAAATTTGGTCAAAGTTATATAACTTTGACTTAGGACAAACCTAAGACGACATGTATTAAAAAACGGAGGGAGTATAAATTTATTTGTAATATGCAGCACCACAGAGATTTTTAGAAAGTAAAATACAAACAAATAAAGAGGCAAGTGCTTATCAATTGCTCCAGCAATAAAATGTGACCACTGCCCACTTAGATTAGGATTAGCATTCTCCAACCACGTCTTAGTTGATTCAATAACTCCCAAATATGTTGTGCCAGTTGCAAGTGATCCAGTAACACTTGGGCTGATTTCTCTGTAAAAACCTGAAAAGAGGTCAACAGCGATATTTATCGAGATCACATTGATGCTTGTGAGTATGGATGCGTGAACTTTTATGGAATTTCCAGAGCTCAGGAATTTATAGTTGTTTTTTTTAAAAAAAATGGAATGGCCTTTCTCTAACTACTTTCCATTTTTAAATTCACTGACCTATTAGACCATCAGAAGCCCAAACTGTCCTCGCCATCTGGAATATATTTGCCTAATAGAAACATATGAAGAAAGAAGCAGCACTCATGTACCAAAATCATGCATTATAATATGACTTAAAGTTTATGTGAAGAAGAAAAGTTGAAAACCCACCTTAGCCCCTATCATTATAGCTAGCCTGACTCCGAAACCTTGTTTTCAGTGTGTCAACTGGATGCATCATGTCTTCCCCAAATGCACCAGCAATTCCTCCCCATACAATCCATACTGCATGATAGGTTTTATTTCAGTGCATGTTTTGGAAAGTGCATGTTATGCTTCCTGATAACTAATACAAATGCATACCACATTGCATGGTCTATTTGCTAAATGTCTAGTAAAACTAATAATGGAAAATATAGACAATTTGTCCTCATTGTCCAAGAATAAAATAGATAGTCCAATATCAAAACAGAAATTGCCAATGTACTTATTCAAGAGCATTTCACTGAATAACCACCCCAACAAAACATAGAAAAGATTGCCAATGCAAAATAATACCCCATTAGGGAAATGATCAGGGTCCACTTTAATCACCATTAAAGCCGGCCAGTTCAAAATCCCATGCCTGGATGCCTCACTACTAGAGAACTGACCTTCGGTTTGGGACTTTTAGTCCCGAACTGAAGGGACCCGGGACTAAAGGGGGCTTTAGTTCCGGGTCCAGGCCAGGGGAGGGCGCGCCCCCTTTAGTCCCGGTCCGTGAGGGGACGAGGCGGGGGAGGCGGGGGCCTTTAGTCCCGGCTGGAGCCACCAGCCGGGACTAAGGGGGGTCGCGCCCTTTAGTCCCGGCTGGTGGCTCCAGCCGGGACTGAAGCCCCCCCTTTAGTCCCGGTTGAAGCCACCAACCGGGACTAAAGCCCCCAGTACAAAACAGCATCTTCCTCCCCCAGCCCGGCCGAGCCATGAACACAGAGCTCGTTCATGGCTGGTCGGAGCTAGGGGGAGGTGCTGCCCTTTTTTTCCTGTTTTTTGAAGATTTAGCACTTTCAAGCGGTGGGAAACGATCATCTCTTCATCCTCTCATCTTTCACGGTTAGTATTTCTTGTTTGCTTCATTATACATAGAGAAAAATGAGTTTTAGTGGAATGAGAGAGAGAAACTTTTTTAGCACTATTAGGATAGTGATGTGTTAGTAGTTTGCACTAGTTACTATGTTTAGTTGTTACATAGAGTAATTTCTTGATAGTATTACGTTTTTATTTTAGTTTTATCTTTTCATTAATATTAATTTTTTTACCGAACTATTATTAATACTTTAATATTTATCCTAATTAATTAAAGCAAAATATAATATAAAATTTGGCATGGCCGAGCCATGAACACAGAGCTCGTTCATGGCGCCGGCCGGAGCATAGGGGAGGTCATGCCCATTTTTTTCTCGGATTTTGAAGATTTAGCTCCTCCAAGTGGTCTAAAAGAAGCATATCTTCATTCTCTCATCTTTTACGGTTAGTATTTCTTGTTTCATCCTTTATACATAGAGAAATTTGAGTTTTAGTGGAATGGAGAAATGGGGAAGTTTTGTTTTTAGCACAATTTAGTTTTAATTTATATTTATAGTTTAGTTATTTATCCTAATTCATTTTTTACTTTATTAATTCATATTTGTACTTTAGTTAATTAGTTAATTCATATTTATAATTTAGTTAAGTCATATTGATACTTTAGTTAATTTATATTTATACTTTATTTAATTGAAATTTATAATTTAGTTAATTCATATTTAAACTTTACTTAGTTCATATTTATAAATTAGTTAATTCATATTTATACTTTACTTAGTTCATATTTATATTTGAGTTAATTCATATTTATACTTTAGTTAATTCATATTTATACTTTACTTAGTTCATATTTATACTTTAGTTAATTCATATTTATACTTTAGTAAATTCATATTTATACTTTACTTAGTTCATATTTATACTTTAGTTAATTCATATTTATACTTTACTTAGTTCATATTTATACTTTAGTTATTTTACACACTTTGATTATAATTTATTGCTTAATGAATCATATTTATACTTTACTTAGTTCATATTTATACTTTAGTTAATTCATATTTATACTTTACTTAGTTCATATTTATACTTTAGTTAATTCATATTTATACTTTAGTAAATTCATATTTATACTTTACTTAGTTCATATTTATACTTTAGTTAATTCATATTTATACTTTAGTTAATTCATATTTATACTTTACTTAGTTCATATTTATACTTTAGTTATTTTACTCACTATGATTATAATTTATTGCTTAATGAATTAGAATGGTAATTTTCAATTATTTCAAAAATAAACTTACTATTTGTACTAATTAAACATTGTCTAATCTTGCAGATGGACCGGCAATGGATGTATAACGCCGACAGACGTTCAGGTGACTTCTTTCAAGGCATGCATCATTTTCTAGATGTGGCAGAGCAAAACAAGAAAAACAGATTCATGAGTTGCCCCTGCGGGGTCTGCAAGAACCTGAAGGAGCATAGTTCAAGAAAGGTCATTCACAGCCACTTGATTAGACACGGTTTCATGCCTGGCTACAGTTGTTGGACCAGCCACGGAGAAAGAGGTGTTATAATGGAAGATGGAGAAGATGAGATTGATGACAACATTCTCGGATTTGCTGAATACCCTGCTTTTGCTGATACTACAATGGGTGATGCTGAGGAAGAGGATGGAGAAGATGTGCCTGCAGATGATCTTGGTCAGATGTTGCAAAATGCAAAGGATACAAGCGAAACTGAGAAGGAGAGGCTGAAGTTCTAGCGCATGTTAGAGGACCATCGCAAACCTTTGTACCCGGGTTGCGAAGAGGGACTCAAAAAACTCGGGAGCACATTGGATTTGCTGCAATGGAAGGCCAAAAATGTTGTATCGGACAAGGGCTTTGGTGAGTTACTAAAAATAGTGAAGAAGATGCTTCCTAGGGACAACGAATTGCCCTCGACAACATACGAAGCAAAAAAGCTCGTTTGCCCGCTGGGTTGGAGGTGCAGAAGATACACGCATGTCCAAATGACTGCATCCTGTATCGTGGTCCCGAGTACGAGAAAATGGACGCGTGTCCGGTTTGCGGCGCCTTGCGGTACAAGATCAGAAAAGACGACCCTGGTGATGTAGAGGGAGAGCCTATCAAAAAGAGAATTCCTGCGAAGGTCATGTGGTATTCCCCTATAATACCACGCTTGAGGCATTTTTTCAGAAATAAAGAGCATGCTCAGATGATGTGATGGCATAAAGAAGAGCGCAAGCGAGACTCAAAGTTGAGGCACCCTGCCGATGGGTCCCAGTGGAGAAAAATTGACCGAACATTCAAAGACTTCGCTGAAGATCCAAGAAACATAAGGTTTGCTTTGAGTACGAACGGCATGAATCCTTTTGGTGAAATGAGCAGTAGCCATAGCACTTGGCCCGTGACTTTGTGTATGTACAAGCTTCCTCCATGGCTCTGCATGAAGAGGAAATTCATGATGATGCCTATTCTCATACAAGGCCCGAAGCAACCGGGCAACGACATTGACGTGTATCTAAGGCCATTGGTTGAGGAACTTTTACAGTTGTGGGGCGAAAACGGTGTACGTATGTGGGATGAGCACAAACAAGAGGAATTTGACCTACGAGCATTGCTGTTTGTAACCGTCAATGACTGGCCGCTCTTAGTAACCTATCAGGACAGACAAACAAGGGATATAGGGCATGCACGCATTGTTTAAATGATACTGAAAGCATTTATTTGAAACATTGTCGCAAGGTTGTGTACATGGGCCATCGTCGATGGCTTCCAATGAATCATCCGGTAAGAAAGAAAGGCAAGCATTTCAAAGGGGAGG
>CM014273.1:19049042-19081206 GCA_004135705.1 Alloteropsis semialata | reverse complement strand
GTCACGATGCTCCCTATCGGCGTGGTTAGTTACAAGGGCACGTCCACAAGTGAACATGTCTAGATATATGAAGAGTCGACATACTAGATCTAATCGCCATGATTACATAAAGCATGCTATATAGTCTAACCCAGAATTAGACTAAGAAACAATCATATTCATGATAGGTAGAAAGCATAGAAGGAGTTATTGAGTCGCTAAGAGATCGGATGACATGAAGAACAATACTCATATAATAGATGTGTTTGGATCATCACCACCAAGTACATACCATTGATGACTTCAACTAGCATTTGAACTCCACTATGGCACAGGGAGGCCATGGCGGCTAGGGTTGGCCTAAGCCATCCCTAGACAACTTCTAGGACTTGCAACGGCCGTCGTCTCCTTTGATGTATGCACTAGGTTTCGCCGAGTCTTGGTGGATTGATCGTCGTGGCTTCGGGGTACCGGGGCTATAAATAGTTCGAGAAAACCCTAGCTCAAAGGAGAGGTCGAGGCGGCGCAGGAAAGGCCTGGGCCGGCCGGCCCCATAGGTCCCAGACCGGCCGGCTTAGGGCCTTTTTGGCCCGCCTCGGCCCCCATCTTTTGCGTGCAAGCTCCTTGATCCTCCAGAAATTGATTTGCCAATGCATGTGGGTATTTGACGTCGGTTGCTTTGGTATAAGATTGGGTTTTGATATTTTTCCATATGTCTGTCTGATTCGCCTTGATCCCGAAGTCATCCGACCTTATCTTCAAGCCTTTGCCCTTCCATATTCTTGGAGGTGACCATAGAGGAGAGCGAACGAAATCCGAGTCACATGGCCTTCATTCCTCCGCGCTACGCATGATCTCGGTCTTTGTCCAAAAGTGCTCATTTATAGCTCAAAAACCTGCGTAAACCAAAATCCTCCAAAAATACATGCATATGCAAAAATGGGGTTATTTCAAGTGCCAAGTGACGGGTTAGTATATGAATTGGTCCCAAAACACCACTTAAATAGCACTAAAAGTGTCGCTAACGAGCGTCAACAATCCCCCATGCTTAAACCTTGCTCGTCCTCGAGTAAGTCCAAGATCTTTGCTTAACAAGGAAATCAGCGTTGCCCTTCAATGTCATCCTGACACTTAGTTATACACAACAAGACACATTGCTCTCAAGTGTTTAGCATTTAAATTTCAGGTTGTGACCGGCTACTTTTCATTATGGAAGATAGACTAGCAATGAAGAACAAGCCACAATAATAATAAATGCAATGCTCTTGAACTTAAGCGAACTTTAGACCTTTACCTTATTCCATCGTGAAGAGTTTTCAAAAAGATGCATATCCAACATAAGTGAGATTCTCTTGCAAAAGCTCATGGGAACACTCATCTCATCAAGTCGCTCAAGCCTATACTAGATTTTTTTTATCCTATTCTACTCATATATGAAAGTGGAAGGCTTATGTGGATCTTGGTAGGTAAAAACAATTCTAGCAAAACATTATATCTCAAATATTGTCAAATTGCGAGAGAGATCTATTGGAATTACAGAGACTAGTCAAAAAGGCCATGGAGAATAAATGTTGGAAAGAGAGAGGGATGGAACACACACATTTAGATAGGTGGACATGTGCAAATGGCAAGTGGATGATCCCGAGGCACAAATGAAGTCCTCGTTATCGGATTGCACATGGTTGGAAAATTGAGTATGGAATTGTCTTCAAAGCACTTAGAATTTGATGATGCTAAAAGGACTAAGGATCATTATTTCTCTTTTTTCTTTCTTTCTTTTATTTTTTCCTTTCATCTTTGTTTCTTTTCTTTCTTTCTTTTTCTTTTTTCACATTTTTCTTTCTTTTTGCTCCTTAGAACCTTTGGCAACATAGTACTTACTCAGCATCCTCCCTCCCATGCTTAAAGGATTGCTTGTCCTCGAGCACAGAAGTGAGGGTTGATAATTATTGAAGTAAGTACACAAAGTCCATCTTCATCTTCTAGAAGAAACACTTGAATCTTCAGGAGTTTCTTTGATGCCTCCCAAATTGATATTCTCTAAATTAAGCTCTCGATTCTTGTGGATTTCCATCGAGAAAATGATCCATACTCAATTGTGGGTTGTGGTCAAGGAGGTAATCACAAAAAGGTATTTGGGTTTAGGATGGATATCCAGCGAAGTTTGTGAAGTTTTCGGTGTAGAAACTCACAATGCATGGATAGAAAGGCTACCAAAAAGAGGGTATGTAAAATGGAATGGCCAGCTTCTTAGTCTCGAACCATAGAAATCAATCTTAATCCAACTCATCAAAATATAAGTTCGCAATATCTAAAGGTTTCATCATGAAAGATCATGTATATGTAAAGGCTTCAGTAGGTATAACTTTGCAAGAGATTCACGAGCATTAACATAAACCCCAACAAATTGTTGTCCAAGAGCCATATCTCCAATACTTCGTTTGCTATCTTTAGCCACCAACTTTTCTTTTGCCACAACTCTACCTTTGTTTCTCAGTGAAATAAGATGAACTTCCATTTGGCTCTACCATTTTGCAAAACATGGAGATGTCATACTTGAACCTTAAACTATATGAAATGAAAAAGGAAAATAGGCGCATACTGATTGGTTCGAACTGGGTGCTTTAACTCTTCGATTTCTCTACAAATGACATAATTTCAATAATGAAAATAAAGCATTGATCAATCATAGCATGTACATGAAACAATATTCGCAATGACAGATTAGTCATACCATGTTGGCCAGTATTGGATCACTTCTCCAGTCGGTGGCTGCATCATCCTTTTGTGCAGGAGTAGAACTCTGAATATTTGCATCCTGTAGGCATAGCATAGATCAGTTTAGAGTTAAAAAAAAATTGCACAGCAGCTGCAGCATCCCCTATCCAGGCAGCCAACAAGTAGCATTGCTGCAGGGTCTCTGCCATAGTCCACTTTTCTCTCAATCAGTTCTTGGATTATGCACCTAGCCTTACATGGAAACTGAAATCTATTTGCAATCTTTGGAGTTAGGTGATGCAGGTTTGTTTCTTTATATTCACAAGTGTTCCTTTGTAAACAGCCAGAGATGGGATTCTACAATTTGTCAGATAGCGCACATATAAGAGGCATACATAGATTTTTGGATGTATTTGTTATATAGTACTAACCAGAAGAAAGAATGTACCAGACTTTGTAGTAAAAAAAAATTAGACATCACATCAATATAGTTGCGTAAATGAATAATTCTTTCTCATAGAAAAAACATGTATTGGTGAATCTTCAATGATTTCTCTGCAATGAGCATGGATTACTGATTGGTAACTTATTTGGTTGCTATAACACCCACATCAAATTTGTAACCATTACAGTTAATTAGTTGGTCATCAAGATAGAATGCCATAGGTCATGCTGCCAAGCAACCAGGAGTGAGCTGTTGTATTGCGCGACAAGGAAAACAGCAGCATACCTATTTTTTATTTGCCTATTCATCTGAGTTTCTTAGATATCATTTTCATGGAAAATTAGAGGAAAACAGACCAGGTTTGTAGGTAAGTGTTGGTGGTTGTTTTCTTGTTTGTGCTTTTATCAATCTCTATGGTCTGGACAACAAAAGCTTACCTTTGCGATTGTTTCCATGCTAGGTAAATTCGTTTGCTCTTCAGTTGCTCTAGTATGTATCTGGACATGTGGCTGTTGTAAAGTGTCATCATCCATGTTCTATATGACATTAGCAAGAAATTAAATATTAATGTACTACAGCCAAGGATATTAGAAAATAAGTAGGTAACATATTACCTGCTCCTCATGTGATGTACAGACCTCATTATCACTTGAGTGTTCAAGGCTTCTATCAGTATCACTTTCTGTTTCCATAAGATCGTCCTTCCAAAAATTAAACAAACCATTGTATCAGCTAGCAGGTAACAGAGTGTAGCAGCAACAAATTCACACACACACACACACACACAGATGAGAGAGAGAGATAGATAGCGAGAGAGGTCTCTGGTCCAATAGATTCTTACATCATAATCCTATAGGTCTTCTTCCATTTGATTTATGAAATCATCGTCCGGAAACTTTCTTGAGACCATCTGATATATAAAAGGCACTAGGAAACATGTCACAACTAGTAATCAAAGGATCAGAAATCAGAATAATTAATTCCAACACATCATGTCATATATGGCCAATCAGATCAACATGGATCATTTATCACATCAGGGCAACCAAGCAGTACTTATGCTATGTATTAGAGTTTAGGAAAAAAATAGGAATGGCATAGCTAAAGGAATAGTATCACTTCACTTTGTGGTTCGCATATAAGCAAGAATCTGAACAATATTACATTGCATTATGCCATTATGTGCATATCATAAGTATGAGCTACAGTAAATTACTTTCTTCAGTATTAGTCATGGTTTGCATATACGCACTAATCATGACCAGCAAGCTGGGTGACTAATCTGCAGCTCTTGTTCATGGTTTCAAAAATACAGAGTTGATACATTACAAAGAAGTTTGAGGCTTCTGTTTTAGGAAGACCATCTATTCAAAAGTGAACAATACTAACTCACGACTGCAAAAATTAAAGGAAAATAGCAGCAAAATTATCCAAACTAATTTCATTGCGATCTGGATGGCAGCTAAAATTAACAAGACAAAGAAATTAGGCAACTAGAATTGACAAGCATGGACATTGAAACAGACTTACTAACCAGGTGAACACAGCGGCGCGGGCGTCCTGGTCGTAAACGGCGGCGGCGCGGCTGTCCTGTTCGTTGATGGAGGCGGAGGCGGTGGCGGTGCAGGCGTCCTTGTGCATGATGGGATGCGGTTGTCGTCGATTGAGATGCGCTGACGATGAGGAGATGATGAGACAGGGAGTGATTGAGAGCCTCGGCGCGGCATCGTGGATGGTAAGGCGGCAACGTGGGGAAAGGCGACCGGCGGCGGGGGATGGACGACCGGCGGCGGCGGGAACGGCGAGAGGATCCGGGAAGACACCGAGGGCGGTTCTCGCCCATTGACCCGAGGATGAGTGCTGCAGCCTCCAGATGCGGTTTTGACGAGGGAAAAAAGATAGATGCGCTTTTCTCGGTCACGAAGCGCAGCCACGCGGCAAATAAAAAAGCCAAGTATTAGCGGCAAATGAAAAGTATTAGGCAGCGTGTTAGGCGCCATTATTTTAACCAAAGGCCTACAGGTCTCTTCGGAGACATCCAATTATCCAAAGGCCCACAGGGCAGTTGCAATTTCCCCGCGTAATTTTATCTTCTCCTTATTTGAACTATAAATATTTTTGCATAATTTTATCCAGAGGCCCACAGGGCAATGCAAATTTGCCCACGACCAGCATTCCCCTTGTGAGGGCCCCACATGGCAGTGTTAAATTTTAAAAATATCTTTATATGCTAAATATAGTGATACAAATAGTATATGATCATGTGATAATTAATTCATTTGTAGGCATTAGTATATTTTCAATATGTATTTTGTCGTAAACTTATAAATTAGTGCAATTAATAAGGTAAATTGAAAGAGTAAGTGACGTGCTATTGACTACATAAACCATATATGAGTGTCATGTACAAGGTTTTAAATAGTCGGCTATAGCTTCCGCTATCTCTCGCTATAGCCTATTGAGGAAGATGCCGCTATAGCCTATGAAGCTAATGAACGACACGTGTTGCTGGCGCCATGGACCTTGAACCTAGCCTCGCGTGATTGTTGTCAGTGCGCTCCAGCCTTGCCTCGCGAGCCCGACGTCGGTGCCCTCAGACTGGCCTCAAAATACACAAGTTTAATGGGAGATTTTCTAACTATGGCATGAATCAAATTAATCCTTATTTTCTAAATGATGACTAATGAAGTGTAGCATATATTAAGAATCAGATAAGCCATATACCTAGTGAACCACACATGATGGAGTAATGAAGCTTAGCGTGTATTAAGAATCATGAATAAAAAAACTCAACTATTGCTCGAGTTTTAAAAACTCATATATCCTTGAAAGGTATTGCAAAAATAGCTGAGTAAAAACTCATATGCTTCAAAGTTATTGCAAAAATAGGCTTAAATGGTATTGCAAAAATAGCTAAAAAATGAAGCAAAAATTACACTCCTCTACGGAATTGATACCTGCACGTTTGGGCTTCAAACGAACCACCCAACCATTGAGCTACGGAGGCATTTGATTGTTACGGCAAGTTAAACTCTATTTGTACACTTAATAGCGAAGAGAATTTATTTGGCAGCGCCCGCCTGGCCCACGATTATCTTATCCTCTCAGCTCGGCCGTGGCGACTCCTCTCCTCTTCTCCCACAGATCCGAAATCCCTACTGCTCCAGCCCCCAAATCGCCGGTGAATCGGCCGGGAGGAGGCCGCGATTTGGCGATTGGATGGCGGCGGCGGCGTCTAATTTTCTACAGGCATGCGTGACGGGCTGGAAAAGGCCTCGGCCGGGTCTGGCCTTATTCGACCTATGTAAACAATATACAAGTAAATATTTAGCCTCTTGCAGCGAGACCATAACACTCAATTGTTGCAGTGGTTTGGCTACAGCTTGTGAACTCTATGGCCAGGGTTCGAATCCTCAGGCAAGCATTTTTTTTGTTTGCCTAGCTTTTTGTTCCCTAGAGCAACAAAAATAATTTCTATATTTATATGATCAAATACTGGTGGGAAAAATATACTTGGCCTTTTTTAGTCATTTTACATTTTTTTACACATTTTTCTGTTGCCCTTACTTTTGTCTCCAAGATTAGCCAATTTTTTTAATTTGTATGTCCAAAAACTGCGAGCAAATATATGCTAGTTCAATTAAAGAAATGTTAAAGGCATACAACAATAACAAAGGTTGCTTGGGTCCTTGTTTAGGAATAGTGTTACTGTATACTTGTTGTAGGATGTTAGCATCCCTACTAAAAAACGTTGTCATGATCACTGTGTCATTTTTAGATGTTTTCATTTCACGTCAAAAAACGTCTTTATAGACTATCGACGGTTATTTGATACGCTTTACAACGTGTCTAAATGCTATTCACGGTTAAAAGCGTGTCTAACTTCGTTTCATTTTCAAACATTTTTGCAATCATGTCAAAAAGCATCTTTACAAAATTATAGACATTTCATTGAAACGTTTTACAATGTGTCTAGATGATAATGACGCTTTGAAAGCGTGTTTAACTTCGTGTCATCTTGACATGATTTCGATAGCGTGCTAAAAAGTGTCTATACAAGGCTATTAACGCTGCAAATGTTTCTAATATCGTCACACATTGACACGTTCTCAAAACCGTGTCAAAAAGCGTCTTTATGTTCTAACGTAGAGACGCTTCCAGTCCGCGTTTCTAATATAGCGTAGCAACAAGGGGGGTTTTCTGGTAGTGAGAATCAAGTTTTAAATAAAATAATACAAGGCATAAGGTCCGGTAAACTTAAATCAAAGAGAAACATAAGAAATATGTGGGTCTAGAATTTAGTCATTTAACCTCCACAAATAAAAGAATTAGTATTTATATCTATTTAAGATCATTTTATGGAGAGCAAATGGTCAAGTCATATACAACACCATGTAGGTTAAACAAGGCAGCAACTTTCATCACTTTTCCATAAGCAAAGCATTCAAAATATGTCATCGTGGTGAGTACAAAGTGATGGTGATCATTTATTGAAAACAAAAACCAAACTAGGTTGTCCTCCTAGTAGCCATGTTATTAACAAGAGAGATATACAAAGGTTTCTAACCTATGGTCGATGGCATACATATATACAAGCATTAAGAAGTAGATGAACAAAGAGAAGGTTGAGGGAGAGTTACCGTCTTTCAATGCTTGTAGTGGAGTGTAGCGCAGCTTCCCCCATGCTTAAGCATTGTGCTTAACATGGAAGAAGAATCTTGAGCATCTTATGACAACCGTGATCATTGTACTCCATATGGCCTTTTCCTTTTCGTCCAACAAGTCCTCCCCCATGCTTAGCATATTGCTAAGCGTGGAAAAGATGGTGAACCGTCATGTGATTCTTGAAGTCCTTCTGCCACATGTTTGGAGATTATCTTTATGCTTCTTCATCTTTATTGCCTTAATTCTCCTTCAAACCCTTCCCATTATCACTAAGCCTTGATCCCAATCATTTCTCGTACCGTTATCACCTCCTTGCTTGTTGTCTTCATTGCTGTTTCAAATTTCATGAATTTTTCCTCTAATTCCAGAACAAAACATGTACTGAATCCTTGCTCCAATGCAAAGTGCACAAAGTTCTCTTTCCAACGAGTCATCATTTGCCCAAAATGGATTCCGAACAAAAGAGTTATGCCTTTTTTTAGTCCAGCACTGCAATCTGTCCCGAGCTGATTTCAGAACGCGCTGCGCCCAATGTTTTTATCGTATCTCCTTGTGTGGCTCTTCAAATTCGTTGATCTTGGATGCGTTGGAATGAGAATTTTATGGAGCTGCGTCGGAATGATAATTTGATGGAGCTGCTGAATTTCAACTTTTTGTCTTCATTGCTGCTTCTATTTTCATGAATTTTTCCTCTAATTCTAGAACAGAACATGTACTGAATCTTTGCTCCATTGCAAAGTGCACAAATTTCTCTTTCCAATGAGTCATCATTTGCCCAAAATAGATTCCGAACAATAGAGTTATGCCTTTTTTTTAGTCCAGCACTGCAATCTGTCCCAAGCTGATTTCAGAACGCGCAACGCCTAATGTTTTTGTCGTGTCTCCTTGTATGAGTCTTCAAATTCATTGATCTTGGATGCGTTGGAATGAGAATTTGATGGATCTGCTGAGTTTCAACTTTTGGTTCCTTGTACATCTCTGAACATGTGCAGATTTTCGATGAAAACAGCAGTGTCCCTTTCAATCTTCGTAGATGTTAATGGTCTTGGTTGTAACTTTGATCACAAATTCGTGGGATTCCTTCTTCATGCCTGAAAAACCATTAAGATGCACAATCTACCCCCGGGGTGACGGTGGGGAGTATAAGAAAATGCCAACAACCAATGACATCCCTAAGACCTTAACTTGTGGCATAATTAACCTAGTAAAAGAGAAAAATAAAATCCTAATGGGTGTGTGTGCAAAGTGAATGAATGAAATTAGTAACATGAAAGGCGGGGACCAAACTTGATAGAGATCAAACAAAGTTTTAAACACCATGTTTACTACTATGTTGCCAAAACTCTCGGATTAAACACCATGTTAAAGCCGAAGAATTCAAGCGCTCGAAAAAGTTTAGAAAACCTAATCATGCCAACGAAAGTGTAGGTGTTGAGTGGATGCAAAGGGGGCGCGCAAATGAGAGGAAAGCATATAAACAAAGATAATGTTTACACCTAGTTCTAAACACCATGTTTACAACTAGGTTGCCGAATCTCTCCATAGTCATAAAGATCTATTAACCAAGGTTAAAACACATGTCTACCCCAAGGTCAATAATTCCTCATAGCACAAGAAAAATAAGGTGCATTGCAAAGCTTATAAACCAATCAATGCAATGTAAATGCTAACAAGGCCCTCAAAACTAAATGATGATGGTTCGGGATCATGTCTAAACACCATGTTTACACAAGACTACTGTTGACGCGGAAAATCGGCGATGGTATCCTCCGCGTGCAGCACACGAAGACCAGGGAGATCTGCTTTACTCCAGTGCCAGCCCACACTCCAGTTCAGGTTCGCAGCGTGCCAGTCAATTTGACCTGAAATTGACAAGGGGATAAAACAGTTAAATTGCTCTTTGATTGTGCCGGCTTTATTTCAGACGATGGAGTAACGTCGAATTTTAGCCAAGACCCAATCAGACACGTATCGGCCGATACCAATCGGACCTCAAAATCGGACTTCATTGATGACGTCGATCGGACCAAGTAATCGGACCTCAATCAGACACCAAATCGGACCTCAGAATCGGACCAATCAGGATCGGACCTTGATTGATATAACAGATCAGCCTTTGAATAATAAAGTAAAGCATATAACAAGGCCAATATGTAAAGTAATGGATCAGCTATGTCTTGAAACAAGATATCAAATAATCAAAGTGTAAGCCGATACATTGTCCACCTTGCTTAATTGCCAGTTTGACTCATCTTGTCGGACCATCTAACTAACCAATCGGACCATAACTTTTTCAGAGAAATCTAGCTCCGACGTAGGGAATCTAGATTTCTCCAGCTATGATCAAATCAAATAGCTAGACAGTCAAACTCAACTCGTCAATCTGTCAATTAAACAAGATGCTCGCACGGGTGTTGACCAGATTAAGCAAATAAGCAGATAAAACATTAACAGGATCGTTCTGATTCTAAGATATGCTATCAAATAATCAAGCATGACCTAGCTGCGACGTAGGGAATCTAAACCACACTCAACATTCAAATAACAATAAGGCATAACCAAAGCTTCCTTTGACTAATCAAGATGAATCTAGCTCCGACGTAGGGAATCTAAACCAAACATGACAATCAAAGATTAATCTAAGCGTATTACAAAGATCCAGCTCCGACGTAGGGAATCTACACCAGTGTAATACTCAAAGAACAACTAGATTAAACCACAAAGCGGGATCGGACATAGAACGATGCTGTAAGATAAATATTGCTTAAATCGGACCAAGACCAATGCTCAAAGCTGTTGAAGAAGTAGAGTTGATTTACATGGCGTAGATCTAAACCAATCTAGCAACTCCGAACAAACCGCAAAAACTGCCTTTAGTAACCAAGATTATTCTAGCTCCGACGTAGGGAATCTAGCCTAATCTTGATACCTAGCTCCGACGTAGGGAATCTAGGCTAAAAGTACAGTCCGATAAACGATAATCTGTTGGATAATCAATATTGATCTAGCTCCGACGTAGGGAATCTATATCAATCTTGCTTATCCAGAGATAAATCGGTTAAACAGTATAAACGAGAAAGGGCGATGCGCCTCAATTCAAAGCCTATACTAGTTCGATAAATTGACTAACTTACTGGTAAGCCGGAGATCAGAACTGATGCAGCCCGTCCACCAATGAGCTTCGTCGATAACTACTACTAGGGTTTTTTGGCGTGAAGCCGGGTTGTATTGATTGTGAGAATAATTTTTACAATGGACGAGGGCTCATATTTATACCCTGGTCATGGAGAGTCCTGATCGGACCAGACTAACTTGCGAACTAAGTAAACTAAGCTTAACATAAAACGGGACTCCCAAACGCCTTCTGAAAAGGAAATAGTCCCCGCATCTGATACGCTTCCTTCTTAGCCGACGCGCCAATCTTCTTTCATCCATCATCAGATCGGACTTCTTGCTTCATCAGACTCCTCTTCAACATCGGCTTCCCTCTTTGTCATCTTCTGTTTGACCATTCAACGGGCCCACTGCGCAGTCTCGACCTCACCACGTCACCATCTGACTCAGCATGTCAGGTGCGAAAATCCGGTGTCAACAACTACAAATGGAAAATGCCCCGTGAAGCATTGACATGGATATAAAAGCATTTCATCATTTAGTTTCGTGAAAGAGCCGAGCTAACAAATGCATGATGGAACGATGGAATGGATGCAAAATGCAAATGCAAATGCAAATGCAAAGAGTTAGCAAAAACAAGGGTTAGCAAGGTTTGAAAGGTCTTTCAATGTTGTTCTGCAATCAATTTATTCAGAAAGTAATTGCTTAGTGCGACAAAGCTTGGCCAACCACCTTATAAGAAGTGAAGCATTGTCGACAAGAAAATCATTTATCGAGAAGAACCGAACAACCTAGCGAACGAGGTTTAGGGGAAGGTTCATGGGTATCCTATATTTTTGGCTTAAAACAAGAATTTTGAAGAGAGAAGTCAAGTTTAGAAAATCTACCTAAGGTGGTTGAAAACAAAAAGAAAAACAAAGGTTGTTTCTTTGGATGGAAAACCTATGGTTTTAGGATGGCTATAGGTATAAGAGGTTTTCCTAAGATTTTAAGATCTCGTAGGGAGGCTAGTCAAAGTTTTCAGTAAGAACAAGGAATAAAGATAGACTTGGCTAATCCGAATGGTGACGGCAAGCAAATCAACACAAGTCGATCCTATCTTTGTTGGCTCCGGTTTTTGGCGGGGGTGATAGGAAGGCTTAGGTGGGTTTAACAAAAAGTTAAGTCAAAACAAAACATGCAATGCAATGCAAGGGTGAGAACAACATGGCAAGAAGTGCAACATGAGGTGGAAGAACAAAATGATATGACATGATGTGGTGGTCTAAAAATAAAACAAAAGTTAGCCTAGATTAACTAGCCACAAGTTTAGAATCAAAGGGTGATGCCATACTTCATAAAATCTCACCTCTATTATTTTCATGCGAAGCCATGTTCTTTGTGCAAGAATTCAAAGTGTCCATGCAGCTTGATGTCACCTTTTGTAATTCATCGTGATTTGCTTCTAACATCTTCATGTATCAAATGTCACCGGCTTGTCTCTTCATACGCCAATGTTCTTGAGGTCTTCATTTTATTCAAAACTTCTGAATTTGATCATGTACGCATGATGAAAGTATTGCCCAAGCTCCTCTTCATTGTTGCCATCATTATCTCCTCTACCTTGTTCTCATCACGTTGCTGCTGCCTTTTCTTCATAGATTTTCTTCTGTGTCCAGAATAGAACATATACCAAAATATAGTTATCTATTGAAAAGTTTATGAAATTACCTTTCCAACAAGTGGTCATTCATCTTAAACGGAGTTCAAACGTGAGAGTTATGCCCATTTTACTTTAGCGCTGCGTGCTGTCCAGAAAATTTGCAGAATGCACGACCTTCGATGTTTTGATCATAACCGAATCTCCGATTGACTTGGTTCTTAATTCGTTGGAACTGAAACTTCATGGGGCTTTTAAATATCCAAAAATATTCTGTTGTTCTCATCATAGGTTGCACAAAATTTTGATGCAAACAGTACCTTCTTGTCAATTGATCTTGAGATGTTGATGATCTTGGTCTTGTGGTATTTGGAGTGTCGTGTTGTGCATCCTTAGGCTTCAAGGTCATTACTATTGATTCACCAGCGAGTAGCATGGCTCCAATGATGAGTCTTCTCCATAGTTTTTGCTTTACCCAAGGTGTTGGGATCATAGGGGGCTCTTGTGCTTTGTGTCGATGATCTGAGCTGTTTCCTTCGTTGGTAGCATCACACAATTAGAAGCTTCTTGAGTATCCTACTAGAGAAGACTGGTGGCGTCATGGTGCATCTAATCTTGTTGCCTCCAGTCTTGATCAACTTAAAATCATCATCTTTTGTGCTCAAGGCCCTCCAATCTTCCCTTGACATCATCATCACCTTCTCGGTTGTTTGCTGCTGCCTCTTCTTTATTGAATTTCTCTTCACACAGTGCAGAACATGTACAAAACTTCTACTCCATTGCGATGTGCATCAAATTCCCTTCCAACGAGTGCTGATTCACTCCAAACGGACTATGGATGAAAGAGTTATACTTGTTTTACTCCGGCACTATGTTCTGTCCCGAACGGATTTAAGAACGCGTAGCGTTGAAAGATTTTACCATAACTCCTTGCACCGATCTCCAAAATTCACGATTCTTGATGCGTTGGAAAGAAGATTTGATGGAGCTTCATATATTCTAATTTTCTTCCATGGTACCTCTGTGATCATAGGTGAAAATCTGGTCTCAACAACAACCTTCTGGAGATGTTGATGATTGGATCTCACGACTTTTTTGGGGCATGATTCATCACCTAAAGCTTGGACAAACAAATCTTCTAGAGAAATTAGTCTTTAAAATTAATTGACACGGTGGCATACCTTGTTCATCTTCACTTGTTTTGTGTGTGGGATCAATAGTGGATGATGGGCCACTAACAAAAGTTAGCACCTACCACTAAAGAGCGGATCTTTACGTAGCCATAAACTTTGTGGGAGCGGGTTTTGGACTTGTCAAAGCCCAAGCTTAGTGCCTAGATCTCCACCTACTTTCAAGGACACAAACAAGAAAACAAGGGTATATGCAATAATAAAAATTAGGGTTAGTCCAAAAAATTAGATAGATCTCCCTAGGATTCGAGTTGCCGATCCCCGACAACGGCGCCAGAAAAGCTTGTTGACGGTCCATAGACGCGCCAATTGTGAACCGCAAGCGCACGGATCATCGTAGCTTTTCTCTTAGAGTTTTCCATCCAAGGTTTATCAATCCGTGGATCGACAATGAACTTACTAGGGTTCCCCATCTAATCTAACGGATCTATTCCTAGCATTAAGCGTTGATTGCATATAGAGGTAAACCTTTATGATGTGAGTGAGGTGTATAGGTTGATCACACCCATGAACATAGGCAAAGATTAAACACAACCAAAGGGTAAATGAGCGTAGCGTCTTCTAGTTGTAGTTCTAGCTAATAAGAGCAAGCGCATCATGCATCTCATCCAAAGCAATCTTTAAACTCTTACCTCTGGTCAACCTCCCGAGAACGCCACCTTACACGGAATCACACCCTGTCACGATGCTCCCTATCGGCGCGGTTAGTTACAAGGGAACATCCACAAGTGAACGTGTCTAGATATCATGAAGGGTCGACATATTAGATCCAATTGCCATGATTACATAAAGCATGCTATATAGTCTAACCCAAAATTAGACTAAGAAACATTCATATTCATGATAGGTAGAAAGCATAGAAGGAGTTATTGAGTCACTAAGAGACTGGATGACATGAAGAACAATACTCATATAATAGATGTGTTTGGATCATCACCACCAAGTACATACCATTGATGACTCCAACTAGCACTTGAATTCCACTATGGCACAACCACGCAGGGAGGCCACGGCAGCTAGGGTTGGCCTAAGCCATCCCTAGATAACTTCGAGGACTTGCGGCGGCCGTCGTTTCCTTTGATGTATGCCCTAGGTTTCGCCGAGTTTTGGTGGATTGATCGTCATGGTTTTGGGGTACCGGGGTTATAAATAGTCTGAGGAAACCCTAGCTTGAAGTTGAGGTTGTTGACGCTCCTTAGCGACACACTTTTACACTTGTTTATCTTCAATAATGGCATGGATTTGATATCTAAACTAGTGATCATACTCTATAATCGGGACGTTTTCGCATATGCATGTGTTTTTGGAGGAATTATATTTATTCAGGTTTTTAGGCTAAAATAGAGCATATATTGACAAGGCATGGAACCATGGACAACACGGTGAAAGATGGAGGCCAAAGGCCCGAAGGAAGGGCTAGGCCGGCTGGCCCCACATGGCCTAGGCTGGCCGGCCTGTGGTGTTCCAAGGCCCGTTCATGCTCAACTTTGGTGAACTAACCTACAATGCTATTTGAAAGGCAAGTGCTTCAAGATAAGGTCAAGAAACTTCGGGGTCAAGGCAACTCAATTGGAGAATTTGGAAGTTTATTACTTCTCATTCTTATCTCGAAGATATCCCGAAGCAAACGACGTCCAAAGGCCCACATGCATAGGTGGAACAACTACTGAAGCTTCCAGAAGACTTGGAGAGATAGACAAGGACGAGGCAGCCAGGAAAGAGGCCAGGTCGGCCGGCGTGGACCTCTCTGGGCAGGCCGGCCTGGGGCCTCCTGGCGCCGCCTCGCCCCCCCTTCGACCTAGGGTTTTCTCAGGGTATAAATAGCCCCTGTGCTTCCATGCCATGCATCAATTCATTCGTCATTCGCCGCCGAGGAGCTGAGGAGCTAGAGTTCGGAGAGCTGAGGGTCGTGCTAGTTGTCTAGGGTTCTTCCCTAGCTGACGTGGGAACCCTGCGAGAAAGACCACATCGGGGTTCTGGAGCTAGGATCATCAAGATCAAGGTAGGATCCCGGTGGTGATCTTGTGATGTACTTACATTCATGGTGAAGTTATATGTGTTTCTGAATCTTTAGCAATCAAGTGCCTCTCTTTATGATTTCGTTCTTGCTTGGTTTTGCTTCTTCTTTAATCTATTCTCAAGATAGATTGCTCGGGGTGTTCTTGTGGCCATGGTGGCTAGGGGTTCCTATTGGATCTACCAAGTGGTTTGGCACGTTCACTTGTGAACGTGCCCTTAAGTTACCCACGTCAAAAGGGAGCATCGTGACAGGGTGCGATTCCGTGTACGGTGGGGCTTTCGGGAGTTTGACCGGAGGTCGTGATTTAAAGATGCTTTTTATTGAGATTCACAACTATCTTACTTCACTTTATTTGGCTCGGAGCTACAACATATGCATGACCTAGGCGATCTAGATTGGTTATCTCTAACTTTCTCTTACTACCTCTGGTGTTTGGTTTTAGTAGATTAGATCCGTTTTGCAAACCTCACTTCAAGTCAAAGGATTTCTATGCTAGTTAGATTGTTTCTTATATCCTTAGTTCCACGGATTGATAAACCTTGGGGGAGTACTCTAAGGGAAGAGCTACAATTGATCTGTACGCTTGTGGTTCACGATTGACGCATCTAAGGGCTGTCAACAAGCTTTTCTGGCGATATTGCCGGGGAACTATCGATTAAGATCCGATTTGACTAGCATTCATAAATATTTCTTTTTCTTGATTTTCTTTTGATTTTCCTCTTTTTAGATCTCTTATTTTCTATTTTATCAAAAATAGATCTAGTCCACAAAAATCAATCTAATCTAATCTAGTTTTATTTTATTTCTATTTTATTTTATCCCTTTCTTTTAGATCTTGTGTATATATTTTGTTTTTCACTAACCCTAACAGGAGATGGATGGCTACCCTCTCCAACAAACCGAAAAATTTTGTGGATGATCCAGACAAACTTTACAAGCAAAGGAGACGCGAAGCACAAGCTAAGAAGCTGAAATTAGTAGATCTGAAAGGCAAGACCGGAAGTTCATCATCCACTCCACCACCAAGTCCAAGGAAGCCGCCACCGCAACCAAAGATGGCGCTACCGGAATGCACGATCGGAGAGCTATGCATCCCGTACATCAACGATTTGCCTTTCCAAGACATTGGTGATGTCGGAGGACCGTTCGAGATCAAGATTTCAACCATTCATATGGTGCAAAGCTCGCCCTTCATGGAAAAGAAGATGCCAACCTTCACCTTTAAGCATTCATCCAACTATGCCGCACCTTCGACATGCAAGGAGTAACTCAAGATCAAGTGAGAGCGAGGCTCTTTCCGTTCTCTCTACTTGGGAGAGCACTTCAATGGTTTCATTCTCTACTGGCGGAGACGGTGAAAAGTTGGGATCTCTTGATGAAAGCTTTCATGACGAAGTTCTACTCACCGGGCAAGACTCAGATTTTGCGCAACAAGATTGCTACCTTCACGCAAATCCCGATGGAAACTATTGCGGAAGCCTATGAGCGCTTCAATGACTACATTCGAGTCGTGCCACATCACAAGTTTCCAAAGGAGGATATAGTCCAGAAGTTCTACCAAGGCCTCACAACCACATCAAGGGCAATAATCGACGCATCGCCCGGAGGATCCATTATTGAGCTCACCCCAACTCAAGCTCTCAAGCTATTTAAGAAGGTGGCGGACAATGATGTGTGGGCATCATCGGGACGGCTGCATCCTATACCGTCCGCAGGAGTTGCTAAAAGTATTTTGCAGGTGGAGCATGAAGAATTACTAGAAGGGAAGATCGATTCACTCATGAGAAGGTTGGAGAAGATGGAGGTGGACAAGAAGGGAGCCCATGCTATTAATTTGAAGGCAGCCGAAGCAAGGTCCATATGTGAAGATTGTGGAGAGTACGTCCATGTCCAGAAGAATTGTCCGAAGGAAGCTAAAGTGCTCGAGTACATGAGGAAAGGGGATTTGTCCCCACTGTCCTACTTCCGCTATGGGCAAGGTATACCTCAATTTAATGCAAGCTCATCCCTTCAAAACTCGGTGCCTCTTCATATACAATTGAAGGAATTCATGGAGGAGCAATGCAAGATCAACAAGGACACCGTTGCTAAGTTCAAGGCTATGGACAAGATATTGGAGAACATTGATGGCAAGGTGACGGAGGTCAGAAGCTCTAACCGCCAAGTGCTTAACATCATGAAGATGCTAGAGACACAAGTGACCCAGCTAGCCGGACGCCTACCTAGTAATGAAGGAAGACTATCGGGGCAACCTCAAAATCCAGAGACGGCAAAAGCAATTCAAACTCGCTCGGGGAAGGAGACCGAAGATCTCGAACACCAGGCTGGAGCAAGGAAGCCTAAGCCAAGTGTTGAAGCCGAGATGACATCGAAAAAGAAGGCACCTACTCCCGCATCGAAAATAGTCACCCAAGAGCCAGAGTTTGAGATGATCGATGAAGATACAAAGATTCTTCCTCCGAGGCCATGTTACCACAAAGGTAAAATTGATGAGCATTTCAAAAAATTTGTTGAAGTGGTTCGCAGGTTGAACATCAATATGCCGCTCTTGGACGCTCTACAAGTTCCAACATACTCTCGCTACTTCAAAGACATCCTTTCGAACAAGCGTGAGATGCCGCTGCCAAGTACCATCAAGATGACTGAAGAATGCAATGCGGCTATCGCCGATCAAGCTCCCGAGAAGAAGAGGGATCCGGGGTGTCCAACCATCCCATGTTCCATTGGATCATACATGTTTGAGAGTGCATTGTGTGACCTTGGTGCAAGCGTGAGCGTCATGCCGAAGGCCATGTACGAGAAGCTACGCTTACCGGAGCCAGAACCCATCGCCATGTGCCTAGAGCTAGCGGACAACTCCGTTCTCCATCCTATGGGCATCGCCGAAGACGTACCAGTGAAGATTGGAGAACACCTAGTCCCCGTTGACTTTGTGATTCTCGATATGGGAGAAAGGACAAAGTCACCACTGTTGACGGCCCTTAGACGCGTCAATCGTGAACCACAAGCGCACGGATCAGTTGTAGCTCTTCCCTTAGAGTATTCCCCAAGGTTTATCAATCCACGGAACTAAAGATACAAGAAACAATCCAACTAGCATAGAAAGCCTGTTATCTTGAAGAGGGGTTGCAAAACAAATCTAATCTACTAAAACCAAACACCGGAGGTAGCAAGAGAAAGTTACAGATAACCAATCTAGATCGCCTAGATCATGCATATGTTGTAGCTCCGAGCCAAATAGAGTGAAGAAAGATAGATGCGAATCTCAATGAAAAGCATCTTTAAATCATGACCTCCGATCAAACTCCCGAAAGCCCCACCTTACACGGAATTACACCCTGTCACGATGCTCCCTTTCAGCGTGGGTAACTTAAGGGCACATTCACAAGTGAACGTGTCGAACTACTTGGTAGATCTGGTATGAACCCCTAGCCACCATGGCTACAAGAACACCCCGAGCAATCTATCTCGAGAATAGATTGAAGTAGAAGCAAACCCAAGCAAGAACGAAATCATAGAAGAGGCACTTGATCGCTAAAGATTCGGAAACACATATAACTTCACCATGAATGTAAGTACATCACAATATCACCACCGGAATCCTACCTTGATCTTGATGATCCTAGCTCCAGAACTCTGACGTGGTCTTCCTCGCAGGGTTACCACGTCGGCTAGGGATGAACCCTAGACAACTAGCATGACCCTCAGCTCTTCGAAAGGTGTCCCTCTAGCTTCTCTGCTCCTCGGCGGCGAATGACGAATTGGTTGATGTGTGGCACGAAGGCACAGGGGGTATAAATACCCTGAGGGAACCCTAGGTCGAAGGGGGAGGTGAGCCGGTGCAGGAAAGGGCTGGGTCGGCCGGCCCAGGGGGATCCAGGCCGGTCGGCCTTGGGCCTTCCCTGGCTGCCTCGCCCTCTGCTTTCTCCTCAAGTCTTCTAGAAGCTTCAGTAGATGTTCCACCTATGCATATGGGCCTTTGGACGTCGTTTGCTTCGAGATATCTTCGAGATGAGAATGGGAAGTGATAAACTTCCAAATTCTCCAATTGAGTTGCCCTGACCCCAAAGTCTCTTGACCTTATCTTGAAGCACTTGCCTTTCAAATACTCTTGGAGGTCGGTTCACCAAAGTTGAGCACGAACGGGGCTTGGAACCACCTAGGCTGGCCGGCCTAGGCCATGTGGGGCCGGCCGGCCTGGCCTCTTCTTTGGGCCGCTGGCCTTCATCTTTCACCGTGTCGTCCTTGGTTCCATGCCTTGTCCATATGTGCTCCAATTTAGCCCAAAATCCTGCGTAAACACAATTCCTCCAAAAACACATGCATATGCGAAAATGTCCCTAGTTGCAGAGTATGATCGTTAGTTTAGGTATCAAATTCATGCCATTATTGAAGATAAACAGGGGTAAAAGTGTGTCGCTAAGGACCATCAACAATCCCCCATGCTTAAACCTTGCTCGTCCTCGAGTAAATCTTCAATAATAACTCGAACAAGTCTTCAATAAAAATCAGCGTTGCCTTTCAGTGTCTAATCCCTGTACTTGATCATAGACAAGAAAACATAATGCCCTCAAAATATTTTGCAATTAACTCTTCAAGTTGTAACCAACTCTTTCTAGTATGGAGGGTAGATATGAATTAAGTGTTCCCCACAAGAAGTTAAACACATGCTCTCTAATTTAAACAAGTCTCAAGAATTAGGAAGTAAGTTTTAAAAGTATTGCTAAACCAAAGTCAATAATTTAAACCTCATTGCAATTGCTCGTGGAAACTCTCAGCTCATCTTGTCTCTCGAACTTTGCTAGAACTCTCTTTACCTTCCTTTCTCTCATGTAAGTGTAAGGCTTTATCTGAAGCTATGAGAAAGGTTAGTCCTAACAAAAGATATTATAATCAAGATATTATCAAAATAAGAAATACTTCTCATGGTTTTATCGAGACTCATCAAAAAGACCATTGGAAAATAATCGATTTTGTGGAGGGGGAAAATGGAACACACGCTTTTTAGATAGTGGACATGTGCAAATGGCAAAGGATGATCCTGAGGCACAAATGAAGCCCTCGTTATCGGATTGCACATGGTTGGAATATTTGAGTATAGAATGATCTTTAAGGCACTATGGAATTTAATGAAGCAAAAATAACTAAGGAGTATTTATTTTCACACTTTTTTCTTTTCTTTTTCTTTTTGAACACATATTTTTTCTTTTCTTTCATATTTTTCCTTTATGCTCCTTAAAACTTCTAGCAACATTAATACTTACTCAGCCTCCCCCCATACTTAAATGATTGCTCATCCTCGAGCATACAAGTGGTGGCTAAATGCTAGAGTAAGTATCCATCTCAATCATTCGAAAAATTGTTGGAATCTTCAGGGAGTATCTTCTCGTCGAATTTTGAAGCCATTGAAGAAGGATAAGGAGTAGGTCGGTCGGCTCATGGTGTTGAGACCGGCCATCCCACTCATTGTGGACCTCCGTTTCTTCTAATTTTTCTTGTACGCACTCTTTGACGACTCCCAAATAGATGTTTCTTGTGTCAAGCTCTTGATTCTTCGGAATTTCCTCGGGATAATGATCCATACTCAAATTGGGTTGTGGTCAAGGAGGTATTTCACAAAAAGATAATTTAGGTTTCAGGGTGGATATCCAGCGAAGTTTGTGAAGTTTCCGGTATAGAAACTCACAATGCATGGATAGATAGGCTAGCAAAAAGAAGGTACGCAAAACAGAATAGTCAACTTCTTAGTCTCGTACCAGAGAAGATAAATCCTGAATCAATTCACTTGAAAATAATTCTTAAACTATGGTTCAACATGATATGTCATTTAGGCTTTGGATAGGTAGAGCAATTGCAAAAGGTATTAATGACAAGACTAGCTTTAATTAATATCAGCAATTAAACATCCCTTGACAAGTTTAAAAGAGAGAGCAAGAATAACAAATGTGGGTCTAAAATTATCATAACCTCCACAAAAGATTGAGCTGGTATTTAGATAAATTTCAGATCGTGTTAGGGAGAGCATTAGTTCAATCATGCATAAGCCAAGCGCAAAAATAGACAAAGCGGCAACGATCATCATATTTCAACATGGCATAAACTTTCTATCATCATTAGTAATCATGTCATAAAAGCATCGGTGATATATATAGTGATCATGGTGATGATAAACAAAAGCACACACTAACACACATGCTGAAAATAAATAAAAATAGAAAACTGCTACGCATACAAGCTTGCACACACGCTGAAAATAAATAAAAGAAAGAGGAAAAACTCAAACCACACGTGCGAGCAATTTATTCTTGGTCCTTGTCGGTCAGTCCTCTTGACTTGGCGGCTGTCTTGCGTTGTACCCTTGGTCATAATACACTTGAGAAGCTCCTCCATCAAAATGTTCCGGCGGCGCCAGTGCTAGAAGTCCCATTTGATATGCAATCCCCGCGGTTCCATCTTCTAGTCGGTCCGAATGCCTCCGGATGGCATTAATGTGCTCCAAGTTCCTATCGGCATAGGCTCCAATTGTCCTTGTGCTTCTTTCCGGTTGTTGGAGATGTACAAATTGAGCTCCAAAGGATGGATCCAGCAACACTCCTTGATGTGGTGGCGGTAGATAGCCATAATTGCTATATGTAGGCGGCGGTGGATACATCGGTGTTGGCACCGACGCTCCATACCCCCATGCTTGAGCTGGTGCATGTCCCCATTGTAGCCCCCATCCTTCCAGAGGTCCTTCTCCACTTGGTGCATTTTTGAAATTTCGTAGTCCAATAAGAGGAACTAGCCGGTGGCAACTCCTCTACAACTTCTTCTTCAACCGGTGCCGATGGCTCTCCAATATGCTTCCCTCTTTTATTCTTTTTAGCCTTGACCAATATCTTCTCATCGCGCCAATCAACTCTTCCTCTTCCAAATAGCTTCAATCTTGCATCAGGGAGACAAATATTTGTATTTGCAACTTTGTAGCCATTCTTCTCATCTCCTCCGATGTAGTGTCCTTGCCTCATAGCTTCAATTTCAAAATTGGTCCCTTTCGTGAAGAATGCCGAGTTTGCCTCCAATCTTGGGTTTAATGCAATTGCTATCATGGAGAGATAACAACCCTAGCTGATCTCTCCAGAGCTGGATGTTGCTTCACATACCCACCTATCAATCATGATGTAGGTAGGATCAATTGCTTGCTTTTTCACCAACGCGGAGTATAAATAATTTAAGTCCATGTCGGTTACTTTGGACTCTCTCATCCTTCCGAAAATTCTCCTGCTCATCCGAGAATGAAATATTTGAAGTATGACATTGCTTATGTTCTTTCCTTGGTGGTTGTCATCCTTTGCAATTTTCTTCCAGAATTTATCTATCCCTCCTTCTTTGACTTCGGCTCTTTCCGGTGCATCACCATTGAAACCAAGTAAGCTTCCAATATCTTCAAAGTTGATGGACTTTTCTTCATTCTTCAACCTAAATTCTAGGCATGACACTTCTTGCTCATCAATTTTTCTTGTTACCACTCTCATGGTCATCATCATCTCCAAAGCAATTTCTCCATGCACGTCCACCGGAACACCATCGGAAAATTGCCTCCATCTGAGGTTGTCCAGCAGCCCATAAATATCACCATAGAATCCCAACTTGTGTAGTGCATCATCATCGAAATCGGTGTTTGCCTTCAATCTTCCTTTTAAATTCTTGAGCCTCTCTTCTTCTTCCTCCGTCAAGATATGAAACCCATATTCTGAAATTCTTGGCTTGTACGGCGGTGGTGCGGTTGATCTTGTGGCTCGTCGAGGCGCAGGAGGTGGTAGTGCGCCGGCACACCCACGAGGTTCGGTGAACCGTATGGAGGTACTTCTTGGGTCTTGCATCCCACCAAGGAGCAGCATGTCACTCCTTTGTATGGGGTTGTCTTCCTCCATGCTTCGCGGTGACTCCACAACGGAGTGCCTCCGCGAAGAGCTCGCCGATGGCTTGTCGGATGTCGACGACCGTGTCCTCTTTCCGGTGATGAAGTTCATGACGCTCTTCCTCATGATGCCTTGCTGCACAAACACAAAGACCAACACACTGGGGGTTTCTTGCTGGTGGAAAAACAATATATCGAAGAGAAGAGCAAACTAGGAATTGTAGTGAATTTTGGAGATTTTTGGAGGTAGTTTTGATTCTCGAAATTTTTCAGAGCTTCTGCTGGTGTTCAAGGTGGAAGAACTGAAGAACAAGAACTTAGAAATGTGTGAGAGACGTACCTATGAAAGATTAGCATCAGGGGACATTTATGGGCACCAGGCCGACCGACCTAGGGGCTTGGGGCCGGCCGGCCTAGGGTCCTCCCTGGCCTGCTTCACGTGCCCTTGCTCCCACTTCTTCCTGAGTGAATTCTTGATTGATGTCCAGCAGCTTCACATGCTTGCACCGTCCAAATGTTGTGAGCCATTCATTCTTTAGCAAAGTTGTCCACTTGCACATTGTTTTCTCCACTTTGATTAATGCCTTTGTCCTTTGCTTCAACTCCACTCCAAATGTTGCTTTCAATCCTGCAAAAATGAGTGTAACACCATGCATGGCTGCATCCTCTTGCATGTGGAGTTAGGTGGAGAGCACAATATTTCTTCCCGTGCACTCAATCTTGGTCATTAGTGATGATCATGATCATAAAACCCTTCCAAAGTGTGTTTAAGTGCTTAACTCCTCCTCTAATCATGACAAGTAAAACCAACTCAAAGCAAGCAATGAGTTTGAATAAATAACTAGAGGGGAATTTGTGCATCATAAACATTTGTAAGTCAAGAAATATTTTCCGACTACGTTAATTTTGATTGTACCGGTATTGCTCACTTTCATGAATTGATAGCGAACATCCCCGAGTTCAACCGTGGGTCATAGGTGTAGGTTCTAAATTTTGGCTAAGATGAGGGAGATATTTTGAAAGAAAATAAAATAAAAGGGGCTTAGAAAAAAATCCTAATCCTAGGGAAATAAAATTGAAAATTACTAAGGTTGCGTGAGCCTAGCATGCGTCAAAGAGTTTAAAGAATTAAGAACAACGCTTGGCTCTACTCGTGTCTTTACAATGATCAACTTGGTCCGGCCGTCATGGAAAGGACGGTCGCCAAAATGGGTATGGGGATTTGGTTTTAGGTTTCACAAGATAAAACAATTAAATCATGGGAAGGCTGAGGTCATTGGTTTAGAATAAAAATTAAAATCAAAATGACCGAGCAACTCTAATTTAAATGTTCGACCGAACGACCAATTTATCAAATGTTTATCAAGTCTTGCGTAGCAAAATTCATGACTCACTTACTCAAAAGGTCTTCGCGGGTTGTCCTCCCGGTAGCTTATTCTTGACTCGACGAACGGGTTGTCATCCCGGTAGCTTATTCTTGACTCGACGAATGGGTTGCCTCCCGCAAAGCTTATTCTTGACTCGACGAACGGGTTGCCTCCCGCAAAGTGCTTCGTTTATAGTCTATAGCTAGACTTCTTTCTTTCTTCACTTCGGACCAACGCTCGGCGTGGGCATTGCAGTCTTCGGCACCCACTTTTGCACAATCTTTGGCTTGGGTGCGGGATTATTCTTTAGCTTAGTCATCTTTTTGGTCTTCACAAGCGGGCGTTGTGCTTTTGTCTCGACGGATGCAACAACTTCTTTGGTCTCCTTCGCTTCCTTCTTCTTCGGCTCCTCCTTGGTGTCACGACAGTGAGGCGGAACATATTTAACATTGATCATATTGCATACCTCAAGGCGTGGACGAAACTTGAACTCGCTCATGGTGCCATTGATGTCAAACTTGATCTCCCCCTTGCCAACGTCGATGTTCGCCCTTGCGGTCTTGAGGAACGGCCTCCCAAGGATGAGTGGCGACTTTGTCCCTTCTCCCATATCAAGAATCACAAAGTCAACGGGGACTAGGTGTTCTCCAATCTTCACGGGTACGTCTTCGGCGATGCCCATAGGATAGCGAACGGAATTGTCTGCTAGCTCTAGGCACATGGCGGTGGGTTTCGGCTCCGGTAAGCGTAGCTTCTCGTACATGGCCTTTGGCATGACGCTCACACTTGCACCAAGGTCACACAATGCCCTCTCGAACATGTATGATCCAATGGAACACGGGATGGTTGGACACCTCGGGTACCTCTTCTTCTCGGGAGCTTGGTCGGCGATAGCCACGCTGCAATCTTCGGTCATCTTGATGGTACTTGGCAGCGGCATCTCACGCTTGTTTGAAAGGATGTCTTTGAAGTAGCGACAGTATGTTGGAACTTGTAGAGCGTCCAAGAGCGGCATATTGATGTTCAACCTACGAACCACTTCAACAAATTTTTCGAAATGCTCATCAATTTTACCTTTGTGGTAACATGGCCTTGGAGGAAGAATCTTTGTATCTTCATCGATCATCTCAAACTCCGGCTCTTGGGTGACTATTTCCGGTGGGGGCCGCCTTCTCTTTTGATGTCATCTCGGCTTCAACATTTGGTTTAGGCTTCCTTGCTCCGGCCGAGTGTTCCAGATCTTTGGTCTCCTTCCCCGAGCGAGTTTGAATTGCTTTTACCGTCTCTGGATTTTGAGGTTGCCCTGGTAGTCTTCCTTCATTACTAGGTAGGCGTCTGGCTAGCTGGGTCACTTGTGTCTCTAGCATCTTCATCATGTTGAGGCACGGCTCGGACATAGTCGTTGAAGCGCTCATAGGCTTCCACAATAGTCTCCGTCGGGGTTTGCGCGAATGTAGCAATCTTGTTGCGCAAAATTTGAGTCTTGCCCGGCGAGTAGAACTCCGTCATGAAAGCTTTCATCAAGGCATCCCAACTTTGCACCGTCTCCGCCGGTAGAGAATGAAACCATTGAAGAGCTCTCCCAAGTAGAGAGAACGGAAAGAGCCTCGCTCCCACTTGATCTTGAGTTACTCCTTGCATGTCGAAGGTGCGGCATAGTTGGATGAATGCTTGAAGGTGAAGGTTGGCATCTTCTTTTCTGGTGAAGGGCGAGCTTTGCACCATACGAATGGTTGAGGTCTTGATCTCGAACGGCCCTCCAACTTCATTGAGGGTTTGGATGGGTAAATCGTTGATATCCGGGACGCATAGCTCTCTGATCGTGCGTTCCGCCATCTCGGGTTGTGGTGGCAGTTTCCTTGGACTTGGTGGTGGAGTAGATGATGAACTTGCGGTCTTGTCTTTCAGATCTACTAATTCCAACTTCTTAGCGTGTGCTTCTCGTCTCCTTTGCCTATAAAGTTTTTCTGGATCATCCACAAAATTTTTCGGTTTGTTGGAGAGGTAGCCATCCATCTCCTGTTAGGGTTAGTGATAGCAAAATATATATACAAGATTTAAAAAGAGAGATAAAATAAAATAAAATAAAATAAAATAAAACTAGATTAGAGTAGATTGATTTTTTTTGTTTTTGTTGATTAGATCTATTTTTGATAAAAGAGAAAATAAGAGATCTAAAGAGAGAGAAATCAAAAGAAAATCAAGAAAAAGAAAGAAATATTTACGAATGCTAGTCAAATCGGATCTTAATCGATAGTTCCCCAGCAACGGCGCCAGAAAAGCTTGTTGACGGCCCTTAGACGCGTCAATCGTGAACCGCAAGCGCACGGATCTGTTGTAGCTCTTCCCTTAGAGTATTCCCCCAAGGTTTATCAATCCACGGAACTAAAGATACAAGAAATAATCCAGCTAGCATAGAAAGCCTTTTATCTTGAAGAGGGGTTGCAAAACCAATCTAATCTACTAAAACCAAACACCGGAGGTAGCAAGAGAAAGTTAGAGATAATCAATCTAGATCACCTAGATCATGCATATGTTGTAGCTCTGAGCCAAATAGAGTGAAGAAAGATAGATGTGAATCTCAATGAAAAGCATCTTTAAATCATGACCTCCGATCAAACTCCTGAAAGCCCCACCTTACACGGAATTACACCCTGTCACGATGCTCCCTTTCGGCGTGGGTAACTTAAGGGCATGTTCACAAGTGAACGTGTCGAACCACTTGGTAGATCCGGTATGAACCCCTAGTCACCATGGCTACAAGAACACCCCGAGCAATCTATCTCGAGAATAGATTTAAGTAGAAGCAAACCCAAGCAAGAACGAGAAATCATAGAAGAGGCACTTGATCGCTAAAGATTTGGAAACACATATAACTTCACCATGATTGTAAGTGCATCACAAGATCACCACCGGGATCCTACCTTGATCTTGATGATCCTAGCTCCAGAACTCCGACGTGGTCTTCCTTGCAGGGTTCCCACATCGGCTAAGGATGAACCCTAGACATCTAGCATGACCCTCAGCTCTCCGAAAGGTGTCCCTCTAGCTTCTCTGCTCCTCGGCGACGAATGACGAATTGGTTGATGCGTGGCACGAAGGCACAGGGGGTATAAATACCCTGAGGAAACCCTAGGTCGAAGGGGGAGGTGAGCCAGCGCAGGAAAGGGCTGGGCCGGCCGGCCCAGGGGGGTCCAGGCCGTCGGCCTGGGGCCTTCCTGGCCGCCTCACCCTCTGTTTTCTCCTCAAGTCTTCTGGAAGCTTCATTAGATGTTCCACCTATGCATGTTGGCTTTTGGACGTCGTTTGCTTTGGGATATCTTTGAGGTGAGAATGGGAAGTGATAAACTTCCAAATTCTCCAATTGAGTTTCCTTGGCCCCGAAGTCTCTTGACCTTATCTTGAAGCACTTGCCTTTCAAATACTCTTGGAGGTCGGTTCACCAAAGTTGAGCACGAACGGGGCTTGGAACCACGTAGGCCGGCCGGCCTAGGCCATGTGGGGCCAGCCGGCCTGGCCTCTTCTTCGTGCTGCCGGCCTTCATCTTTCACCGTGTCGTCCTTGGTTCCATGCCTTGTCCATATGTGTTCCAATTTAGCCCAAAAACCTGCGTAAACACAATTTCTCCAAAAACACATGCATATGTGAAAACGTCCCAGTTACAGAGTATGATCGTTAGTTTAGATATCAAATTCATGCCATTATTGAAGATAAACAGGGGTAAAAGTGTGTCGCTAAGGAGTGTCAACAGCCACTCATCCTTGGGAGGCCGTTCCTCAAGACCGCAAGGGCGAACATCGACGTTGGCAAGGGGAAGATCAAATTTGACATCAATGGCACCATGAGCGAGTTCAAGTTTCGTCCACGCTTTGAAGTATGCAATATGATCAATGTTAAATATATTTCACCTCACTGACATGACACCAAGGAGGAGCCGAAGAAGAAGGAAGCGAAGGAGACCAAAAAAGTTGTTGCATCTGTCGAGACAAAAGCTGAACACCCGCTTGTGAAGACCAAAAAGATGACTAAGCCAAAGAATAATCCTGCACCCAAGCCAAGGATCGTACAAAAGTGCGTACCGAAGACTGCAACGCCCACACCGAGTGTTGGTCCGAAGTGAAGAAAGGAAGAAGTCTAGCTATAGACTATAAATGAAGCGCTTTGCGGGAGGCAACTCATTCGTCGAGTCAAGAATAAGCTACCGGGAGGACACCCTGCGAATATCTTTTCAGTAAGTGTTGACGGTCCTTATAACGAAAATCCGATCGTCAATAGGCTCAGAAAACCACTAAAGATCAAATCATAACTTAGACATTAGTATTCAAATAATGTTGTACCATGCATATCCAGAATATATTTGAGTACAGGGACTACGATACAAAAGATGGAGAAACTGGGCACAGGCCCCAGGTCGGGCGACCTGGCCTGGACCCCAACCAAGCCCATTCTCCTCTCAGGTCAATAAGCACACTAGGAGATGATCATGGACGTTGGAACATGGTCAGTTCAAGTCAAGGGTGAGGGATGAGCCACGTGTCACTTCCATGGATTGAAGGGCCCACACCTCAACTCAATTGCACCCAAACAGAGTATACCCACCTGGAACCGTCATAAGGACCCACATGGCAGTCTACCAGAGAAGAGTGGGGCTGAAAGGCGGCAGAACTAGGTCGGCCGATCTGGCTAGGTCGGTCGACCTGGCCCTGCGGCCATTTCGCTTCCCCCTTGACCAGTATCTGTAAACCGCCATCAGGAGTACATCTGAGCCGTGCAATGCTGAAGACGGTGGATCCAAGGGTCGGCTGACCTGGGGACTTTGGCCGACCTAGGCCCACCTCCAAATGGCCACAACCGCCTCTGGCCGGCTTCAACCACCTATGTGATGCTATAAATACCTGCAAAGGGCGCCGTACTCAAACACACACCAGAAGAAGAGCTCTCATTTGCTACAAGCTTAGTCTTAGTCTTAGTAGTAATAGTGCTAGTATTAGATCTACTGAAGGGCTTCCGGAGGAGTCATGATAAGTTCTAGAGTTCAGTTCTTGTATTTTCTTACTTACTTGTAATACTTTGAGCTTAATGGAAATACCTTCATACTTATGCTGTATGCCTCAGTTATACCTTATCTACTTAGTACATTACTTATGTCTTTGTTGACACCAGATTTTGACTCGGCTGGAATTGTGCGCGATGGAGCTGATGCAGAGGCCGAGTCCGATTCTGAGTATCATCCGATTCCGATCGGAGTTCGTCCGATAAGAGTCCTGATCGGATACGAGACAAGAGAGGCCGGAGCATGTACGACTTCTGAGAGGATGCGCGTCTGGAAGCTTCTTCAAGGCCTGATTGCATCAAGATTTGTAATAGTTTTGGTAGTTTAAGATTAGATTGCTTTAAATAAATTAGAGATATTGTCGTAGCCGGCAAGTTTTAGCTTAGATTTTCAGGGTATAAATATAAACCCTGCACCATTGTAAAAAATGTTCACACAACCAATCAATCAAACACAACTTTCGGCCTAACGTGCCACCCAAACCCTTTTCGTCGAGTTCTTCAGCAAGCAGGGCTGCATCATCTTGATCTCCGGTTTGTCTGTAAGTCCGACACCCTTATCGAATTAATCTAGGCTTTAGATTGAGGCGTATCGCCCTTCTTCGTTTAGATAATTCACCAATTTACCGAGTTTGCATCTAGGCTTTAGATTGAGGCGTATCGCCCTTCTTCGTTTAGATCTGCTCACCCTTTACCGTATCTTGCGAGTTTTATCCTAGCGGCTTACATCTGTGATAGATCTATTCTGTTTTATCATAATTCAAGTTCCATAATAGATCTGATCGTTTTTGCCTATATAGCTGATTTAGATTCAATAAGCAAGTTAGAAATAAATCTGTTTAAGCGAGTTCTTTGATATACGTTGATCTATCGGAATAGATAAGCTAATCGGTGCCCTGCTAGCAACGCTGTCTCGAAATCGATCCGATTGTTAGTGACATGCGGTTCAGTTTGTTTATCGCCTTTGGAAAGATGTATATTAAAGAATAAGTTTAGACTAGGTTTATCTCCGATTCGGCTCCCATAGTTGATGGTTTAGATTAACGTCATATCTTCACGATTCAGTTTTCATAGCCGATGGTTCGTTTTAATACATGTTATACTCTCACGAATCGGACTCATAGCCGATGGTTCATTTCATGAAATCGGACATCCTTTTTTGCGTTGATCCGATCTTCGGAACGATTCGGGGCCTTGGCCGATGAGTTCCTTGTTGTTTACTGATTAAACTCTACCTTGTCAATTTCAAGTCAAATTGACTGGCCACCCCGAACCTCAAGATTTTGGACCTGCACTGAAGTAAAGCAAATCTTCCAGGCCACAGTGTTAATTTTCGAGAGTCAACGCCTGACTTTTTGGACGTCAACACATTTTGGCACGCCCAGTGGGACCAGAAAGCTTCTGCGATGGCACCTGGAGACAAAGCAGCTGCGATCCCGGCGGTCACGATGGAGGATCTTAGCGATGAACAGAAGCAGCTCGTGGAAGCACAACTTGAAGAATTCAAGAACCTGTGCCTCGACTCATTCGGCAAAACTCGCAATGCTGTAATCAAGAAAAATCAGTTTCCTGTTCCCCAGGAGGCGTTCGATCGGATTATAGCCGAGGAGAGAAAATTCTTCCAAGATTTTGTAGATGCTGGTTTGAGTCATGCTTTGATTAACCAATCTGGGATATTGGTTAACACGGTGGTGGGATTGATTGCCCAATTGCTGGATGGAGCTATATTAAAGGATGTCCAGAAGGGACCTGCTTACTTTGATACTGGTGCTGCTTCGGCAATTAAGGATCTCAAGAAGAAGATGACGCAATTTAATTCATCTACATCACCAGAAACACATCCTGAGTGTTATGAGACTCCCAAGATAAAAAAGGCAAAAGCTAAGGCGGTAGAAGAAGGTGAAGAAGAAGAACAGGAAGGTGAATCGGAAGACAAGACTAATGGCGCAACTCAACATATTGATCAGTTTGGCAGCCGAATTCCTGTAGTCGATGGCAAGATGGTGTATCCTACTTTCTGCAACACTGAAAATCCACCGAAGAATAAGGGAGCTAACAATCGGGAGCCATCAATC
>CM014273.1:18980925-19048042 GCA_004135705.1 Alloteropsis semialata | reverse complement strand
CTTCTTCTCGGGAGCTTGGTCGGCGATAGCCGCGCGACATTCTTCGGTCATCTTGATGGTACTTGGCTGCGGCATCTCACGCTTGTTTGAAAGGATGTCTTTGAAGTAGCGAGAGTATGTTGGAACTTGTAGAGCGTCCAAGAGCGGCATATTGATGTTCAACCTGTGAACCACTTCAACAAATTTTTCGAAATGCTCATCAATTTTACCTTTGTGGTAACATGGCCTCGGAGGAAGAATCTTTGTATCTTCATCGATCATCTCAAACTCCGGCTCTTGGGTGACTATTTCCGGTGCGGGAGTAGGCGCCTTCTCTTTTGATGTCATCTCGGCTTCAACACTTGGCTTAGGCTTCCTTGCTCCGGCCGAGTGTTCCAGATCTTTGGTCTCCTTCCCCGAGCGAGTTTGAATTGCTTTTACCGTCTCTGGATTTTGAGGTTGCCCTGGTAGTCTTCCTTCATTACTAGGTAGGCGTCTGGCTAGCTGGGTCACTTGTGTCTCTAGCATCTTCATCATGTTGAGGCACGGCTCGGACATAGTCGTTGAAGCGCTCATAGGCTTCCACAATAGTCTCCGTCGGGGTTTGCGCGAATGTAGCAATCTTGTTGCGCAAAATTTGAGTCCTGCCCGGCGAGTAGAACTCCGTCATGAAAGCTTCATCAAGGCATCCCAACTTTGCACCGTCTCCGCCGGTAGAGAATGAAACCATTGAAGAGCTCTCCCAAGTAGAGAGAACGGAAAGAGCCTCGCTCTCACTTGATCTTGAGTTACTCCTTGCATGTCGAAGGTGCGGCATAGTTGGATGAATGCTTGAAGGTGAAGGTTGGCATCTTCTTTTCCGGTGAAGGGCGAGCTTTGCACCATACGAATGGTTGAAGTCTTGATCTCGAACGGCCCTCCAACTTCATTGAGGGTTTGGATGGGTAAATCGTTGATATCCGGGACGCATAGCTCTCTGATCGTGCGTTCCACCATCTCGGATTGTGGTGGCAGTTTCCTTGGACTTGGTGGTGGAGTAGATGATGAACTTGCGGTCTTGTCTTTCAGATCTACTAATTCCAACTTCTTAGCGTGTGCTTCTCGTCTCCTTTGCCTATAAAGTTTTTCTGGATCATCCACAAAATTTTTCGGTTTGTTGGAGAGGTAGCCATCCATCTCCTGTTAGGGTTAGTGATAGCAAAATATATATACAAGATTTAAAAAGAGAGATAAAATAAAATAAAATAAAATAAAATAAAATAAAACTAGATTAGAGTAGATTGATTTTTTTGTTTTTGTTGATTAGATCTATTTTTGATAAAAGAGAAAATAAGAGATCTAAAGAGAGAGAAATCAAAAGAAAATCAAGAAAAAGAAAGAAATATTTACGAATGCTAGTCAAATCGGATCTTAATCGATAGTTCCCCAGCAACGGCGCCAGAAAAGCTTGTTGACGGCCCTTAGACGCGTCAATCATGAACCGCAAGCGCACGGATCTGTTGTAGCTCTTCCCTTAGAGTATTCCCCCAAGGTTTATCAATCCACGGAACTAAAGATACAAGAAATAATCCAGCTAGCATAGAAAGCCTTTTATCTTGAAGAGGGGTTGCAAAACCAATCTAATCTACTAAAACCAAACACCGGAGGTAGCAAGAGAAAGTTAGAGATAATCAATCTAGATCACCTAGATCATGCATATGTTGTAGCTCTGAGCCAAATAGAGTGAAGAAAGATAGATGTGAATCTCAATGAAAAGCATCTTTAAATCATGACCTCCGATCAAACTCCTGAAAGCCCCACCTTACACGGAATTACACCCTGTCACGATGCTCCCTTTCGGCGTGGGTAACTTAAGGGCATGTTCACAAGTGAACGTGTCGAACCACTTGGTAGATCCGGTATGAACCCCTAGCCACCATGGCTACAAGAACACCCCGAGCAATCTATCTCGAGAATAGATTGAAGAAGAAGCAAACCCAAGCAAGAACGAAATCATAGAAGAGGCACTTGATCGCTAAAGATTCGGAAACACATATAACTTCACCATGAATGTAAGTACATCACAAGATCACCACCGGGATCCTACCTTGATCTTGATGATCCTAGCTCCAGAACTCCGACGTGGTCTTCCTTGCAGGGTTCCCACATCGGCTAAGGATGAACCCTAGACATCTAGCATGACCCTCAGCTCTCCGAAAGGTGTCCCTCTAGCTTCTCTGCTCCTCGGCGGCGAATGACGAATTGGTTGATGCGTGGCACGAAGGCACAGGGGGTATAAATACCCTGAGGAAACCCTAGGTCGAAGGGGGAGGTGAGCCAGCGCAGGAAAGGGCTGGGCCGGCCGGCCCAGGGGGGTCCAGGCCAGTCGGCCTGGGGCCTTCCTGGCCGCCTCACCCTCTGTTTTCTCCTCAAGTCTTCTGGAAGCTTCAGTAGATGTTCCACCTATGCATGTTGGCTTTTGGACGTCGTTTGCTTTGGGATATCTTTGAGATGAGAATGGGAAGTGATAAACTTCCAAATTCTCCAATTGAGTTGCCTTGACCCCGAAGTTTCTTGACCTTATCTTGAAGCACTTGCCTTTCAAATACTCTTGGAGGTCGGTTCACCAAAGTTGAGCACGAACGGGGCTTGGAACCACGTAGGCCGGCCGGCCTAGGCCATGTGGGGCCAGCCGGCCTGGCCTCTTCTTCGTGCTGCCGGCCTTCATCTTTCACCGTGTCGTCCTTGGTTCCATGCCTTGTTCATATGTGTTCCAATTTAGCCCAAAAACCTGCGTAAACACAATTTCTCCAAAAACACATGCATATGTGAAAACGTCCCAGTTACAGAGTATGATCGTTAGTTTAGATATCAAATTCATGCCATTATTGAAGATAAACAGGGGTAAAGGTGTGTCGCTAAGGAGCGTCAACAGCCACTCATCCTTGGGAGGCCGTTCCTCAAGACCGCAAGGGCGAACATCGACGTTGGCAAGGGGAAGATCAAATTTGACATCAATGGCACCATGAGCGAGTTCAAGTTTCGTCCACGCTTTGAAGTATGCAATATGATCAATGTTAAATATATTTCACCTCACTGACGTGACACCAAGGAGGAGCCGAAGAAGAAGGAAGCGAAGGAGACCAAAAAAGTTGTTGCATCTGTCGAGACAAAAGCTGAACACCCGCTTGTGAAGACCAAAAAGATGACTAAGCCAAAGAATAATCCTGCACCCAAGCCAAGGATCGTACAAAAGTGGGTGCCGAAGACTGCAACGCCCACACCGAGTGTTGGTCCGAAGTGAAGAAAGGAAGAAGTCTAGCTATAGACTATAAATGAAGCGCTTTGCGGGAGGCAACTCATTCGTCGAGTCAAGAATAAGCTACCGGGAGGACACCCTGCGAATATCTTTTCAGTAAGTGTTGACAGTCCTTATAACGAAAATCCGACCGTCAATAGGCTCAGAAAACCACCAAAGATCAAAGCATAACTTAGACATTAGTATTCAAATAATGTTGTACCATGCATATCCAGAATATATTTGAGTACAGGGACTACGATACAAAAGATGGAGAAACTGGGCACAGGCCCCAGGTCGGGCGACCTGGCCTGGACCCCAACCAAGCCCATTCTCCTCTCAGGTCAATAAGCACACTAGGAGATGATCATGGACGTTGGAACATGGTCAGTTCAAGTCAAGGGTGAGGGATGAGCCACGTGTCACTTCCATGGATTGAAGGGCCCACACCTCAGCTCAATTGCACCCAAACAGAGTATACCCACCTGGAACCGTCATAAGGACCCACATGGCAGTCTACCAGAGAAGAGTGGGGCCGAAAGGCGGCAGAACTAGGTCGGCCGATCTGGCTAGGTCGGTCGACCTGGCCCTGCGGCCATTTCGCTTCCCCCTTGACCAGTATCTGTAAACCGCCATCAGGAGTACATCTGAGCCGTGCAATGCTGAAGACGGTGGATCCAAGGGTCGGCTGACCTGGGGACTTTGGCCGACCTAGGCCCACCTCCAAATGGCCACAACCGCCTCTGGCCGGCTTCAACCACCTATGTGATGCTATAAATACCTGCAAAGGGCGCCGTACTCAAACACACACCAGAAGAAGAGCTCTCATTTGCTACAAGCTTAGTCTTAGTCTTAGTAGTAATAGTGCTAGTATTAGATCTACTGAAGGGCTTCCGGAGGAGTCATGATAAGTTCTAGAGTTCAGTTCTTGTATTTTCTTACTTACTTGTAATACTTTGAGCTTAATGGAAATACCTTCATACTTATGCTGTATGCCTCAGTTATACCTTATCTACTTAGTATATTACTTATGTCTTTGTTGACACCAGATTTTGACTCGGCTGGAATTGTGCGCGATGGAGCTAATGCAGAGGCCGAGTCCGATTCTGAGTATCGTCCGATTCCGATCGGAGTTCGTCCGATAAGGAGTCCTGATCGGACACGAGACAAAGGAGGCCGGAGCACGTACGACTTCTGAGGGGATGCGCGTCTGGAAGCTTCTTCAGGGCTTGATTGCGCATCAAGATTGTAATATTTTAGGTAGTTTAAGATTAGATTGCTTTAAATAAATTAGAGATATTGTCGTAGCCGGCAAGTTTTAGCTTAGATTTCCAGGGTATAAATATAAGCCCTGCGCCATTGTAAAAAATGTTCACACAACCAATCAATCAAACACAACTTTCGGCCTAACGTGCCACCCAAACCCTTTTCGTCGAGTTCTTCAGCAAGCAGGGCTGCATCATCTTGACCTCCGGTTTGTCTGTAAGTCCGACACCTATCGAATTAATCTAGGCTTTAGATTGAGGCGTATCGCCCTTCTTCGTTTAGATAATTCACCAATTTACCGAGTTTGCATCTAGGCTTTAGATTGAGGCGTATCGCCCTTCTTCGTTTAGATCTGCTCACCCTTTACCGTATCTTGCGAGTTTTATCCTAGCGGCTTACATCTGTGATAGATCTATTTTGTTTTATCATAATTCAAGTTCCATAATAGATCTGATCGTTTTTGCCTATATAGCTGATTTAGATTCAATAAGCAAGTTAGAAATAAATCTGTTTAAGCGAGTTCTTTGATATACGTTGATCTATCGGAATAGATAAGCTAATCGGTGCCCTGCTAGCAACGCTGTCTCGAAATCGATCCGATTGTTAGTGACATGCGGTTCAGTTTGTTTATCGCCTTTGGAAAGATGTATATTAAAGAATAAGTTTAGACTAGGTTTATCTCCGATTCGGCTCCCATAGTTGATGGTTTAGATTAACGTCATATCTTCACGATTCGGTTTTCATAGCCGATGGTTCGTTTTAATACATGTTATACTCTCACGAATCGGACTCATAGCCGATGGTTCATTTCATGAAATCGGACATCCTTTTTTGCGTTGATCCGATCTTCGGAACGATTCGGGGCCTTGGCCGATGAGTTCCTTGTTGTTTACTGATTAAACTCTACCTTGTCAATTTCAAGTCAAATTGACTGGCCACCCCGAACCTCAAGATTTTGGACCTGCACTGAAGTGAAGCAAATCTTCCAGGCCACAGTGTTAATTTTCGAGAGTCAACGCCTGACTTTTTGGACGTCAACACATTTTGGCACGCCCAGTGGGACCAGAAAGCTTCTGCGATGGCACCTGGAGACAAAGCAGCTGCGATCCCGGCGGTCACGATGGAGGATCTTAGCGATGAACAGAAGCAGCTCGTGGAAGCACAACTTGAAGAATTCAAGAACCTGTGCCTCGACTCATTCGGCAAAACTCGCAATGCTGTAATCAAGAAAAATCAGTTTCCTGTTCCCCAGGAGGCGTTCGATCGGATTATAGCCGAGGAGAGAAAATTCTTCCAAGATTTTGTAGATGCTGGTTTGAGTCATGCTTTGATTAACCAATCTGGGATATTGGTTAACACGGTGGTGGGATTGATTGCCCAATTGCTGGATGGAGCTATATTAAAGGATGTCCAGAAGGGACCTGCTTACTTTGATACTGGTGCTGCTTCGGCAATTAAGGATCTCAAGAAGAAGATGACGCAATTTAATTCATCTACATCACCAGAAACACATCCTGAGTGTTATGAGACTCCCAAGATAAAAAAGGCAAAAGCTAAGGCGGTAGAAGGAGGTGAAGAAGAAGAACAGGAAGGTGAATTGGAAGACAAGACTAATGGCGCAACTCAACATATTGATCAGTTTGGCAGCCGGATTCGTGTAGTCGATGGCAAGATGGTGTATCCTACTTTCTGCAACACTGAAAATCCACCGAAGAATAAGGGAGCTAACAATCGGGAGCCATCAATCGGACCTAATGAAACACCAGTCATAATGAATCGTGCTCCGATTAGTCAGGGAAACTACACTCAAGAGGATTGGGCAGATAAGATTGCTGACGTCATGAAGAATCAGTTTGGTCTGAAACCTAAGGGACAATCTTATCTGTATCGGAAGCCGTATCCGGACTGGTTTGACACATTACCTATGCCAGCCCGATTCAGGATTCCAGATTTTTATAAGTTTTCTGGACAAGGAGATGTTACCACTATTGAGCATATCAGTCGCTACCCAATTCAATGTGGTGAAGTAGCATCAATTGATCCATTAAAAGTTAAGTTGTTTCCCATGTCACTTTCTGGATTGGCCTTCTCGTGGTTTTCCTCATTGCCACCAAATTCCATCAGTAATTGGGCCAATTTGGAAAAGCAATTTCATGCATATTTCTTCATGGGAGTACAGGAGACTAGACTGTCCGATTTGACTGCGCTCCGACAGAGAAACAGGGAATCGGTTAGCGAGTCCGTTCAAAGATTCAGAGATGTTCGTAGCCAATGCTATTCATTAAACCTATCCGAGGGACAGTTGGTTGATTTGGCTTTCCAAGGATTGTTACCTCAGGTCAGAGACCGATATACAAGTCAAGATTTTGAAGGCTTGGGGCACATGATTCAAAAGCTCTCTCAGTATGAAGGACGTGGCAATGATTATTGGAGGGAGAAGTTTCAAAGAAAGATTGCAAATATTGAATATGACTCCGATGGTGACGAAGCTGAAGTCAATTTGGCTGAATGGACCAAGAACAAGAATTCTGTTGCCTGTCCATGGGTAAAGGTCGAGCCAGAGAGGTACAGTTTTGATATCACTAAAGCCGATAAGATATTTGATTTACTATTAGCAGAAAAACAAATCAGGCTTTCCCCAAATCATACGATTCCTTCTGCCGAAGAGTTGAAGAAAAAGAAGTACTGTAAGTGGCATAACTCAGTTTCTCATCATACTAATGATTGCAAAGTTTTTCGCAATGAGATTCAATCGGCAATTGAGAAGGGGATTATCAAATTTGAAACTGGTAAGAAACCGATGAAGCTTGATGGGCACTGTTCCCTCAAAATATGGTTGAAATCGGAGCACCTGATGGGAAATTGAAAGCCAAAGTCCTTACGTCGGAGAATGCGAAGAAATCGGGAGCTGTTGATCCAGATTGCCAAGTGACGGCCGATGATGTACAAAATCGGAATCACCAGCACTATCGGGAAGATCGCCGACGCAGGGAGAAGCCTAGAGTCACATCGGGTCAGCTCATTGACAAGTATGTGCGTCAGCAGGAAAGGGATCGGAGTCCTCCGATGAAGAGATTTGACAATGAAGACCATTGGGGATGTCCGTTCTTCAGGTTTTGCTGGAATGAAAAGTTGAGGCTTCCATCGATCTACGATTGTCCAGAATGCAGCAATCAGTATGAGAGTAATAGCGATTCGAAAAGGCAACGTCATTCTGTGCATAACCGATTGGACTTTGGACGCCGATGCAGCTGGCATGATGAGGTGGCTTATCAACAGGAACGCGAAGATTGGCGTGAATACCATGATCGGCGTGAGTATGAAAATAGGTGTTATGACCGATGGGACGATGACCGCCGTAGGTATAATGATCGCCAAAATTATAAAGAAGACCGTCTTTCTGTGTATGATTGTCTGGTGTACAGGAAAAAGGAAACAGTTCAAGAATCGGACGATGCGCAGGAATCGGAGAAAGACTTGGAGGTCGAATCGGAGCTATGTCCAGGAGTCAATCCACAGTGGTGTCCTGAAGGTTTGACCAAAACACAAAAGAGACAGGATCAACGTCTCCGATTCAGAGAATTGCTCAAGGAAAAGCGCCAGGGCGGAGATAATCCCAAAGTATGGAGAGCTAAGCCTAAGCGTGATGATGATGGACCGTCGGCGTCGGTGAACATGGTTTTTGTGCTACCTGCTGAATATAATGCCAGTTCAACCGATGATGAAGCTGATGAAGCTGATGAAGTTGAAGAAGCTATGGCACAGTTGATTCTGCAACCTCAACAAGCTGTATTTGAAAAGCCAATTGATGAAAAGTATCGGCATTTGAGGCCCTTATACGTTAAAGGATATGTTTATGGCAAGCCGATGACTAAAATGCTTGTTGATGGGGGAGCTGCTGTGAATTTGATGCCTTATACTACATATCAGAAGCTTGGCAAAGGACCTGACGATTTGATCAAGACCGATATGATGCTCAAGGACTTCGGCGGGAATCCATCGCCGACTTGGGGGGGCATTGAATGTTGAATTGACGATTGGGAACAAGACTTTGCCTACTACGTTCTTCGTCATCGACAGCAAAGGATCTTACAGTTTGCTCCTTGGGCATGATTGGATTCATGCCAATTGCTGTGTGCCGTCTACCATGCATCAGTATCTCATCCAATGGCATGGAGATCACATTGAGACTGTTCAAGCCGATGAATCGGTCAGCGTTGCTACCGCCGATTTGACGGTTTGGGAATTTGAAGGAATTGAGTGCTTATCGGGCAGGAATTGGGAAGGCAATTTTATCCAAGTGTCCGATGATGGTCTAAAGCCAATCCTAGCAGTCGGCTCCGAGTGTTTGTATTAATGGATGATTTTATTGAAGATGAGGGTAAACTTGGTCAAGGGTTTATGTCGGCCGATGAGCTAGAGGAAATAGATATAGGTTTAGGAGATAGACCTCGGCCGACATATGTAAGTGCAAAGTTGGATCCTGAGTTTAAACAAGAGTTAATAAAGTTATTAAAAGAGTATCGTGATTGTTTTGATTGGGAATACTATGAAATGATAGGTTTAAGCCGATCGATTGTTGAACATCGGCTCCCGATCAAACCAGGGTATCGGCCTTTTAAACAAGCGCTGAGATGATTCAAACCTGAATTAGATAAAGAAATAAAAGCCGAAATAACTCAGTTGTATGAAGCTAAGTTTATTCAACCTTGCCGATATGCTAAATGGATATCTAATATCGTTCCTGTTTTCAAGAAAAATGGGAAATTGCGAGTTTGTGTCGATTTCAGGAATCTTAATAAGGCAACTCCAATGGATGGATATCTGATGCCGATTGCTGATATGTTAGTCGATGCAGCTTCAGGACATAAGGTGATTAGTTTTATGGATGGTAATGCAGGGTATAATCAAATTTTTATGGCAGAAGAAGATATTCCTAAAACTGCATTCCGATGTCCTGGTGCACTTGGATTATATGAATGAGTCATAATGACTTTCGGTTTGAAAAATGCTCAGAGGGCTATGAATTATATATTTCATAAGTTGATCGGCAGGATTGTTGAAATTTATATTGATGACATGGTGGTAAAGTCCGATGGATACAAGCAGCATTTGGCCGATTTGCGGGAGACTCTTGAATGTACAAGGAAAGATGGTTTGAAGATGAATCCTAACAAGTGTGCGTTTGGAGTATCGGCCAGACAATTTTTGGGTTTCATGGTTCATGAAAAATGCATCGAAGTCGGACAAAAGAGTATGAAAGCTATTAAGGATGCTAAGCCACCAACCGATAAGACGAGTCTCCAATCGTTAATCGGTAAGATTAATTTTGTCAGAAGATTTATTTCGAATTTATCTAGGAGAATTCGTCCCTTTTTCCCGCTGCTGAAATTGAAAGCCGATGAAGAATTCGTCTGGGGAGAGGAGCAACAAAAGGCATTTGATGAAATAAAACAGTATATGATGACATCGCCAGTTTTAATTCCACCTCAGAGAGATAAACCATTCCGATTGTATTTATCGACCGATGAGTTGTCTATCGGATCGGTCCTTATTCAAGAATTTGAAGGAAAAGAAAGAGTGGTTTATTATTTGAGTCGGAAGTTGATTGATGCGGAAACAAGATATTTACCAGTGGAAAAATTATGCTTATGCCTATATTTTTCATGCACTAAGTTGAGACATTATTTATTATCTTCTGAGTGCACAATCGTTTGTAAAACCGATGTGGTCAAGTATATGTTGTCCATGCCGATGCTGAAGGGGAGAATCAGAAAGTGGATATTAGCATTATCGGAGTTTGATTTGAAGTACGAATCGGCTAAAGCAGTTAAGGGACAAGTGATGGCCGATTTTGTAACACAACACATCTGAGATGAAGTTAAAATGGTTGAGCCGATGCCTTGGACATTGTTCTTTGATGGGTCATCATGTGGCCAAGGATGTGGCATCAGAATCGTTATTGTTTCGCCTCGGGGGGCAAATTTTGAATTTAGTTATCCGATGGATCCAAGTTTTACAAATAATCGGGTTGAGTATGAAGCATTACTGAAGGGATTAAAGTTATTATTGGAAATCGGAGCTGAAGTTGTTGAGATTTTTGAAGACTTCCAGTTGGTGATCTATCAGTTAATCGGTAAATATGAATGTAAAGATGATGTTTTGATTCGATATTTTGAAGAATGCCAATTATTGTTAAAAGAATTTGTGATGGTAAATATTGAACATATCCCCAAGGCTCAGAATCAGGAAGCTAATAATTTGGCACAAGCCGCTTCCGGCTATCGGCGTTTTCATGAGATCATGACGATAGAGCCAGAAATCGGAGATTGGAGGTATGAAATCATAAATTATCTTAAGGATCCATCACAGAAAGTTTCTAGAAAGTTAAGATTCATGGCTGTTAAATATGTTTTGCTTGATGATCAATTATATTATAAGACGATTGATGGTGTGTTGCTCTGATGTTTGAGTAAATCGGAATCCAAAGATATGATGGATGAAGTGCATGAGGGAGTTTGTGGTGCACATCAATCGGCTTATAAGATGAAATGGATAATCAGAAAGACAGGATGTTTTTGGCCTACGATTTTGGAAGATTATTTTGAATATTACAAAGGTTGACAAGAATGTCAGAAATTTGGAAATGTGCAAAAAGCGCCTGCGTCAGCCATGAATCCGATTATCAAACCGTGGCCTTTTCGAGGATGGGGAATTGATTTGATCGGACAGATTTATCCGTCGTCGAGCAAGGGTCATAAATTCATATTGGAGCAACAGATTATTTCACGAAGTGGGTCGAGGCGATTCCTTTGAAGATTGCCGATTCCAAGAATATGGTGGAATTCGTTAAGGAGCATATTATATATCGTTTTGGTATTCCTCAAACTATCACGACCGATCAGGGGACTATGTTTATGTCTAACGAATTTCAGGGTTTTGCTGCCAGTATGGGTATTAAATTATTGAATTCTTCTCCTTATTATGCACAAGCCAATGGTCAGGCAGAAGCGTCAAATAAAAGTATTATCAAAATTATCAAACGGAAGATTGATGAGCAACCAAGGTGATGGCATCTAACGTTGACCGAATCGTTGTGGGCATATCGGATGGCGTGTTATGGATCTACTAAGTTATCCCCATATCATTTGGTTTATGGGCATGAAGCTGTTTTGCCTTGGGAGATCAAAATCGGATCGAGACGAATTTCGGAACAAGGAAACTTGACTGCCGATGAATATAAAAGTTTGATGAATTTTGAGTTGGACGATTTGGCTGAAACTCGTTTGAGAGCTCTGGAGAATATTGAAAATAATAAAGCGCGTGTTGCTAGGTATTATGATAAAAAGGTTAAGCCAAAGGAGTTCATCGAAGGAGAGTTGGTTTGGAAACTAATTTTGCCGATAGGGACTAAAAGTTCTAAGTTTGGAAAATGGTCGCCTAATTGGGAAGGTCCCTATCGAGTAAATCGGTGTGTTCCGGGAAATGCGTATATTTTGGAAACATTGGAAGGAGAAGAGTTTTCAAAGGCGCTTAATGGAAAATATTTGAAGACATATTACCCAAGTATTTGGGTCGATTCTTAAAGTCGATATTCTAAGTGATGTCATCTGAGATAGCCGATACGATACGTATCGCCTTGAGGGCAAAAATATACACAAAATAAATTTTCATCGACGATCAACTTCGTTCGGATCCAATCAAGTTCATCGATGACCGATGTCATCGGAGCAGTGCAGCTAAAGAATTTAACTTTACAAAATTTGCGGATCGCTTCGATCGCGCTCAATCGGATGTTGTCAATCTTCTGAATCTCTTCCAGATCTTCCACATCGGAGCCGGGGATGTTCTTGATGCCTCTGTGAATTTGACGAACTTCCTCCAGGCGTTTGTTCAGATTTTCTTGCGCCGATTTGATGGAAGCTGGAATCTGGTTGAGTTCGTCTTGGGTCTCCGACATCTCCTTGCGGACTTCTGCGAGCCGTTTAAGCAGTTCGGTTTTGACGCCATGGAGATGCTTCATCCGATTCTCTAGCCGTGCTGGTTTGGCTTCCAGGGTCTTGATTTGAGCTTGCGTAACTTTCAATTCATTCCGGCCGTCGTCACGTTTCTTGGTCAAGTCTTGCTGGGACAGACGTTCCGATATTCTATGGCGAGCAGCAAAGACTTGGGGTTGATGACCCTCGATGAAAGCGGCAGGGATGATTGCATTTTCCAGCTACGATGGCAGCCGACCCTTCAAATCCTTGAAGATTTGGCGAATCGACTCTGCATCTTCTACAAGGATGGCGATATTCTTGTTTAAATGATTCAGCATTTCTTGGAGTTTTGCCTTGACTTCATCGGAGATGGTAGAAGACGATTGTCCAGAGCTGATTTCTTCCTCTCCGATTGCGGCATCCAGATCAAATGATGCAAAACTCATTGTCGGAGAATCGTGCGCATGAAACAAAACACCAATGAACAAGAGTTATTTAAATAATAAATATTGACACAAGAGTATGAATCGGTACCAGTTTGAATTGTCCTTCCCGGACATAATCGGGGATTACTTGAGGCTGGGCAGTGCTTGTGCTGGGAGCAGCTATTTGAAGTGTTTGGGCTGGCTCAATCGAAGGTGGCACTGGTGAAGTTATTGTTGGCTGTTCAGGAAGTGCCTCCGATTGAGTGTTTGTAGCTGATTCTCCGATCTGTTGCTCAGGGATGGCCTCTGATTGAATATTCTCTCCGATTTGCTCAGGGATAGCCTCCGATTGGACGGATGTACTCGGCTATTCAATGATGGGTTGCAGAATGGTAGTCTACAGGTTGAATCGGTCAGTTCGAGCATACATATTTGAAAATAATATGAATTGGATTGAATTTACCTGTTGGGCCGATTCTGTCTGTATGACTTGGGCTGGAGCTGGTTGAAGATCGGGCAATGTGATATTTGTTTGCTGAAAAAGAAGTTGTTATTGCCAATTTGTTTTGCAAAGAAATATGAGATAAGTAAAATCGGATTGTTACCGATATTGCATCAAGAAGCATTCTTGCACCTTCAGCAGCCTTTTGCGCTGTTTCTTCTGCAGCCCTGGAAGTCGATTGGCCGAGAATTTTTCCGGGAGGCTGTATGGAAAAGGTATTTGCTTAAGGTAAGGATCGGAAATGAGAATCGGAAAGAAGAATCGGAAGGATAAGAAAATCGTACCACTTGGCTTTTCTTCAGTTTCTTTGGTGAAGAAACCTTAGTAGAAGTAGTCTTCCTCTTGCCCTTGCCATCCATTATGTCTTTAAGAGAGGGGGCGGAAGAGCCGATTCTCGGATACGGAGTCTTGACAGCATATTGGATCCGTTTTCCGCTGTTGCTCACCAGTGGTGCATTCTCTTCGACTGGCTGTTAAAAGGATGGAATTCAAATTATGAAGAGTTTATGTTGACGCTTTTTCTAGCCAACACACCGAGTGCACTAGAGCGTGCGGGTCGCGAACAGACCAAGCGGCAACGAGGCGGCGCAAACCGGTTCTACCGGTTAGGCAAACCGGTAATACCAGATTTCTAGGGTTTTGCTGGAATCAGTCTTCGTAAAGATAACTATCACGCTTACGTGGTGAAGAACGGTGAGGTTTACGAGCAAACCAGCAAAGGGATAACCAACGCACTTACGTAGCGAAGAACGACTAGTTTACGAGCAAACTAGCAAAGGCCGTCGAAGCTCTCGCCCGGGAGGGACCCCGTCAGGGCGTGAACGTCGCCGGACGTGCCCTAGGTTGACCAGCAAATCTTAGGACATCATCTATGGTCGTGGAGATCAGTAGACGAGCAGCATGGAGAGGTTGGAAGAGAATTAGGGTTTAGGAGTAAAAAGATAAATGCATAGTGTTTGGGTTCGATTGGATATATCTCAATCGGCCTTAACCCTTCATATATGTAGGGTGGGGAGGCCTGTACCCGTGAGAAAATCCTTTTACAAGTCGTAATCCACATGGATCTCCAAATCTACTAGGACTCTGCCTAAAACCGGTTCCACCGGTTTGACAAACTGGTTCCACCGGTTTATGTTGCCATATCAAATATAGTAACCAAAACCGGTTTTACCTATTTCCAAAACCGGTTTCACCGGTTTTGTCCAGGTGAAGATCTTCCCGGAGGCATAACTTTCTCGTCCGAACTCCAAATTGGACTTTCTATATATGCATTTCGATCATCTCGACGCAAGCTACGCAATGGTGCAATAAAAATGCCAATTTGACAATGTTATAAAATCCGGTCTTACCGGTTTCTAAAACTAGTTTAACCTGTTTGTCCAGATTGCAAGAAAACCTCTATCGTGCCAATTTTGATCGTCAACAGTTTGTTTAAATAAAAGATGAATGAAAGTGGGGAGAATTCAAAAGACTTACAGGATTTTCCATGGCTTCAAAATCGGAGTCTATGAGGGTGCAAAAGGTGATGGCCGGGAGTCTGAATATGTGAAGGCGTAATTCTTTCCACCAATTTCTGAAGAGCCTGGATGAGAAGCTGGTGCATAGCCATTCTGGTATTTCAAAATTGGCTTCGGGGGCAAGTGATAAAATCCTATCCATCTCTAGGGATGATGAGACCGATTCTCTGTGCTTTATTTTATCGGAGAAATAAAGGCCGATCGGGAGTTGACCGAAACCCAATTGACGAGCTGCTACTGATGGATTGTAAAATTCATAAGATGAAATTTTGCGGCCGAATACGATGTTATTTCCAAGGATGGCCAGGTGTAATGAAAGATTTCAGAGTCGGCATGATCGCTGCAAGATCATTCTGGATGTTGAATAAGGGCAGTTCGTAATTGCGATCAGGATCGGCGTAGGCGAAATAGTCAAAATGTTCCGATGCGATCCCATGGTAAAAGCTTTCAAAATAGGTGGCCATATTTTTTGCATCGAGCCTTGACCCAAAGCACAATGATGCTGCTTCTCCGAATGACGTGCATCGGCGATAGGTTATATCTTCTTCTTCTGTATGGTAATTTGGGAATTGATGATCCTTGAAGTTAAGCTGAAAAGCAGATCGGAACTGGGTATGCAGCCATAATTGGATAAACCACCAAGGGCCTCCGATATGTCCAACTGCTTGGCCTTCCGATAGCTTGGCCGATACTTGCTGAAGCAGATGATAAACTGCGCCAAGGAGGAGGCGTCCAAGTGGCACCGATCCGCCACGAGCTAAAGCTTCTGCAATCGGTTGCATGCTTGCTGTGGCACCAAGGGTCGGTCTGCAGAATACAAATCTCTCTAGCCACATATTGAGAAAAGCTGCGTGCTCTCTGTCTCCGACTGTGCCAGTTTTGCAGTGATCGGCGACGTATTTCTTCCAGCTTTTAGAGCCTGTGCCGACCAATCTGTATTCCAAATCACGAATAAGTTTCCTGGGGTTGGAATTTTCTACGGTGTCGAGGCCTGTCAGCATGTGGACATCCATTAAAGTTGGCATCATTGGACCATGGCCAAATAGATAAGCATTGAGGGCATCGGACCAGAAGAGAGAGCTCGAGGCCAGTAGGTTTTCATTTTTGGCCATGTCAGCAAGAGATAGAGTAAGGCATTGGTTTATGTTCTTTTCATCCCAAAAGGCCGATTTGGCGGCTTGCATTCTAAGGAACCAATTCCTCCATCCTAGAATGCTGCCGGGCCATGATCGGAAGGAGCCTACCCAATCGGAGACTTGAAGGTCCGATCCTTTGAAAGGGATTCTCTCTGATTCCATGTTTATTAAATCCATCGGATCGGGATCACCCATCGGACCGAGGTAGTACCCGGCCTCAACATGAGAGACGGGAATGGCCAGATTGTTCTTAAGATGCTACATTTGGAAGAAATAAATGATGAGTACAGACGTGGAGGCTTGCAAGCAGTTCTAGGGTAAGAATGCAGAGATTAAAATGGAGATTTTGGGTGATTTTTACCTCAGGAACTTGATCAGTATCCGCCTTATCAAGAGGAGCCGCCATTGATGAAAGAAATGGATCTACAATGAACAGTAATATGAAGAGGGAAAGACCTAAGAGATTGCAGAAGAATGCAGTAAATCACAGATACGTGGTATGAATCATATGCGGGGGAGTTCTTTACCTGATTCGCAGTGAAAAGTTGAAGCTTGAGGATCACAGAATCGCCGGATGAAAGCTTACGGAGGTGACAATGGCGGACGAGCGGACGCAATAGCACATGCGAGTTGGGGAGACGATGGTTCGGGTCTGCATTTATGGGGGAGAAGAATCGCCGGATGAAAGCTTACGGAGGTGACAATGGCGGACGAGCGGACGCAATAGCAGATGCGAGTTGGGGAGACGACGGTTCGGGTCTGCATTTATGGGCTTATGGGAGAAGAAACCGCCCGAAGGCCACGGCGCCGAATCCGCACGGGATTCGAGGGTTGCAACAGTGAAGGGTGCGGGTTTCCATATGCTGTTCGCTGCCAGGGTCATCATTGCTCGGAGAATTTTGGAACAAAATGATATTTTATCCCAAAATTGGGGGGCATGTGTTGACACCAGATTTTGACTTGGCTGGAATTGTGCGCGATGGAGCTGATGCAGAGGCCGAGTCCGATTCTGAGTATCGTCCGATTCCGATCGGAGTTCATCCGATAAGGAGTCCTGATCGGACACGAGACAAAGGAGGCTGGAGCACGTACGACTTCTGAGGGGAGGCGCATCTGGAAGCTTCTTCAGGGCTTGATTGCGCATCAAGATTATAATATTTTAGGTAGTTTAAGATTAGATTGCTTTAAATAAATTAGAGATATTGTCGTAGCCGGCAAGTTTTAGCTAGATTTCCAGGGTATAAATATAAACCCTACGCCGTTGTAAAAAATGTTCACACAACCAATCAATCAAACACAACTTTCGGCCTAACGTGCCACCCAAACCCTTTTCGTCGAGTTCTTCAGCAAGCAGGGCTGCATCATCTTGACCTCCGGTTTGTCTGTAAGTCCGACACCCTTATCGAATTAATCTAGGCTTTAGATTGAGGCGTATCGCCCTTCTTCGTTTAGATAATTCACCAATTTACCGAGTTTGCATCTAGGCTTTAGATTGAGGTGTATCGCCCTTCTTCGTTTAGATCTGCTCACCATTTACCGTATCTTGCGAGTTTTATCCTATCGGCTTACATCTGTGATAGATCTATTCTGTTTTATCATAATTCAAGTTTCATAATAGATCTGATCATTTTTGCCTATATAGCTGATTTGGATTTAATAAGCAAGTTACAAATAAATCTGTTTAAGCGAATTCTTTGATATACGTTGATCTATCGGAATAGATAAGCTAATCGGTGCCCTACTAGCAACGCTGTCTCGAAATCGATCCGATTGTTAGTGACATGCGATTTAGTTTGTTTATCGCCTTTGGAAAGATGTATATTAAAGAATAAGTTTAGACTAGGTTTATCTCCGATTCGGCTCCCATAGTCGATGGTTTAGATTAACGTCATATCTTCACGATTCGGTTTTCATAGCCGATGGTTCGTTTTAATACATGTTATACTCTCACGAATCGGACTCATAGCCGATGGTTCATGTCATGAAATTGGACATCCTTTTTTGCGTTGATCCGATCTTCGGAACGATTCGGGGCCTTGGCCGATGAGTTCCTTGTTGTTTACTGATTAAACTCTACCTTGTCAATTTCAGGTCAAATTGACTGGCACGCCCCGAACCTCAAGATTTTGGACCTGCACTGAAGTGAAGCAAATCTTCCAGGCCACAGTGTTAATTTCCGAGAGTCAACGCCTGACTTTTTGGACGTCAACAGTCTTGCACCTTGATCAAGTGAATGTATGCTATGACATTGGGTCAATGTGCCTTATGGTTGCTCTATCTATTAACGTGATAGATAGAGTTGTATTTCGTATTGTAAGCATGGTGTTTGGAATATGGAATACTATTGAGGGTACGGCTGCCCCACGGATTAGTAGAGGTAGGCGACATGTGGTGATAACCCTGTCCATCCTTTGTAATCCTCCACGTTTGGGAGTGGGTATTAGGCCTTTATGATAAGACGTCCTACTGTCGTCCCTTGATGAGGGAACCACTGGATACCTCGATATGTCCTCTTGCATATAGTCATTGAATGAGCTTGTATAGGGTATTGTAGTATATCCAAGTCCTATATGTATGATGCTAATGAACCCTTTGTAATCTTTACTAATGTACTATGACTAACTAAGACTACCTTAATGATGAGCAATGAACTTCTGTGTGTCACATTACCCATTCATTTTTATATCCTTTACCCTTGTTTAGATTATGGTATATTAATACTGTTGTAAGTAAATACATTGGATGACACTTCTCTTTAACTAAACGCTTTCCCTGCGGATAAACAAATAACGATACTCTGGAATACTCCCGAGTGAAATGCTACAACGTACTTCTGTGTGCTTGTAGAATCTCTAGTACCATCACTACTCTAAGTGGTGATGCTAAGAAATACCAACAAGCATTTCTGGCGTCGTTGGCAGGGAATGCAAAGGTTAAAGAGTCTTAATCATCCATGTATTTAATGCAACATGATTAATTGCCAGTAATCTAGCAGGTTTACCCTTTCACTCTGTTTCTCTGTGATGTGAAGCAGGGTAGTGCATGACTGGTTTCCAATTACCATCCAACTACGTCGAGAACCCGAATACCATAGGAAGGAGGGTACGTTCTCGTGTCGTAATCCGTCAGGTGTTCTTGTCGAGACTGAGCCAGTCATTGGAGAATCCTCCAACCAAGGAGAACAACCCGTTCCTGTAGCACCCCAATCGGAAGAAGCCATGGCCGACAGGACCATCCGTGACTACTCCGCCCCGTCCGTTGCCCAGATCCTTATGGGTCCGGAGGTGGAAATGGGGGATCATGCTTTTGAGCTCAAGGTCCCGCTAATCAATATGGTGCAGGCCAGTCCCTTCTGTGGGAAGGCCAATGAGGACGCCAGTGCTCACCTGCAGCACTTCCTAGAGGTGTGCAGCACAATCACCATCCCGGGAGTCGAACAAGAGGCCATCCGGATCCGCTTGTTTCCGTTCTCGCTGTTGGGAAGAGCCAAACAGTGGTTCTACTCCAACCATGATGCGGTGAACACGTGGACCAAATGCTCCAATGCATTCTTGGCAAAATTCTTCCCCATTGGGAAACCAATATCCTCCGGGGGAGAATCTCTAGCTTCCAACAAGAGTCCGGAGAGACTGTTCCGAAAGCGTGGGATCGCTTCTAGGATTACATTCTTGCGTGCCTCCACCACAGTATGCAAGAGTGGCTCCTGCTTCAGAACTTCTATCATGGGCTGTCTCAGACTGCCCGTGAACATAAGGATGCTGCTGCTGGAGGGAAATTCCTCTCCTTGATCATGGCCGCTGCTAAGTTGCTCATCAAAAAGATGGTGTCAAACCAATCCTGGAATGACGACCGTCTGTTGGTATTTCTTAGCATCACCACTTAGAGTAGTGATGGTACTAGAGATACTTCATCGTAAATCTAGACGTTACAGATATTCTGCAGGCGCACAGAAGTACGTTGTAGCATTTCACCCGGGAGTATTCCAGAGTATTGTTATTTGTTTATCCGCAGGGAAAGCGTTTAGTTAAGAGAGAGATGTCATCCAATGTAATTTCTTACAACAGCATTAATATACCATAATCTAAGCAGGGGTAAAAGATATAGAAATGAATGGGTAGTGCGACACACAGAAGTTCATTGCTCATCATTATGGTAGTCTCGAGAAGTAATAATACATTAGTGAAGATTACAAAAGGTTTCATTAGCATCATACAAATGTGACTAGGATATACTACAATACCCTATACAAGCTCATTCAATGATCATATGCAAGAGGACATATCGAGGTATCCAGTGGTTCCCCCATCAAGGGACGACAGTAGGATGTCTTATCATAAAGGCCTAATACCCACTCCCGTACGTGGATGATTACAATGGACGGACAGGGCTGTCACCACCTGCCGCCTACCTCTACTAATCCGTGGGGCAGCGGTACCCTCAACAGTATTCCATATCCCAAACACCATGCTTACAATATGATATACAACTCTATCTATCATGTTAATAAATAGAGCAACCAAGAGGCACATTGAGCCAATGTCATAGCATACATTCACTTGATCAAGGTGTAAGACATAAGTAGTATATACTAAGTAGATAAAGCATAGCTGAAGTACACAACATAAGTATGAAGGTATTTCCATTGAGCTCAGAGTTCTACAAGTAAGTAAGAGAATACAAGAACTGAACTCTATTACTTACCAAAACTCCTCCGGAAGCCCTTCAGAAGATCTAACACTATGATTACCACTACTAAGACTAAGACTAAGCTTGTAGCAAGGAGAGCTCTTCTTCTAGTGTGTGTTGAGTACGGCGCCCTTTGCAGGTATTTATAGCTTCACATAGGCGGTTGGAGCCAGCCAGAGGCGGTTGTGGCAGTTATGAGGTGGCCCCAGGTCGGCCGATGTGCAGAGGTCGGCCGACCCTTGGATGCACCGTCTTCAGCATTGCACGGCTCAGATGGACTTCTGATGGCGGTTTACAGGTACTGGTCAAGGGGGAGGCGAAACGGCCGCAGGACCGAGTCGGCCGACCTGGCTAGGTCGGTCGACCTGGCTCCGCCGCCTTTCGGCCCCACTCTTCTCTGGGTGACTGCCATGTGGGTCCTTATGACGGTTCCAGGTGGGTATACTCCGTTTAGGTGCAAATGAGTTGAGGTGTGGGCCCTTCAATCCGTGGGAATGACACGTGGCTCATCCTCACCCTTGGCTTGAACCGACCATGATTCAACGTCCATGATACTTCCATTGTGTGCTTCTTGACCTATGTGGAAAATGGGCTCGATCGGGGTTCAGTCCCGGTCGCCCGACCTAGCCAGGTCGGCCGACCTGGGTCTGAGCCCAGTTTCGTCCATCTTTTGCACCGTAGTCCCTGTACTCAAATATATTCCAGATATGCATGGTATACTATTATTTGAATACTAATGTCTAAGTTATGCCTTGATCTTTCTTGATTTCTAAGCCTATTGATGGTCAGATTTCTTGTTATAAGGACCGTCAACACCGTCTTCAGGGGCGCAAACGCGGTATGCACACTATAAAGGAGGTAGACATGCTGGCCGCCAAGATGGACCTCAGCATGAAGCGCCTTGATGACCGCACCAAGGATGGGGGCACCGACAACTGTGAAGGGCCACTGGACTCACACATGACGTGTGAAGTCTGTGGAGAAACCGGCCACTCGGGGAACAACTGCCCCAAGACTCAAGAGGAGGTACAGTTCGTAAACGGCAACAACGGGTACCGGCCTCAAGGGAACTGGAATCAGCAACGCCCATTCTACCAGGGAGGTAACAGTAACAACTCCTTCTCTAACCAACCTTCCCTTAAAGATCTTGTCCTTGGTCAGGCCAAGATTAATGAATCTATTTCTAAGAGGCTTGCTGCTAACGATAAGGCTCTGGAGGGCATAAATTCTAAAATAGAAAGTTTGTCCTCCAACTTCCAGAGCCAGCTGAGTTTTAACAAAATGCTAGAAACCCTGTTAGCTCAGCTAGCCACCGCTGTTCCTTCTGGTGATAATGGGCGAATTCCCGAGCAACCGGATTCGTCCTTTGAGAATGTAAAGGCTGTTTCTACGAGAAGCGGTAAGGCTACTCGGGATCCAGTCCCACCTAACCATGCAGGGAAGGCAACACGCCAAGGAAGGAGATCCCAGAAGAAAGGGAAGAGCCTAAAGCCGAACTAGCACCAGCTGGACAAACCGTGCCACATGAGTTCTACGACTCCAACATCTTGCCGTTCCCGCGACGCCTAAAGAAACCTTCAACGGATGAGCAATTCACTAGGTTTGTAGAAGTTATTCAGAAGTTAAACATACATGTGCCATTGCTGGAAGCTATGCAGGTACCAACCTATGCCAAGTACTTGAAGGACATGCTCAACAACAAACGTCCACTCCCAAGTACCGAGGTCGTAAAGTTGACTGAGGAGTGCAGTGCAGCCATCCTAAACAAGGTCTCGGAGAAGAAGAAGGACCCAGAGTGTCCCACCATCACGTGTACAATCGGGACACAACACTTCGAGCACGCACTCTGTGACCTGGGGGCAAGCGTCAGTGTCATGCCAAAGGTAGTATTTGACCGCCTTAACTACACTACCTTGTCCCCTACTCCCATGAGATTGCAGCTGGCCGACTCCATGGTCCGCTACCTGGAGGGGATAGCCGAGGATATTCCGGTGCGCATCCGGGACTGCTTCGTCCCTGTCGACTTCGTGGTGCTGGACATGGATGTGAGCAATGACTCGTCGCTCGTCCTTGGGCGGCCCTTCTTGAGCACAACAGATGCTCACATTAATGTGGGTGCTGGAGAGATCCAGCTTCACATTAATGGCAAGAAGGAGAAGTTTGAGTTCAGGCCAAAGGTGGAGCAATGCTCCATGATCAAGATCAAGTATGGGAGGAATAGTCAAAATGTAAAGGAAGTGGAGGTCACACCTCCAGAGAAGGACAGCTTGATAAAATTCATGGAGAAATTCTGGGAGAATGAATTCCCCATCCGGTATCATGCAAAGAACAAGAAGCCTATACGAGATGCGAAGGCACAGGCGAAGAAAATACTGAAACAAGCTGTCGACCGCCAGAAGAAGGTAAAACAGGTATGGCGGGTTAAATCATCTGTATCCTCATCTCCAGGGTCAGATGCTGCTTCATCAAGTTGAATCTTACATCGGAGACGTCTTCGCTCGACGACGTAAAACATGAGCCCTGCGCCGACAGGTATATCGGTGTCAACAAAATAAGCTTGGGAGAGGACCCCCAACTCAGGTAAGTGAAGGTAAGCATTACTGAATAAAGTTCTCTTTTGAATAAAGCTAGTAAATGAGAGCTATCTAAGTTAGTCCCTTAGTGTTAGAAGTTTATGCTTAAATCTTTATCTTTGGTTATGATGAATAGTTGCTCTTATTTCTCTCTTGTACCTATGTTTCAACCTGCTATTCTCCTAAGCTTTGAGTTTGCTGGTTGAGCAAGATCTTTCTATTATTGTTGACACCAGATTTTGACTCGGTCAAAGAGGTGCATGATAGACTTAAGATCGGAGGCCGAGCCCGATTCTGAATGTGTCTTCGATTACGATCGGAGCTCGTCCGATAAGAGTCCTGATCGGACACGAGACTAAGGAGGCCGGAGCATGTACGACTTCTAAAGGAGGGACGTGTCTGGAAGCTTCTTCAAGGCCTGATTGTGCGGCAAGTTGTAATAGTTTTTGTAGATTAAGATTAGTTTGCTTGAAATAAATTGGAGATATTGTCGTAGCCGACAAGGATTTGTTAGATTTCTAGAGTATAAATATAAACCCTGCGCCATTGTAAAAAAGTTCTCACAACCATACAATACAACACAATTTTCGGCCTTACGTGCCAACAACCTTTTTCGTCGAGTTCTTCAGCAAGCAGGACTGCATCATCTTGACCTCCGGTCTTTGTTCACCTAAATGGCCATTTGGTCCGTTTAAATAGTGTTTAAATGGTAAACAGAGGTCAACCATGTCGTTTAGGCCCAAAACGGTGAATTAAACGGTTGGACCATTTAAAGCCATTTAAACCATTAAAAACCGTCCAAACCGTCTAAACAGAATTGAGTTAAATGTGATTAAGTGACCATTTAATTCATAATTTAGTCAATTGGAGGATTACAACTACCATAATCAACATCGAACTAATTAGCATCGTAAGTATATGAAGTGTCATGGGATTTATATTTCTTTCAAAAAGATTATTTGGTAGAATACTTACTTTTTACATGTGAAAATATGTAGACTTTCAAGCATATTTGACTTTTACATACATAAATATGTATATTTTAGTATTATTATGCAAAACTGTTTAGGCCAATTAACTCCATTTAAACGCCGTTTAAATGGCCTAAACGCTAAACAAAGGGTGACCGACTATTTACCGTTTAGCGTTTAGGATAACACTGCCTCCAGTTTGTCTGTAGTGCAACATTTATCGAATTAATCTAGGCTTTTGATTGAGGCGCATCGCCCTTCTTCGTTTAGTTGATTCACCAATTTATCGAGTTGTTCTAGGCTTTAGATTGAGGCGTATCGCCCTTATTCGTTTAGATCGCTCATCCTTTACCGTATCTTGCTATTTTACCTTATCGGCTTACATCTGTTAAGAAAGATCTATTCTGTTTTAATTGTTATTCAAGTTTCATAATAGATTTGTTCATCTTGCCCATATAGCTGATTTAGATTCAATTAGCAAGTTACAAATAAATCTGATATAAACGAGTTCTTTGATATAAATCAATCTATCGGAGCAAACGAGCTAATCGGTGCCCTGCTAGCAATGCTGTCTCGAAATCGATCCGATTGTTAGTGACACGAGATTCAGTTTGTTTGTTACCTTTGGAAAGATGCATATTAAAGAGCGAGTTTAGATCAGGTTTATCTCCGATTCGGTTCTTTTATAGTCGATGGTTTATATTTATTTATATGTCATATCATCACGATTCGGACTCAAGGCCGATGTTTCATGCTAAGCGAATCGGACTTCTATATGTTGATCTAATTTGATGGAACGAATCGGGGCTTTGGCCGATGAGTTCCTTGTGGTTTACTGATAAAATCCTACCTTGTCAATTTCAGGTCAAATTGACTGGCATGCCCCGAACCTCAAGATTTTGGACCTGCACTGAAGTTCAAGCAAATCTTCCAGGCCACACTGTTAATTTTTGAGAGTCAACACCTGACTTTTTGGACGTCAACACATTTTGGTACGCTCGGTGGGACAAGAAAGCTTCTACGATGGCACCTCCTGAGATCCCTGCTGTCAGCATGGAGGATCTTAGTGAAGAACAGAAGAAACTCGTGGAAGCACACCTTGAAGAATTCAAGAACATGTGCCTAGACTCGTTCAGGAAGACCCGCAACACTTTGATCAAGAAAAACAGTTTCCCGTCCCCAAGGAAGCGTTTGATCGGATCACAGCGGATGAGAGACAATTCTTTCAAGAATATATAGATGCTGGTGTGAGTCATGCTTTGATTAACCAATCAGGTATATTGGTTAACACGGTGGTGGGATTAATCGCCAAGTTGCTGGATGGAGCTATATTAAAGGACGTCCAGAAGGGACCTGCTTACTTTGATACAAGTGCTTCTTCGGCAATTAAGGATCTCAAGAAAAAGATTGTGCAGATTAGTTCATCTACATCACCAGAAACACATCCTGACTGTTATGAAACCCCCAAGATAAGGAAGGCAAAAGCCAAGGTGGCAGATGGAACTGATGAAGAAGAAGGAGAAGAGGATACAGGAGAAAAGAATTCTGGCTCAGCTCAGCATATTGATCAGTTTGGCAGCCGTATTCCTGTAGTCGATGGCAAGATGGTGTATCCTTCTTACTTCAATACTTATAATCCACCAAGGAACAAGGGAGCTGATTATCGGGAGCCGTCAATCGGACCAGCAGAAACACCGATCATTATGACATCGTCACGAGCTCTATTAATTAGGGCAATTACACTCAGGAGGATTGGACAGATAAGATTGCTGATGTCATGAAGAATCAGTTTGGTTCAAAGCCTAAGGGACAATCTTATCTGTATCGGAAACCGTATCTGGACTGGTTTGATACATTGCCCATGCTAGCCCGATTCAGGATTCCAGATTTTTACAAGTTTTTTGGACAAGGAAATGTAACCACCATTGAGCATATTAGTTGCTATACAATCCAATATGGTGAAGTAGCATCGATTGATCCATTGAAAGTCAAGTTATTCCCTATGTCACTTTCTGGATCGGCCTTTTCGTGGTTTTCTTCATTGCCACCAAATTCCATCAGTAATTGGGCCGATTTGGAAAAATAGTTTCATGCTTATTTCTTCATGGGAATACAAGAGACCAGATTGTCTGATTTGACTGCTCTCTAACAGCGTAATGGGGAATCGGTTAGCAAATTTGTTCAAAGATTCAGAGATGTCCGCAGCCAATGCTATTCATTGAACTTATCGAAGGGACAGCTGGTGCACTTGGCTTTCCAAGGATTATTGCCTCAAGTCAAAGACCAATACACAAGTCAAGATTTTGAAGGCCAAGGGCACATGATTCAAAAACTCCCTCAGCATGAAGGACGAGGTAATGATTATCGGAGGGAGAAGTTTCAGAGAAAGATTGCTAACATTGAATATGACTCCGATGGTGACGAAGCTGAGGTCGATTTGGCTGAATGGACCAAGAACAAGAATTCTGTCGCTTGTCCATGGGTAAAGGTTGAGCCAGAAAGGTATAGTTTCGATATCACAAAAGCCGATAAAATATTTGACTTATTGTTAGCAGAAAAACAAATCAGGGTTTCCTCGAATCATACGATTCCTTCTGCCGAAAAGTTGAAAAAGAAGAAATACTGCAAATGGCATAATTCAGTGTCTCATCATACCAATGACTGTAAAGTCTTTCGTAATGAGATTCAATCGGCGATTGAGATGAGAATCATCAAAGTTGAAACCAACAAGAAGCCGATGAAGCTTGATGGACACCTGTTTCCACAGAATATGGTTGAAATCGGAGCACCCGACAGGAAAATGAAAGCCAAGGTCCTCACATCGGAGCATGTGAAGAAATCGGGAGCTGTTGATCCAGATTGTCAGTTGTCAGCTGATGAAGTATAGAATCGGAACTACCATGACTATCGGGAAGATCGCCGACGCAGAGAGAAACCAAGAGTTACATTAGGGCAGCTTATTGATAAATATATTCGCCAACAGGAGAGGGATCGGAGTCCTCCATTGAGAAGACTTGAGAATGAAGATCATTGGGGATGCCCTTTTTTAGGTTTTGTTGGAATGAAAAGCTAAGACTTTCATCGATCTATGATTGTCCAGAGTGCAGTGATCAATATGAAGATTACAGGAATTCAAAAAGACAACGTCATTCTGTACATGACAGATTGGATTTCGGACGTCGATGCAGTTGGCATGATGAGGTAGCCTATCAGCAGGAGCGTGCAGATTGGCGTGAATATCATGATTGGCGTGAGTATGAAAATCAGTGCTATGACCGATGGGATGACGATCGCTGACGATTTAATGATCGTCAAAAATATAAAGGAGACCGTCTCTCTGTGTATGATCGTTTGGTTACAGGAAAAAGAAAATTGTTCAAGAACCAGATGATATACAGGAATCGGAGGAGAATCCAGAAGTCAATCCACAATGGTCTCCTGGAGGGTTGACTAAAACGCAGAAAAGAAGGGTGCAGTGTCTCCGATTCAAGGAGTTGCTTAAAGAGAAGTGTCAAGGAAAAGATAATTCCAAGATTTGGAGAGCTAAGCCTAAGCGAGATGATGAAGGACTATCGGCATCAGTGAATATGGTTTTTGTGCTCCTTGCAGAATATAATATTAATTCGACCGATGATGAAGTCGATGATGTTGAAGAGGCCATGGCATAGTTGGTTTTGCAACCTCAACAAGCTGTATTTGAAAAACCAGTGGATGAGAAGTATCGGCACTTGAGGCTATTATATGTTAAAGGATATGTTGATGGCAAGCCGATGACTAAAATGCTTGTTGATGGAGGAGCTGCTGTGAATTTGATGCCATATACTACATATCGAAAGCTTGGCAAAGGCCCTGATCATTTGATCAAGACCGATATGATGCTTAAGGATTTTGGTGGGAATCCATCGCCAGCTCGAGGGCACTAAATGTTGAATTGACGATTGGAAACAAGACATTACCTACTACATTTTTCGTCATCGACAGTAAGGGATCCTATAGTTTGCTCCTGGGGTGTGATTGGGTTTATGCTAATTGTTGTGTGCCATCTACCATGCATCAATGTCTTATTCAATGGCATGGAGATCACATTAAGACTGTCCAAGCCGATGAATTGGTCAGCGTCGCTACCGCCGATTTAACAGTTTGGGAGTTTGAAGGGATGGAATGCTTATCGGGCAAGGCTTGGGAAGGCGATTTCATACAATTGTCCGATGATGGTTTAAAGCCGATCCAAGCAGTCGGCTCTGAAAGTTTGTATTAATGGAAGAGTTTATTGAAGATGAGGGTAAACTTGGTCAAGGGTTTATGTTGGCCGATGAATTAGAAGAGATAGATATAGGTTTAGGAGATAGACCTCGTCCGACATATGTAAGTGCAAAGTTGGATCCTGAGTTTAAACAAGAGTTAATAAAGTTATTGAAAGAGTATCGCGATTGTTTTGCTTGGGAATATTTTGAAATGCCAGGTTTAAGTCGATCTATTGTTGAACATCGGCTCCCGATCAAACCAGGGTATTGGCTTTTTAAACAAGAACCGAGATGATTTAGGCCTGAGTTAGATGAAGTAATAAAAGCCAAAATAACTCGATTGTATGAAGCTAAGTTTATTCAACCTTGCCGACACGCTGAATGGATATCTAATATCGTGCCTGTTTTCAAGAGTAATGGGAAATTACAAGTTTGTGTGGATTTCAGGAATCTTAATAAGGCAACTCCGATGGATGGATATCCGATGCCGATTGCTGATATGTTGGTTCAGGACATAAGGTGATAAGTTTTATGGATGGTAATGCTGGATATAATCAAATTTTTATGGCAGAAGAGGATATTCCTAAAACTGCGTTCCGATGTCCTGGCGCGTTGGGATTATATGAGTGGGTCGTAATGACTTTTGGTTTGAAGAATGCTGGCACCACGTATTAGAGGGCTATGAATTATATATTTCATAAGTTGATCGGCAGGATTGTTGAGATTTACATTGATGATGTAGTGGTGAAGTCCAATGGATACAAGCAGCACTTGGCCGATTTGCGAGAAACTCTTGAGTGCACAAGGAAACATGGGTTAAAGATGAATCCTAATAAATGTGCATTTGGAGTATCGGTTGGTCAATTTTTGGGTTTCATGGTTCATGAAAAGGGCATTGTAGTCGGACAGAACAGCATGAAAGCTATAAGGGATGCTAAGCCACCCACCGATAAGACGAGTCTCCAATCGTTAATCGGTAAGATTAATTTTGTAAGAAGATTTATTTCAAATTTGTCTGGAAGAATTCATCCTTTTCCCCGCTGCTAAAATTAAAAGCCGATGAGGAATTCATGTGGGGAGAGGAACAACAAAAGGCATTTGATGAAATAAAGTAATATATGATGACACCACCAGTTTTGATTCCACCTCAGAGAGATAAGCCATTCTGATTGTATCTATCGACCGATGAGTTGTCAATCGGGTCTGTTCTTATACAAGAATTTGAAGGAAAAGAGAGAGTGGTTTATTATTTGAGTCGGAAGATGATCGATGCAGAAACAAGATGTTTACCAGTTGAAAAATTATGTTTATGCCTATATTTCTCATGTATGAAATTGAGGCATTATTTATTGTCTTCTGAGTGCACGGTCGTTTGCAAGACTGATGTGGTCAAGTACATGTTGTCCATGCCGATGCTAAAGAGCAGAATCGGGAAGTGGATAATGGCATTATCAGGCAGTTAAAGGACAAGTAATGGCTGATTTTGTAACACAACACATCGGAGATGAAGTTAAGATGGTCGAACCGATGCCTTGGACATTATTCTTTGATGGGTCTTCATGTGGTCAAGGGTGTGGCATCGGAGTTGTTACTGTTTCACCTTGGGGGGCAAATTTTGAATTCAGCTGTCCAATGGATCCCAGCTTTACGAATAATCGAGTTGAGTATGAAGCATTACTTAAGGGATTAAGGTTATTGTTAGAAATTGGAGCTGAGGCTGTTGAGATCTTTGGTGACTCCCAGTTGGTGATTTATCAATTGGTCGGCAAATATGATTGCAAGGATGATGTTTTAATTCATTATTTTGAGGAATATTGATTATTGTTAAAAGAGTTTGTGATGGTTAACGTCCAACATATCCCCAAGGCTCAGAACCAGGAGGCTAATAATTTATCGCAAGCTGCCTCTGGCTATCGGCGTTTTCACGAGATTATGACGATAGAGCCAGAAATCGGAGATTGGAGGTATGAGATTGTAAAATATCTTAAGAGTCCATCACAAAAGGTATTTAGAAAATTAAGGTTCATGGCTGTTAAATATGTATTGCTTGATGATCAATTATATTATAAGATGATTGATGGTGTGTTACTCCGATGTTTGAGTAAATCGGAATCCAGACATGATGGACGAAGTGCATGAAGGGGTTTGTGGAGCACATCAATCGGCGTATAAAATGAAATGGGTAATCTGGACAATGGGTTGTTTTCGGCCAACAATTTTAGAAGATTGTTTTGAATATTATAAAGGTTGCCAGGAATGCCAAAAATTTGTAAATGTGCAAAAGGCACCTGCATCAGCCATGAATCCGATTATTAAACCATGGCCTTTTCGAGGATGGGGAATTGATTTGATCGGACAAAATTATCCATCATTGAGTAAGGGTCATAAATTCATATTGGTGGCAACTGATTATTTTACTAAGTGGGTTGAGGCTATTCCTTTAAAGGTTTTTGATTCCAAAAATATGGTGGAATTCGTTAAGGAGCATATCATATATCGGTTTGGTATTCCTCAAACTATCATGACCGATCAAGGGACTATGTTTATGTCTAATAAATTTCAGGATTTTGCTACTAGTATGGGTATTAAATTATAAAATTCTTCTCCTTATTATGCACAAGCCAATGGTCAAGCAGAGGCGTCAAATAAAAGTATTATCAAAATTATCAAAAGGAGGATTGATGAACAGCCAAGATGGTGGCATTTAATGCTGACCGAATCATTATGGGCATATCAGATGGCGTGTCATGGTTCTACCAGATTATCTCCATATCATTTGGTTTATGGGCATGAAGCCGTTTTTCCTTGGGAAGTCAAAATCGGATCGAGGCAGATATCGGAACATGGAAACTTGACTACCGATGATTATAGAAGTTTGATGAATTTCGAATTGGACGATTTGGCTGAAACTCATTTAAGGGCTTTGGAAAACATTGAAAACAATAAGGCACGAGTTGCGAGGTATTATGATAAAAAGGTTAAGCCAAAAGCATTCATTGAGGGGGAATTAGTTTGGAAGCTAATTTTTCCGATAGGGACTAAGAGTTCTAAGTTTGGAAAATGGTCGCCTAATTGGGAGGGTCCCTATCATGTGAATCGGTGTGTTCCTAGAAATGCGTATATTTTGGAAACATTGGAAGGGGAAAAATTTTCGAAAGGGCTCAATGGAAAATATTTAAAGAAATATTATCCAAGCATTTGGGTTGATTTCTAAAGCCGATAATCTACGGAATATTGTCTTAAGATAGCCGATACGATACGTATCGCCTTCAGGGCAAAAATATTTACAAAGTGTTCATCAATGGTCGATGCCATTGGTTCAGAGTATCATTGATGATCGAAGTCATCGGAACAGTGTCGTCAAGGACTTTAAAGATTACAAATACTTGCGAATCAGTTCAATTGCATGCAGATGAATGTTGTCAACCCGTTGAATTTCTTCCAAATCTTCAACATCGGAGCCAGGGATAGTCTTGATGCTTTTGTGAACCTGTCGGACCTCATCCAGACGTTTCTTCAGGTTGTCTTGTGCCAATGTGATGGATTCTGGGATTTGGTTGAGCTCTTCCTGGGCCTCTAATAAGTCTTTGCGGACTTCTTCAAGTCTTTTGAGCAGTTCAGCTTCAATGCCTTGAAGTTGCTTGATCCGATTCCTCAACGATTGCGGTTTAGCTTCCAAGGCCTTGATTTGAGTCTACATGACTTTCAGTTCTTCCTTGCCGTCGTCTCGTTTCTTGATCAAGTCCTGCTGGGCTAGTCGTTCTGATATTCTTTGGCGAGCAACAGAGACTTGGGGCTGATGGCCTTCAATAAAAGCGGCAGGGATGATTGCGCTCTCTAGCTCTGATGGAAGTTGGCTTTTTAGATTCTTGTAAATTTGATGAATTGGCTCTATGTCCTCCACTAGGATTGCAATACTCTTGCTCAAATGAGTTAGCATTTCCTGGAGTTTTGTTTTAACTTCATCGGAGACGGCAGTACATTGTGCAGAGCTTATCTCTTCATCTCCGATGGCAGCATCCAGATCAAATGAGGAAAAGCTCATAGCTAGAGAGTCTTGTGCCTAAAATAAGATGTAATTGGGTTAAAAGATTATTTGAAGATAAAATCAATGTGAGAAATCGGTTAATACCATTTTAATTTGCCCTTCTCGAATATAGTTGGGGATTGCCTGGGTTGGAGCAACACCAGCGCTGGATGCTTCTATTTGAAGTGTTTGAGTCGGTCCAATCGGAGGGGTTATCGATGTTTCTATTTGTTGTTCAGGGATGGCCTCCGATTGTGTGCTTGTGATTGGGTCCTCAATGATGGCTTGCAGATGGGCTGTGATTGAATCGGTCAGATTAAATGAATGTATGTTTAAGGTAAAGTAGATTGGATTGAAATTACCTGTTGAATTGATTCTGTCTGAGTCCTTTGGACTGGCACAATTGGAGGAATCAGTGCTTGTTGGGAAGATTGCTGTTGAGCGGTGCTCACCTCCGATTGTGTGTTGTTAGCTGTTTCTTCCAAGATGGGCTGAAGAATGGTTTAAGATTGTAATTAAATTGTTACAGCAATACTTGATGATTTGAAGTCAAGAAGAAGCTTTGTGTGGATTACCTTATGAGCTGATTCCATTTTTGGATCTTGGACTGGAGCTGGTTGAGGCTCAGGGAGGACAATGTTTGTTTGCTAAAGGAAGGATGTTATTATTCAATTATTTAAGGAAATGTGAAGAAACTAAAATTGGATTGTTACCGATACAGCTTCAAGAAGCATCCTGGCGCCTTCAGCAGCTTTTTTCGCGGTTTCTTCAGCTGCACAGGAGGATGATTGTCCTAGAATTTTTCCCCTAATGCTGGCAGATTGAGGACAAAATGTGTTTAAGTCTAAAGGTTAAGGAAGGAGGGGAATCGAAGATATGAAAGAATCGTACCGGGGTGTGAGTCTTCTTGAGCTTTTTGGGGATGACGTCTCTTGTATCAGGGGTTTTTCTCTTGCCTTTTCCATCCATGATGTTAGCGAGGGATGGGGCTGAAGAGCCGATTCTTGGTGTTGCGGTTGCCTTTGCGTATCGGATCAGCCTTCCACTTCTGCTCACGTCAGGCACATCATCCTCAGCTAGCTGCTTGGAGCTTTCAAAAGGGTGAGTCTCCGGGAATGGTTAAAAGAAGAAAAGCTTAGAGAAAGAGAGATTTACTGGATCTTCTAGAGCTTCATAATCAGAGTCGATCAAGCTGCAATATGTGATGACGGGGAGCCTGAAGAGGTGAGTCGATAATTCTCGCCACCAGAGCTTGAACAACTTGGATTGGAAGCTTGTGCATAGCCATTCGTTGATTTCCAAATCGGCATTGGGGGCCAGTGCAAGGATTCTGTCCATTTCCAAGCTGGTGGAGACCAGTTCTCTATACTTGTTCTTATCAGAAAAATACAAACCAATCGGGAACTGTCCAAATCCAAGTTGGCGAGCTGCTGTCGATGGATTGTAAAATTCATAAGAGCTAGTCTTTTGGCCGTGTACGATGCTGCTGCCCAAAATGGATGGAGTGATAAAGGACTTGAGAGCTGGCATGATTGTTTGAAGGTCATTCTGAATGTTGAACAGTGGCAGCTCATAGTCCCGATCGGGATCGGCATATGCAAAAAACAAGATGTGGTCCGATGCGATGCCGTGATAGAAACTTTCAAAGAAGTTGGCTAGATCTTTAGTGTTAAGCTTAGATCCGGGGCAGACTGATGCCGCTTCTCCGAATGACATGCATCGACGCACGGTTGCATATTCTTCTTTAGAATGAAAGGAGGGGAATTGATGGTTCTTAAAATTGTAATTGAGTGCCAATCAGAGTTGATTGTTGAGCCAAAGTTGGATGAACCACCAAGGGCCTCCGATATGACCAATAGCTTGGCCAGATAAAAGCTTGCGGCCAAGAGGGACCGATTCACCTCGAGATAATGCTTCTGCGATCGGTTGCATATTGCTAGTGGCTCCTAGAGTTGACCCACAGAAGAGAATCTTTCTAGCCACATGTTGAGGAATGTGGCGTGTTCCCTATCTCCGATTGTGCCAGACTTGTGATGATCGGAGACATATTTTTTCCATCCTTTGGAGCCCGAGCTGACCAATTTGTATTCCAAATTGTGAAGAAATCTTCTTGGATTGCTGTTGTCCGTTGTGTTGAGGCCAGTCAGCATATGCACGTCCATTAAAGTTGGTGTCGTCGGACCATGGCGTCATCGGACCATGGCCGAATAAGTAGGCATTGAGTGCATTGGACCAGAAGAAGGAACTGGATGCAAGCAAATTCTCGTCCTTGGGCATATCGGCCAGTGAGAGGGTGAGGCATTGGTTTATGTCTTTTTCGTCCCAAAAAGTTGACTTGGTAGCTTGAATCCTGAGGAACCAATTTCTCCACCCTGGGACTATGCTGGGCCACGATCGGAAGGAGTTTGCCCAATAGACCAATTGCAGGTCTGACCCTTTGAACGGGAGCCTCTCCGATTCCATGTTAATAAGGTCTGTCGGATCGGGGTTGCCCATCGGACCAAGGTAATATCCCGCCTTGACGTGGGACACCGGGATGACTATGTTCTTCTTGAGGTGCTATGTTTAAAAAGGGAAATATAATGATAAATACAGACACCATGATTCATAAAAGGCTATGGAAGTAAAATGCAGGGGTTAAGGTGAAGATTTTGGGCATTTTTACCTTAGGCACTTGTGTGTGATCTGCCTTCTCAGTGGGAGCCGCTATGGATGTAGATTGGATCTACAATGAACAGTGAAATGAGAAGAAAAGGGATTAAAGAATCACTGGAAGGAGCAATAGGGCCCAGATGTGTGACATGAATCAAGTGCGGAGAAGTTCCTTACCTGAATCATGGAGGAAGAATGGTAAATAAAGGTCCCAGTTCGTCGTGTGAAAAGCTTGAGGCGCTGGCAATGGCAGAGAGCTCGGGCGGCAGCGGATGTGAGTGGAGGTAAGGGACGACGGTTCGGTCTTCTATTTATAGGGCTTACAGGGGAAGGAACCGCCTGGAGACCGAGGCGCCGAATCCGCATGAGGATTGAAGGTTGCAACAGTGAGAGGACACGGGTTTCCATATACTGTTCACTGCTGGGGTCATCATTGCTTGGAGAATTTTGGACCAAAATAATATTTTATCCCAAAATTGGGGGCATGTGTTGACACCAGATTTTGACTCGGTCAAAGAGGTGCATGATAGACCTAAGATCAGAGGCCGAGTCCGATTCTGAATGTGTCTCCGATTCCGATCGGAGCTCGTCCGACAAGAGTCCTGATCGGGCATGAGACTAAGGAGGCCGGAGCATGTACGACTTCTGAAGGAGGGACGCATCTGGAAGCTTCTTCAAGGCCTGATTGTGCGGCAAGTTGTAATAGTTTTTGTAGATTAAGATTAGTTTGCTTTAAATAAATTAGAGATATTGTCGTAGCCAACAAGGATTTGTTAGATTTCCAGGGTATAAATATAAACCCTGCGCTATTGTAAAAAAACGTTCTCACAACCATACAATACAACACAATTTTCGGCCTTACGTGCCAACAACCTTTTTCATCGAGTTCTTCAGCAAGCAGGGCTACATCATCTTCACCTCCGGTTTGTCTGTAAGTGCGACATTTATCGAATTAATCTAGGCTTTAGATTGAGGCGCATCGCCCTTCTTCGTTTAGTTAATTCATCAATTTATCAAGTTATTCTAGGCTTTAGATTGAGGCGTATAGCCCTTCTTCGTTTAGATCGCTCATCCTTTACCGTATCTTGCTATTTTACCTTATCGGCTTACATCTGTTAAGAGAGATTTATTCTGTTTTAATTGTTATTCAAGTTTCATAATAGATCTGTTCATCTTGCCCATATAGCTGATTTAGATTCAATTAGCAAGTTACAAATAAATCTGATATAAACGAGTTCTTTGATATAAATCAATCTATCGGAGCAAACGAGCTAATCGGTGCCCTGCTAGCAACGCTGTCTTGAAATCTATCCAATTGTTAGTGACACGAGATTCAGTTTGTTTGTTACCTTTGGAAAGATGCATATTAAAGAGCGAGTTTAGATCAGGTTTATCTCCGATTCGGTTCTTTTATAGTTGATGGTTTATCTTTATTTATATGTCATATCATCACGATTCGGACTCAAGGCCGATGGTTCATGCTAAGCGAATCGGACTTCTATATGTTGATCCGATTTGATGGAACGAATCGGGGCTTTGGCCGATGAGTTTCTTGTGGTTTACTGATAAAACCCTACCTTGTCAATTTCAGGTCAAATTGACTGGCACGCCCTAAACCTCAAGATTTTGGACCTGCGCTGAAGTTCAAGCAAATCTTTCAGGCCAAAGTGTTAATTCTTGAGAGTCAACACCTGACTTTTTAGACGTCAACAGTTATCTTGTCTATTTGTGGGTAGCATATGCAAGCTCTGGTCTAGGTTGTTGTTGGCTATGATATGATAAGACTTGAGTTACCTTAAAAGCTTATACCAGCAAGACTTGATAACCAGAGTTTTTTTTTTAAACTAAAATAAAGAGTTCCTTATGGTGATTTAATTCCCTACCAATGCCTACACTGATTGAAACCCCTACATGAGCTACTTGCTTCTGCATTGAGTGTTGTCAAGATCATTGTGATTTTTAGAGATTTACTTCATGCTTTTAAAGCCAAGATCACGCACACTCCACCATATACATGTTACACTTCTACTCTGGAAGTAAGCATGACTCACACTCATCCACCAAATAAAAGCTCTATATTAAGTATGGTACTCTTCCCAACTTTATTGCAAAAAGAGACATGGGCTGATGAAAAAAAATTGGACACATGAAGGTCCAAGTATGTAAAAAAAAGTGAGAACACATGAAGGCTCTTTGTTTAAGAAGAATAGCCATGTCTCTAAAAGCAACTCTATAAGGGGAAGAGAAACCTGTAAAAAAGAGCTATCATTTACCATGCCACCTACACACGTGCATATCTTGGTTTGAAAGTATGAACTTCTCTTTGAATCCTGATCTTGACTTTACAATATGTGCACTACAAGTATGCTATAAAGCTCTCCTAGCACAAACTCCACTCCAATGAGTGATATGAGAGTTGAGAGAGGAGCTTGGTAAGGAAATACACATTGAGTGACTTGAGAGTACCACCTAAGAAACTTTGCCCTTTTGAAAATTCCCCAAAACCTCCGGTTTGACTGTCAAGCAAGGTAGAAGGCAAGGAGCTTGGTCTAAGTCGTTCTGGCTACCAACCACCCAAGACAAGGAGAAGCTACAAGCCCCATAAAAGGCCAAGGTAACAAGAAAGTTTATTTTACCAGCTTATTCAATTCTTGGTAGAATATCTTGCTGAACCAATGGTACTTTTGAGGAGTAATGAGGAAGCAACTCATGATCCACTGAACCTAAAAGTTTTAGTCTTTTCTCGGGACGAGCAAAAGGCTAAGCTTGGGGGAGCTATTGACGGTCCTTATAACGAAAATCCGACCGTCAATAGGCTCAGGAAACCACTAAAGATCAAAACATAACTTAGACATTAGTATTCAAATAATGTTGTACCATGCATATCCAGAATATATTTGAGTACAGGGACTACGGTGCAAAAGATGGAGAAACTGGGCACAGGCCCAGGTCGGCCGACCTGGCTAGGTCGGGCGACCTGGCCTGGACACCAACCAAGCCCATTCTCCTCTCAGGTCAAGAAGCACACTAGGAGATGATCATGGACATATGGAACATGGTCGGTTCAAGTCAAGGGTGAAGGATGAGCCACGTGTCACTCCCATGGATTGAAGAGCCCACACCTCAACTCAATTGCACCCAAACGGAGTATACCCACCTGGAACCGTCATAAGGACCCACATGGCAGTCTACCAGAGAAGAGTGGGGCCGAAAGGCGGCGGAACTAGGTCGGCCGACCTGGCCCTGTGGCCGTTTCGCTTCCCCCTTGACCAGTACTTGTAAACCGCCATCAGGAGTCTATCTGAGCAGTGCAATGCTGAAGACGGTGGATCCAAGGGTCGGCCGACCTGGGGACATCGGCCGACTTAGGCCCACCTCCAAACGGCCACAACCGCCTCTGGCCGGCTCCAACCACCTATGTGATGCAATAAATACCTGCAAAGGGCGCCGTACTCAAACACACACCAGAAGAAGAGCTCTCCTTTGCTACATGCTTAGTCTTAGTCTTAGTAGTGATAGTGCTAGTATTAGATCTACTGAAGGGCTTCCAGAGGAGTCTTGGTAAGTTCTAGAGTTCAGTTCTTGTATTCCCTTACTTACTTGTAATACTCTGAGCTTAATGGAAATACCTGCATACATATGCTGTATGCCTCAGTTATACCTTATCTACTTAGTATATACTACTTATGTCCTGCACCTTGATCAAGTGAATGTATGCTATGACATTGGGTCAATGTGCCTTATGGTTGCTCTATCTATTAACGTGATAGATAGAGTTGTATTTCATATTGTAGGCATGCTGTTCAGAATATGGAATACTGTTGAGGGTACGGCTGTGTTGACGATCCTTAAGTACCACTTTTATTCGTCAAATCCTGCAGAGAATCTGTCAAATATAATCACCAAACATAGTGATAGGGTTTATATCTAATCAATTCCACAAGTTTTGGTGAATATGTGAATGCAGGGATTAATTGGCAAAAGAGGAGGAGATTTGGGCTCAGGGCCAGGTCGCCCGACCCTCCTAGGTCGGCCGACCTGGGCCCAAGCCCAATGGAGCCCATATTTGGCCACAGGAAAGAAGCACACTTCAGGACCATCATAGCCGTTGAATCCATGACGGTTGAATCGAAGAGAGGGGAATGGTCCAAGAGGAGTTCACATGGATTGAGGGGCCCACCAACATATCTAAACATACTCAAAGTGAGCAAACCCACCTGGAACCGTCATTAGGACCCACTCCTCAGTCACTCAGCCGAAGATGGGCCCGATCGGTGTCGGTGGACGGTTGGCAGACCGAGCCCGGTCGCCCGACCTGGTCCGGAGGCCAAACCGCCTCATCCTTCTGGTGCGCGTTCCCACCGCCTCCAGGAGTCCATCTACGCCATGCATCACTCAAGGCGGTGGATCCTACATCGGCCGATCTCCCCGAATCGCCCGACCTGTGACTGAGTCCGTTCGTCCTCATCTTCCACGTGTCCACTCCTAACCGCCTCTACAAGCTATAAATAGCTGCATACCGGGCATTGAACATCATACACCAAGAAGGAAGAGCTCTCTTTGCCTCAAGTTGTAGTCTTAGTTAGTAGTGAAGTAGTCTTAGGAGTTGAGCTTCTACGGGTTTCCGACGGAGTCTTGGTAAGCCTAGAGCTCAGTTATCTTGTATCTTTTGTTTACTTATAAGACTTAGAGCTATTAATGGAATTACTCTCTTGCTTATGTTATTTGGCTTATTGCCTTATTTGTTCATCATATAAGTTGTATGTCTTGCACCTTAGTATAGTGGATGCATGTTATGGCAATGGCCCAATGCGCCGTAAGGTTGCTCTGTTTATCTGGACAATAAATAGAGTAGTTATTTCATATTACAAACATGGTGTTTGTGGTATGAAATACCATTGGGGATACCCTACTCCACGTATTCAGAGGTAGGCGGTAGGTGGTGACAGCCCTGTCCATCCTTTGTAATCCTCGCCGTTCGGGTTTGGGCGTTTGCAGGCCTTAGTGATAAACATCGTGACAGTACCCTTGGATGAGGGGATCCCACGACTCCTCAATTTGCCCTCTAACATGTGTCCCTTGCTGAGCTTGTATAGGATACGCTTGTAGGAATGTAACCCATATGCAAGAAGTACATAGAACCTCTAGTTCTCTCTTAGGATCTTTATATTAACTAGACTTATATAATGAGCAATGAAACCTTCTGTGTGTCACACTACCCATCTATCAATGTTTACCCCTTGCTAGAGTTTGGTATATTAATAATGTTATGATTGAATACAATGGATAACTACTCTAGTCAACCACTGCCTTCCCTGTGGATTCGATACCCTGAATACTTCCGGGTGAAAGCTACAACGGTATCCGTGCGCTTGCGGATTTATCTGCGACGTAAGAAGTACCAACAGGCTGCCCCACGGATTAGTAGAGGTAGGCGGCAGGTGGTGACAGCCCTGTCTGTCATTTGTAATCCTCCACGTTCGGGAGTGGGTATTGAGCCTTTATGATAAGACGTCCTACTGTCGTCCCTTGATGAGGAAATCACTGGATACCTCGATATGTCCTCTTGCATATAGCCATTGAATGAGCTTGTATAGGGTATTGTAGTATGTCTAAGTCCCATATGTATGATGCTAATGAACCCTTTGTAATCTTTACTAATGTACTATGACTAACTAAGGCTACCTTAATGATGAGCAATGAACTTCTGTGTGTCACATTACCCATTCATTTTCATATCCTTTACCCCTATTTAGATTATGGTATATTAATACTGTTGTAAGTAAATACATTGGATGACACCTCTATATAACTAAACGCTTTCCCTGCGGATAAACAAATAATGATACTCTAGAATACTCCCGGGTGAAATGCTACAATGTACTTCTATGCCCTTGCAGAATCCCTGTAACGTCTAGATTTACGATGAAGTATCTCTAGTACCATCACTACTCTAAGTGGTGATGCTAAGAAGTACCAACAGCAAGTGAGCCATGAATTTTGCTACGTAAGACTTGATAAACATTTGATAAATTGGTCATTCGGTCGGACATTTAAATTAGAGTTGCTCGGTCATTTTGATTTTAATTCTTATTCTAAACCAATGACTTGAGCCTTCCCATGATTTATTTTATCTTGAGAAACTCAAAACCAAATTTCCACACCCATTTTGGCGACCGCCCTTTCCATGACGGCCGGACCAAGTTGATCTTTGTAATGACACGAGTAGAGCCAAGTGTTGTTTTTAATTCTTTAAATTCTTTGACGCATGCTAGGCACACGCAACCTTAATAATTTTTAGTTTTGTTTCCCTAGGATTAGGATTTTTCTAAGCCCCTTTTATTTATTTCTTTCAAAATATCTTCCTCATTTTAGCCAAAATTTAGAACCTAAACCTATGACCCACGGTTGAGCTCAGGGATGTTCACTATCAATTCATGAAAGTGAGCAATACCGCTGCAATCAAAATTAATGTAGTAGGAAAATATTTCTTGACTCACAAATGTTTATGATGCCAAAATTCCCCTCTAATTATTTATTCGAACTCATTGCTTGCTTTGAGTTGGTTTTATTTGTCAAGATTAGAGGAAGGGTTAAGCATGTAAACACACTTTGGAAGGGTTTATGATCATGATCATCACTAATAACCAAGATTGAGTTCACGGGAAGAATTATTGTGCTCTCCACCTAACTCCACATGCAAGAGGGGGCAACCATTGTCGGGGGTAGACCCCCAAGGGTACCCAGAAGGCGGATTGGCCCAACCAGCAAGGGGCGGCCCAATCCGAGTGCAACTGGATCGGTTTGTCGGACTGGGTGGCCCACCAGTCGGGAGGCCCACCAGTCGGGCGAACCGGATAGGCGCGACGGCGCGCGCGGCAAGGAAGAAGACGGCGTATCCCGCAAGAAGCTCGGAGATCAAGATAAACTAGCCGGAATTATAGGGAAAGATATCTGTAATCGTTATAGGATCGCATCCTTGTATTTCGGGTAGGTTACGATCTCTAGCCGACTTGTAACTCAAGGCAGCCGGACTATATAAGGCGCCTTGAGACCCCCCTCCAGAACAACAACATCTATGACATTATGAGCAATCATTCAACCTAGGACAGAACCCAACTACGGAGATCCTTCAGGAACTTCATACACAGCAATACAATCACCCCCAACACAGGACGTAGGGTATTACGTCATCTCGACGGCCTGAACCTGTTCAATCCTTGCGTCTTGTGTTACCATCGGCTTCTGATCCTCGATCTGTCCCTCAACAAATCAACCACGTAGGCTACCCTGTGTGGACTGCCGGGTCCAAACATCCGACAGTTGGCGCGCCAGGTAGGGGAAGATCGACCAGATCAATCTACAAGCTCGACGGCAGAATTGTTCCTATCAACGGTGGCGGCGCAAAACTCCGAGGAAACAAGGCATCGGCGGGATCGAGCACTCCGAGCACGTTGCCTGGAGCCGAAGCAAGTCGCACGACCTCCCCCGTCTCGTCCTGCGAGCGCGGCTTGCGTCCAGGCACGTCGCCATCGGTCTTCGCTACGTGCGGGTGCTGGAGCCAAAAAGCTGTCTTGCCTGACATGCCGTTCAGGGAAGATTCTCTCTTATTTTTGCTCCAAGTCCGATCCAAACATCCGACAGTTGGCGCGCCAGGTCCGATCCAAACTCTGCATTATGAATCGACGCAAAAAGGAACCACGCCGGAGATCACCCTGCACCCACGGATTGACCTGGAGAAAATAACCGCGCTACCGTATCCAGGCAGGATGAGCGATACTCCTAAAGCAGAGCGCGCGCCGCAGTAGGGCTGTTGACGCGGAAAATCGGCGGTCGTATTCCCCGCGTGCAGCACACGAAGACCAGGGAGATCTGCTTCGCTCCAGTGCCAGTCCACACTCCAGTTCAGGTTCGCAGCGTGCCAGTCAATTTGACATGTAATTGACAAGGGAATAAAACAGTCAAATTGCTCTTTGATTGTGCCGGCTCTATTTCAGACGATGGAGTAACGTCGAATTTTAGCCAAGACCCAATCAGACACGTGTCGGCCGATACCAATCGGACCTCAAAATCGGACCTCATTGATGACGTCAATCGGACCGAGTGATCGGACCTCAATCAGACACCAAATCGGACCTCAGAATCGGACCAATCGGGATCGGACCTTGATTGATATAACAGATCAGCCTTTGAAATAATGAAATAAAGCATAAAACAAGGCCAATATGTAAAATAATGGATCAGCTGTGTCTTTAAACAAGGTATTAAATAATCAAAGTGTAAGCCGATACATTGTCCACCTTATCTAGTTGCCAGTTTGACTCGTCTTATCGGACCATCTAACCAACCAATCGGACTATAGCCTTTTCAGAGAAATCTAGCTCCGACGTAGGGAATCTAGATTTCTCCAACTATGATCAGATCAGATAACTAGATAATCAGACTCGATTCATCAACCTGTCAATTAAACAAGATGCTCGCACAGGTGTTGATCAGATTAAGCAAAATAAGCAGGTAAAACATTAACAGATTCGTTCTGATTCTAAGATATGCTACCAAATAATTAAGCAAGATCCAGCTCCGACGTAGGGAATCTACACCACACTTAACATTCAAATAGCAATAAGGCATAATCAAAGCTTCCTTTGACTAATCAAGATGAATCTAGCTCCGACGTAGGGAATCTAGACCAAGCATGACAATCAAAGATTAATCTAATCGCATTGTAAAGATCCAGCTCCGACGTAGGGAATCTACACCAATACAATACTCAAAGAACAACCAGATTAAACCACTAAGCAAGATCGGACCTAGAACGATGCTGTAAGATAAATATTGCTTAAATCGGACCAAGACCAATGCTCAAAGCCGTTGAAAAAGTAGAATTGATTCACATGGCGTAGATCTAAACCAATCTAGCAACTCCAACAAACCGCAAAAACTACCTTTAGTAACCAAGATTACTCTAGCTCCGACGTAGGGAATCTAGACTAATCTTGATACCTAGCTCCGACGTAGGGAATCTAGGCTTAAAGTGTAGTCCGATAAACGATAATCTGTTGAATAATCAATATTGATCTAGCTCCGACGTAGGGAATCTATATCAATCTTGATTATCCAGAGATAAATCGGTTGCACAGTATAAACGAGAAAGGGCGATGCGCCTCAATTCAAAGCCTATACTAGTTCGATAAATTGACTAACTTACTGGTAAGCCGGAGATCAGAACTGATGCAGCCCGTCCACCAATGAGCTTCGTCGGTAACTACTACTAGGGTTTTGGCGTGAAGCCGGGTTGTATTGATTGTGAGAATAGTTTTTACAATGGACGAGGGTTCATATTTATACCCTGGTCATGGAGAGTCCTAATCGGACCAGACTAACTTGCAAACAAAGTAAACTAAACTTAAGATAGAACGGGACTCCCATACGCCTACTGAAAAGGAAATAGTCCCTGGATCTAATACGCTTCCTTCTTAGCCGACGCACCTTTCCTCTTGTACTCGTCAACGGGTCGGACTCCTGCTTCATCGGACTCCTCTTCAGCATCGGCTTCTTTCTCTGTTATCTCCAGCTTTGACCAGTCAATGGTTCCACTGCGCAGTTTCACGTCACCATCTGACTCAGTATGTCAGGTGCGAAAATCCGGTGTCAACACATGCCCCCCAATTTTGGAATAAAATATCATTTTGTTCCAAAATTCGTATCTGCCATCATAACTCCTTCACCGATTTTCGTGCCGAAACTTTCCATCCCTGTACTGCGCGGCTCCTCGATCTTCGGACCATGACCGTTTTCACCTTATAAAATTACCGCCGGCGGCCACACTGTACATTTCTCCTTCCTCGCCAAGAACCCGTACTGCTCATCTTCTTCCTCTTCTCTCCCGAGTGGCCATTCACATTCACTCGAACTTATATCAAAACTGTTTCAAATGGTGCAATCATCCTCCATGGGCGCCCTCCATTCTTCTATATCTGCTTCCACCTCCGCATCTGCTCCAGCGGGTTCTCCATCCGCTATGTCTTCTACTATGGCTGCAGTCACGAGCTCAACAATGGCGGCGGTCATGACCTCGACAATGGCGGCAGCAACAAGCTCTCCAACCCCTTCTTCATCAACTTTCTTTGCCTCAAGTTCTCCTCGGCACACGCAGGTTCAGCAGGAGAAACGCGTCATCCAATCCCGGAGGTACTTCACTGAATCTGAATCCATCTTAAGTTCCGCATTAGATTCGGCTTTTCCAAACTCGTTTTCATTTCGCATGTTCTTTTTAGGCTGCTCGCGCTCAAACCCTAATCCCCGTAGGCAACATCCAAGGGGCCTACCTCCTTGGTCCAATGGGAGACCCAGATCCCACTGAATTCATTAACCTGGAAACCCACTGAATTCCATTCAAGACCTCGGGTTTCGATTTGGATGATTGGAAGAATGCCTTTCGATCTTGGCCGACAGTTCTACCTGGATGGAAGAATTGGTACTTGAGAGTGTCGGCCTCCAAGTCTGCAATCTGGGATAGATTAGATATCGCCCAGTGTATTGGCCTTAGCATCGGACCCATTGCTAAAAACCAGAATCTCTTGATCGCCGCATCACACTTTTGGTCCGATGCACTGAATGCCTTCCTCTTTGGACATGGTCCGATGACCCCAACACTACTGGATGTAGTCATGCTTCTCGGCCTCAATGTTACTGGTGACAAACGCCCCTTCGGGCTTAGTATCAAGCTTAAACATCATTTCAAGACCAAGAGCTCTGGCGGCTGGACAGGATACATGGAGAAAAATCATCGGACCGGATCTGTGACTGACCGCGAGCATGTGGCCTTTCTGAACATGTGGTTGGACAGATTCTTCTTTTGCGGCACCACCCTTGGTCCAACGGCCAACTTCCAACATCTGGCCGAATTGCTGGTAAGTGACCATGTCATCAACCTTGGTCAATTCCTTCTGGGAGCAGTATACAATCTGCTTCATCAAGTTGCCAAGCGCCTGAGGACCGGATCACTCATCACCAACCTTGGCGGGCCGTGGTGGTTCATTCAGATGTGGTTAACGCTACATCTGAGCAAAGCCGTCAAAGCAGATTTTCGAAAGATCAAATTCCCAGAGAGCAAGCCTGAATCGGAAGAGATCACCTGGCGCACCGATGTACCTCGCTTGGTGAAGCTGCTATGGGTTTTCCTGCTGAGAAATTATCAGGCAAAGAATCTTCCAAGTATTTTGTACTTCTTTACAGAGGCATTGCTGATGAAAAAATGCTCTGGTTTTTGTATGATCATGCCGATGAATATGAGCAGCCCTACAAATTTAAATTCAACATGATTGTAGAGGCAGATTCAGAAGCTCTGACAATTTTCCGAACTTGCATCAATGCTCAATTCCTCCCGATCGGCCTCAGTCTGAGCAAGCCAGGGCAATCAACCTATGAATACTATCATCCAAATCTGGCCGCTCGTCAATTTGGTATCGGACAACTTCCACCCTATCTAATCTTGACCGATCGAGTTTTTCCAAGGGGAAAAGTTGACACACGCTTGGAATGGGATCGTCTCCTAGGACTTGAGCCTCCTGTTGATAAAACCAATCTGGATGCCTTTGCAATCAGCCTTGTAACTCATCGGACCTTCAACACATGGTGGGCCGAATGGCGTCAACACCTATTCTGCATCGCCTGCAAAACTTATGTTCGGAAGTTGCAGCCTACTTTCAAAGGCAGACCAGAGGTAATATTTGTGAACTTGGTTCCCTCCTTTCCATAAGTTTATTTTGTTAAACAATCCTTTACCAGGATGTCGATCGTACCCCTCCAACGATGACTCGATCGGGGAAACAAGTCGTCTACAGCAATATCTCGCCAGATCCGTGGATCGGCTGTGACTCTCCCACTATCGGCAAGCTTCTGTCAGCATACGGCGACAGCAGAAAAAGGAAGAAGCAGGCGTCCTCTAAAATTCCAAAATGCCCGAAGACTGCTCTGGCAAGTTCAAGAACTTCATAAACTTGATTTCTCTCTTTATTGAAATTAACCCTCTCTGTAAACTCAGGTCATCGGAGAACCTTCTGCACGCCAGCCCAGTCCAACCAAGTCTTCAAGCCCATCGGCCGAGGAATTACCAGAATCGGACCCAGAAAGATCACCGAGCCCAGCTCAGATACAACCAAGCCCGGCACAGGCCCGCTCGTCTCACTCGTCCTCATCCGAGAGAACCATAACTGGCTCGCCTTGTCAACCAAGCCCACTACGCCAAGAAGAACAAGCACAATCAAGCCAGAGCCTTCAAAGAGATCAACCAGCAACTTCTCCACAGATCCAACTCCCTGATCCAGAAGCAACGGTAATTATCAGCCGACTTATTCAATAATTGATATCCAACTTGTTCTTATTTTCTTTCTTCTAGCAAATCATCCAGAATGTCTTGACGGATCTTGAGATTGCCCAAGCAAACATCCAGGGCAGTAATAACCCTTTGATCGGACCCGAGCAAGAACTAGCCTGGAAACAAGTAAACTTTCTAGCCTGATATAATCATATCAGCCTTTTGATATTATATCTAATTATTTCTTTTACAGGCTCAAGATACTCCTCAAACCAACCAGACCATATCAGTCGATTTTGATCGGCTGCAAGCTGAAGAGGAAGAGATCAGTTCTGGGCAAAGCTTGCTATCTGATGAAGTGAAGGCAAAATTGCTTGACATATCTGCTCTCCTTCACCAAGATATCATCGATCTTGTTCAGGATGCAGAGCCGATTCGTCAGATCATCAAAACTCTAAGAGGCCAACTTCCGTCGGACCTGGAGGAAGCATTGATTCCGGCGGCATACATAGAAGGCCACTCCTTTCCAGTGTTGTAGGCCAATCGCCGAATCAACAATCGGACCTCCCAGCAGGATCTAATCAAGGCCAGGGACGAAAAACGTGCCCAAGCTGACGAATCAACAAAACTGATCAAAGATTTATCGGCGCTTCCTGTCTCCATCCAATCAGAACTTGAGAATCTGCGAGCCAGGGAACAGCAGCTGGAACAGGAACTCATCCAAGTCCGATCAAGCATCCAAGCTAAAGCAAAAGAGCTTGATGACATCCCGGCTTTGAAGGCAAAGGCTGAAGAGGACTACAAGATCCATATCAAAGCGGCCAAAGAGATTCATAAATTAATCAAGCCTGTAGAGAGAAATGCTGAAGCTGATGCCAAGATCATTGCCGATGTTGACAAGATCCGTCAGACTGCTCTTGACTCGATAGTTAAATACCTGCAGCCTTGAATATCTAAACTTGCCTGTATCACCAAGTAGTCTGATACATTGATAGCCTGATCCGCCATCGAGCGGCTTAATGACGTAATATACTCTTCTTTTGTTTATATATAGCCCTTAAGGCGATGCATATCGCATCGGCTCTTATTTTTGTTCCTGAGATGATTTTTCATCGGCTTCCAAGCCTGACGCATAGCATCGGCCTTACGAGTTTACTCAAGTGTTAGAGTAATACCATTGGACAAGCAAACTCGAATCTTGCCCCCCAAGACGAAACAATAATCAGGCCGATTCAATTCATATTTGAAAGAACTGATTAACCATATCGGCCTCTGTTTTCGTCGGATCAGCCACGTCAATTTCCATGATTTATTTTCAACACCACCAACACTAGATCCATAACGATCAACAATTCTATTGTTCGCGTGGCCAAAACCTTGACCTGATGAGTAGCCGATGTTCAACAATATCACGGCTTAAACCTGGCATTTCATAATATTCCCAAGCAAAACAATCAGAATACTCTTTCAAAAGTTTTATTAACTCCTGTTTATACTCGGGATCCAACTTAGCACTGATATACGTCGGCCTTGGTCTATCACCAGATCCTATATCTATTTCTTCTAATTCATCGGCCGACGTAAATCCAAACCCTAATTTGCCGAACTCACTTCGGTCTTCAAGATCTTCTATACAATCATCCATTAAAACAAAGTCTCAGAGCCGACTGCTTGGATCGGCTGTAGTCCTTGATCGGACACCTTGAGGAAGTCACCATCCCATACTTTTCCTGACAGGCATTCAACTCCTTCAAACTCCCAAATTGTTGACTCAGCTGTAGCAATACTAACCGAATCATCAGCTGGGATGATCTCCACTTTATTGCCTTGCCATTGAATCAAGCACTGATGCATCGTGGATGGGATGCAACAATTGGTATGTATCCAATCACGTCCGAGGAGCATGCTGTAAGAACCTTGGCCATCAATCACAAAGAAAGTAGTCGGCAATGTCTTGCTGCCGATGGTCAATTCAACATGAATGGCCCCCCGAGGCTCTGAAACGTTTCCGCCAAAGTCCTAGAGTGTCATATTTGTCTTGATCAGATCATCAATCCCTTTACCCAGCTTGCGAAATGTGGAATAAGGCATGAGATTGATTGCAGCTCCTCCATCAACCAACATCTTGGTCATCGGCTTCCCATCAACGTATCCCTTGATGTACAGAGGCTTCAGGTGCCGATATCCGTTTGCATTTGGCTTCTCAAAGACTGCCTTCTCTGAATCAAGAACCAAGCATGCAGCGGCTTCTTCCAGTTCATAATCAACTTTATGATCGTCCTGTTCATCAGGAGCAGCAAAATCAAAAGGCAACATCAAAACCATGTTTATTGCGGCCGATGTGCTTGCTTCATCATCATTGGCCATTTTGATGCGCCATGTCTTCTTTTCTTTCGCCAATTCTCGCTCCTGAATCTGCTCATGATAGCGCAACCTCTGAACACGTCTCTTCTTGGACTTAGAAATCCCTGATGGACACCACTGTCCAGGCTTCATTGGAGGTTCTTTAGTCCGATTCTGAACTGGAGCCTTCTCTTCCATTTTTTCGGGGCCATGAGCATCAGCCCGGCCTTCATTATTTTTATGGCCATGAGTATTAACCCGGCCTTCATCTCTTTGATGATGATCATCAATCCTGACGCCGATCCGTTCATGAACTGATCGTCGACCTCTCTTGGAAGCTCTGTATTCCTCATACTGGAAGCTGCATTCAGGACAATCTGCTTTTGATGGCAATCTAAGCTTCTCGTTCTAGCAGAATACAAAGAAAGGACACCCCCAATGATCATCATTCTGATCGCACCGGTCATAAACTTGACGCCTGTCCATATGCCAATCAGACCTATAACCATACTGACAACGGTCATCAACTCTATTATCAATCCAGCGCCTGCCATCGGACCTGTCATCATACCGGCGTCGGTCATCGGACCTATCATCATATCGGCGTTGGCCATCGGACCTTTCATCAAATCGGCGTCGGCCATCGGACCTGTCATCACGTCGGCGCTGATCATCAAACTCTTCATCAAGCCGCCTTGCTTGATACTCACGCCTCCGACGTCGACGTTCCTCGCGCTCTTCCCACGCTCGGGCTGCTGCTTGCTGCCTTTTGTACTTGTTAATCAACATTTGGGAAGTCACACGCGGCCGATATCCACCAGGAGCATTAGATTCACGCCCGAATGCCTGATGATTCCTCCGCAGTTCTTCAACGGTAACTTGAACTGCAGGATCAATGGCACCAGAACTCTTGGCATGGTCCGATGTAAGCACCTTGAACTTCCCCTTTTCATTAACATCAACCATATTAACAGAAAAGGAGAAATCAGCAAAGTTATTGGGAAAGGGATGACCGTCGATCTTCATGGCTTTCTTGCTGTCTTCAAATTTGATCTTGCCAGATTCAATAGCCAATTGGATCTCCCTCCTGAACACTTTGCATTCATTGGTCTCATGAGAAGTTGAGTTGTGCCATTTGCAATATTTGCGTTTCTCCAACTCATCGGCCGATGGAATTGAGTGATTTGCAGAGAGTTGGATAAGCTTTTCACTAAGCAGCAAATCGAAAATCTTATCGGCCTTTGTTATATCAAAACCAAACTTCTCAGGGTTCTGTTTGATCCATGGGAGTGATACTGGCTTCTTGGATTTGGTCCATTCAGCTATGTTGACATCAGCTTCTTCTTCAGATTCAGAGAGATAAGATACTTGTTTGGAAAACTTTACACGCTTCATCTCCTGATATCGGACCTCGTGAGCTGACACCTTCTGAACCAGTTGTCCCAATGTCTCAAACTCCTGAGCAGAAAACTTTTCTTTAATCGGCGCGAGCAAACCCTGGAATGCAAGCTCGGCCAACTGCATGTCAGACAGCTTCAAACTATAGCACCGATTCCTAGTGTCACAGAATCGTTGAATATACTCCTTAATGGTCTCATCGTTCCTCTGCCTGATAGCAATCAAATCGGAGATCTTCATCTCATTGAGACCAGAAAAGAAGTATTTATGAAACTGCTTCTCCATATCGGACCACCCTGTGACTGATCCTGCTGGCAACGACGTAGACCAGGTAAACGCCGGCCCTGATAGTGACAGAGGGAAAAATCTGAGCCTGAGTCCCTCCTCTGAAGCAGCCTCACCACACTGAGCCAAGAATCGGCTCACATGTTCGATGGTGGTCATATCATCTTGCCCGGAGAATTTGGAGAAATCCGGCACTCTGTAACGTGGAGGAAGTGGCACTGCATCAAAATAAGACGGGTACGGGTGCCGATACAACCTCGCTTCATCTTTAGGCTTCAAGCCGAATTGATTTTGGATCACCTCGGCTATCTTCTGTGACCAATCGGACTGTTGACTTCCAGGTGGCATTCCATCAGCGATATCCATCACATAGTTATTGTAATCACCGACCATACGCTGATGTGAAGGAATCTCTGTACGTAGTCTTGCAGCTGCAGGTTGTTTCTCTCCTTCGTTCAGAGTCCTGGCATACTTTTCACCATGTGGGCCGACAATAGTTCCATCGGCCATCAACAGAAAACCGTTGGCCAGTTCAACAGGAGGTGGTGGAGCAATCAGAATCTGTGGAGCAACGGTCATTGCATTATCTGTAATTTCTTTGCCTCTTCCTGATCCTGATGCCCCTGCAGAATCCGCTATAAACACTGGACCTTTCAAGCAAATAGCATCGTCCACCGCCTTCTTGATGAGATTATCCAAAGAATTCACCAAAGTGCCTGACTGATTGATTAGTGCATGATGAACAGCCTGGTGAATCATCTCTGTCATGTTGACCTGGTACTCCCGAGCATCAGTCGTCTTCTTGATCAACTCTGGATCTGGGAGAGGACCTTTGAGTATAGGGCCTGAACGATTACACCCAAATTGGCCAAGGCAGAGCTTCTCGAACGCATCAATCTGAGCCTGAACTGTGTCCAATTGAGCTTTAGACAGATCGGCCTTTGTAATTGGAATGGCCGTCTCAGGCGTCTTGTTCTTGTCGTTCTTAGCCTTCTCAGCAGCTTCCTTTTCAGCAGCAAGTCTTGCTGCGGTTTCTTGTTCAGCATCAGACGACGACATCTTGGACTTTGTTTCTCGCGTCCCACTGGGCGTGCCAAAAATGTGTTGACGCGGAAAATCGGCGGTCGTATTCCCCGCGTGCAGCACACGAAGACCAGGGAGATCTGCTTCACTCCAGTGCCAGTCCACACTCCAGTTCAGGTTCGCAGCGTGCCAGTCAATTTGACCTGTAATTGACAAGAGAATAAAACAGTTAAATTGCTCTTTGATTGTGCCGGCTCTATTTCAGACGATGGAGTAACGTCGAATTTTAGCCAAGACCCAATCAGACACGTGTCGGCCGATACCAATCGGACCTCATTGATGACGTCAATCGGACCGAGTGATCGGACCTCAATCGGACACCAAATCGGACCTCAGAATCGGACCAATCGGGATCGGACCTTGATTGATATAACAGATCAGCCTTTGAAATAATGAAATAAAGCATAAAACAAGGCCAATATGTAAAATAATGGATCAGCTGTGTCTTTAAACAAGGTATTAAATAATCAAAGTGTAAGCCGATACATTGTCCACCTTATCTAGTTGCCAGTTTGACTCATCTTATCGGACCATCTAACCAACCAATCGGACTATAGCCTTTTCAGAGAAATCTAGCTCCGACGTAGGGAATCTAGATTTCTCCAACTATGATCAGATCAGATAGCTAGATAATCAGACTCGACTCATCAACCTGTCAATTAAACAAGATGCTCGCACAGGTGTTGATCAGATTAAGCAAATAAGCAGGTAAAACATTAACAGATTCGTTCTGATTCTAAGATATGCTACCAAATAATTAAGCAAGATCCAGCTCCGACGTAGGGAATCTACACCACACTTAACATTCAAATAGCAATAAGGCAAAATCAAAGCTTCCTTTGACTAATCAAGATGAATCTAGCTCCGACGTAGGGAATCTATATCAATCTTGATTATCCAGAGATAAATCGGTTGAACAGTATAAACGAGAAAGGGCGATGCGCCTCAATTCAAAGCCTATACTAGTTCGATAAATTGACTAACTTACTGGTAAGCCGGAGATCAGAACTGATGCAGCCCGTCCACCAATGAGCTTCGTCGGTAACTACTATTAGGGTTTTTGGCGTGAAGCCGGGTTGTATTGATTGTGAGAATAGTTTTTACAATGGACGAGGGTTCATATTTATACCCTGGTCATGGAGAGTCCTAATCGGACCAGACTAACTTGCAAACAAAGTAAACTAAACTTAAGATAGAACGGGACTCCCATACGCCTTCTGAAAAGGAAATAGTCCCTGGATCTGATACGCTTCCTTCTTAGCCGACGCACCTTTCCTCTTGTACTCGTCATCGGGTCGGACTCCTGCTTCATCGGACTCCTCTTCAGCATCGGCTTCTTTCTCTGTTATCTCCAGCTTTGACCAGTCAATGGTTCCACTGCGCAGTTTCACGTCACCATCTGACTCAGTATGTCAGGTGCGAAAATCCGGTGTCAACACATGCCCCCCAATTTTGGAATAAAATATCATTTTGTTCCAAAATTCGTATCTGCCATCATAACTCCTCCACCGATTTTCGTGCCGAAACTTTCCATCCCTGTACTGCGCGGCTCCTCGATCTTCGGACCATGACCGTTTTCACCTTATAAAATTACCGCCGGCGGCCACACTGTACATTTCTCCTTCCTCGCCAAGAACCCGTACTGCTCATCTTCTTCCTCTTCTCTCCCGAGTGGCCATTCACATTCACTCGAACTTATATCAAAACTGTTTCAAATGGCGCAATCATCCTCCATGGGCGCCCTCCATTCTTCTATATCCGCTTCCACCTCCGCATCTGCTCCAGCGGGTTCTCCATCCGCTATGTCTTCTACTATGGCTGCAGTCACGAGCTCAACAATGGCGGCGGTCATGACCTCGACAATGGCGGCAGCAACAAGCTCTCCAACCCCTTCTTCATCAACTTTCTTTGCCTCAAGTTCTCCTTCGGCACACGCAGGTTCTGCAGGAGAAGCGCGTCATCCAATCCCGGAGGTACTTCACTGAATCTGAATCCATTTTAAGTTCCGCATTAGATTCGGCTTTTCCAAACTCGTTTTCATTTCGCATGTTCTTTTTAGGCTGCTCGCGCTCAAACCCTAATCCCCGTAGGCAACATCCAAGGGGCCTACCTCCTTGGTCCAATGGGAGACCCAGATCCCACTGAATTCATTAACCTGGAAACCCACCGAATTCCATTCAAGACCTCGGGTTTCGATTTGGATGATTGGAAGAATGCCTTTCGATCTTGGCCGACAGTTCTACCCGGATGGAAGAATTGGTACTTGAGAGTGTCGGCCTCCAAGTCTGCAATCTGGGATAGATTAGATATCGCCCAGTGTATTGGCCTTAGCATCGGACCCATTGCTAAAAACCAGAATCTCTTGATCGCCGCATCACACTTTTGGTCCGATGCACTGAATGCCTTCCTCTTTGGACATGGTCCGATGACCCCAACACTACTGGATGTAGTCATGCTTCTCGGCCTCAATGTTACTGGTGACAAACGCCCCTTCGGGCTTAGTATCAAGCTTAAACATCATTTCAAGACCAAGAGCTCTGGCGGCTGGACAGGATACATGGAGAAAAATCATCGGACCGGATCTGTGACTGACCGCGAGCATGTGGCCTTTCTGAACATGTGGTTGGACAGATTCTTCTTTTGCGGCACCACCCTTGGTCCAACGGCCAACTTCCAACATCTGGCCGAATTGCTGGTAAGTGACCATGTCATCAACCTTGGTCAATTCCTTCTGGGAGCAGTATACAATCTGCTTCATCAAGTTGCCAAGCGCCTGAGGACCGGATCACTCATCACCAACCTTGGCGGGCCGTGGTGGTTCATTCAGATGTGGTTAACGCTACATCTGAGCAAAGCCGTCAAAGCAGATTTTCGAAAGATCAAATTCCCAGAGAGCAAGCCTGAATCGGAAGAGATCACCTGGCGCCGATGTACCTCGCTTGGTGAAGCTGCTATGGGTTTTCCTGCTGAGAAATTATCAGGCAAAGAATCTTCCAAGTATTTTGTACTTCTTTACAGAGGCATTGCTGATGAAAAAATGCTCTGGTTTTTGTATGATCATGCCGATGAATATGAGCAGCCCTACAAATTTAAATTCAACATGATTGTAGAGGCAGATTCAGAAGCTCTGACAATTTTCCGAACTTGCATCAATGCTCAATTCCTCCCGATCGGCCTCAGTCTGAGCAAGCCAGGGCAATCAACCTATGAATACTATCATCCAAATCTGGCCGCTCGTCAATTTGGTATCGGACAACTTCCACCCTATCTAATCTTGACCGATCGAGTTTTTCCAAGGGGAAAAGTTGACACACGCTTGGAATGGGATCGTCTCCTAGGACTTGAGCCTCCTGTTGATAAAACCAATCTGGATGCCTTTGCAATCAGCCTTGTAACTCATCGGACCTTCAACACATGGTGGGCCGAATGGCGTCAACACCTATTCTGCATCGCCTGCAAAACTTATGTTCGGAAGTTGCAGCCTACTTTCAAAGGCAGACCAGAGGTAATATTTGTGAACTTGCTTCCCTCCTTTCCATAAGTTTATTTTGTTAAACAATCCTTTACCAGGATGTCGATCGTACCCCTCCAACGATGACTCGATCGGGGAAACAAGTCGTCTACAGCAATATCTCGCCAGATCCGTGGATCGGCTGTGACTCTCCCACTATCGGCAAGCTTCTGTCGGCATACGGCGACAGCAGAAAAAGGAAGAAGCAGGCGTCCTCTAAAATTCCAAAATGCCCGAAGACTGCTCTGGCAAGTTCAAGAACTTCATAAACTTGATTTCTCTCTTTATTGAAATTAACCCTCTCTGTAAACTCAGGTCATCGGAGAACCTTCTGCACGCCAGCCCAGTCCAACCAAGTCTTCAAGCCCATCGGCCGAGGAATTACCAGAATCGGACCCAGAAAGATCACCGAGCCCAGCTCAGATACAACCAAGCCCGGCACAGGCCCGCTCGTCTCACTCGTCCTCATCCGAGAGAACCATAACTGGCTCGCCTTGTCAACCAAGCCCACTACGCCAAGAAGAACAAGCACAATCAAGCCAGAGCCTTCAAAGAGATCAACCAGCAACTTCTCCACAGATCCAACTCCCTGATCCAGAAGCAACGGTAATTATCAGCCGATTTATTCAATAATTGATATCCAACTTGTTCTTATTTTCTTTCTTCTAGCAAATCATCCAGAATGTCTTGACGGATCTTGAGATTGCCCAAGCAAACATCCAGGGCAGTAATAACCCTTTGATCGGACCCGAGCAAGAACTAGCCTGGAAACAAGTAAACTTTCTAGCCTGATATAATCATATCAGCCTTTTGATATTATATCTAATTATTTCTTTTACAGGCTCAAGATACTCCTCAAACCAACCAGACCATATCAGTCGATTTTGATCGGCTGCAAGCTGAAGAGGAAGAGATCAGTTCTGGGCAAAGCTTGCTATCTGATGAAGTGAAGGCAAAATTGCTTGACATATCTGCTCTCCTTCACCAAGATATCATCGATCTTGTTCAGGATGCAGAGCCGATTCGTCAGATCATCAAAACTCTAAGAGGCCAACTTCCGTCGGACCTGGAGGAAGCATTGATTCCGGCGGCATACATAGAAGGCCACTCCTTTCCAGTGTTGTAGGCCAATCGCCGAATCAACAATCGGACCTCCCAGCAGGATCTAATCAAGGCCAGGGACGAAAAACGTGCCCAAGCTGACGAATCAACAAAACTGATCAAAGATTTATCGGCGCTTCCTGTCTCCATCCAATCAGAAATTGAGAATCTGCGAGCCAGGGAACAGCAGCTGGAACAGGAACTCATCCAAGTCCGATCAAGCATCCAAGCTAAAGCAAAAGAGCTTGATGACATCCCGGCTTTGAAGGCAAAGGCTGAAGAGGACTACAAGATCCATATCAAAGCGGCCAAAGAGATTCATAAATTAATCAAGCCTGTAGAGAGAAATGCTGAAGCTGATGCCAAGATCATTGCCGATGTTGACAAGATCCGTCAGACTGCTCTTGACTCGATAGTTAAATACCTGCAGCCTTGAATATCTAAACTTGCCTGTATCACCAAGTAGTCTGATACATTGATAGCCTGATCCGCCATCGAGCGGCTTAATGACGTAATATACTCTTCTTTTGTTTGTATATAGCCCTTAAGGCGATGCATATCGCATCGGCTCTTATTTTTGTTCCTGAGATGATTTTTCATCGGCTTCCAAGCCTGACGCATAGCATCGGCCTTACGAGTTTACTCAAGTGTTAGAGTAATACCATTGGACAAGCAAACTCGAATCTTGCCCCCCAAGACGAAACAATAATCAGGCCGATTCAATTCATATTTGAAAGAACTGATTAACCATATCGGCCTCTGTTTTCGTCGGATCAGCCACGTCAATTTCCATGATTTGTTTTCAACACCACCAACACTAGATCCATAACGATCAACAATTCTATTGTTCGCGTGGCCAAAACCTTGACCTGATGAGTAGCCGATGTTCAACAATATCACGGCTTAAACCTGGCATTTCATAATATTCCCAAGCAAAACAATCAGAATATTCTTTCAAAAGTTTTATTAACTCCTGTTTATACTCGGGATCCAACTTAGCACTGATATACGTCGGCCTTGGTCTATCACCAGATCCTATATCTATTTCTTCTAATTCATCGGCCGACGTAAATCCAAACCCTAATTTGCCGAACTCACTTCGGTCTTCAAGATCTTCTATATAATCATCCATTTTAAAACAAAGTCTCAGAGCCGACTGCTTGGATCGGCTGTAGTCCTTGATCGGACACCTTGAGGAAGTCACCATCCCATACTTTTCCTGACAGGCATTCAACTCCTTCAAACTCCCAAATTGTTGACTCAGCTGTAGCAATACTAACCGAATCATCAGCTGGGATGATCTCCACTTTATTGCCTTGCCATTGAATCAAGCACTGATGCATCGTGGATGGGATGCAACAATTGGCATGTATCCAATCACGTCCGAGGAGCATGCTGTAAGAACCTTGGCCATCAATCACAAAGAAAGTAGTCGGCAATGTCTTGCTGCCGATGGTCAATTCAACATGAATTGCCCCCCGAGGCTCTGAAACGTTTCCGCCAAAGTCCTAGAGTGTCATATTTGTCTTGATCAGATCATCAATCCCTTTACCCAGCTTGCGAAATGTGGAATAAGGCATGAGATTGATTGCAGCTCCTCCATCAACCAACATCTTGGTCATCGGCTTCCCATCAACGTATCCCTTGATGTACAGAGGCTTCAGGTGCCGATATCCGTTTGCATTTGGCTTCTCAAAGACTGCCTTCTCTGAATCAAGAACCAAGCATGCAGCGGATTCTTCCAGTTCATAATCAACTTTATGATCGTCCTGTTCATCAGGAGCAGCAAAATCAAAAGGCAACATCAAAACCATGTTTATTGCGGCCGATGTGCTTGCTTCATCATCATTGGCCATTTTGATGCGCCATGTCTTCTTTTCTTTCGCCAATTCTCGCTCCTGAATCTGCTCATGATAGCGCAACCTCTGAACACGTCTCTTCTTGGACTTAGAAATCCCTGATGGACACCACTGTCCAGGCTTCATTGGAGGTTCTTTAGTCCGATTCTGAACTGGAGCCTTCTCTTCCATTTTTTCGGGGCCATGAGCATCAGCCCGGCCTTCATTATTTTTATGGCCATGAGTATTAACCCGGCCTTCATCTCTTTGATGATGATCATCAATCCTGACGCCGATCCGTTCATGAACTGATCGTCGACCTCTCTTGGAAGCTCTGTATTCCTCATACTGGAAGCTGCATTCAGGACAATCTGCTTTTGATGGCAATCTAAGCTTCTCGTTCTAGCAGAATACAAAGAAAGGACACCCCCAATGATCATCATTCTGATCGCACCGGTCATAAACTTGACGCCTGTCCATATGCCAATCAGACCTATAACCATACTGACAACGGTCATCAACTCTATTATCAATCCAGCGCCTGCCATCGGACCTGTCGTCATACCGGCGTCGGTCATCGGACCTATCATCATATCGGCGTTGGCCATCGGACCTTTCATCAAATCGGCGTCGGCCATCGGACCTGTCATCACGTCGGCGCTGATCATCAAACTCTTCATCAAGCCGCCTTGCTTGATACTCACGCCTCCGACGTCGACGTTCCTCGCGCTCTTCCCACGCTCGGGCTGCTGCTTGCTGCCTTTTGTACTTGTTAATCAACATTTGGGAAGTCACACGCGGCCGATATCCACCAGGAGCATTAGATTCACGCCCGAATGCCTGATGATTCCTCCGCAGTTCTTCAACGGTAACTTGAACTGCAGGATCAATGGCACCAGAACTNAGCGATACTGGCTTCTTGGATTTAGTCCATTCAGCTATATTGACATCAGCTTCCTCTTCAGATTCAGAGAGATAAGATACTTGCTTGGCAAACTTCACACGCTTCATCTCCTGATATCGGACCTCGTGAGCTGACACCTTTTGAACCAGTTGCCCCAATGTCTCAAACTCCTGAGCAGAAAACTTTTCTTTAATCGGCGCGAGCAAACCTTGGAATGCAAGCTCGGCCAACTGCATGTCAGACAGTTTCAAACTGTAACACCGATTCCTAGTGTCACGGAATCGTTGAATGTACTCCTTGACGGTCTCATCATTCCTCTGCCTAATAGCAATCAAATCAGAGATCTTCATCTCATTGAGACCAGAAAAGAAGTATTTATGGAACTGCTTCTCCATATCGGACCATCCTGTGACTGATCCTGCTGGCAACGACGTAAACCAAGTAAACGCCGGCCCCGATAGTGACAGAGGGAAAAACCTGAGCCTAAGTCCCTCCTCAGAAGCAGCCTCACCACACTGAGCCAAGAATCGGCTCACATGTTCGATGGTGGTCATATCATCTTGCCCGGAGAATTTGGAAAAATCCGGCACTCTGTAACGCGGAGGAAGTGGCACTGCATCAAAATAAGATGGGTACGGGTGCCGATACAACCTCGCTTCATCTTTAGGCTTCAAGCCGAATTGATTTTGGATCACCTCGGCTATTTTCTGCGACCAATCGGACTGTTGATTTCCAGGTGGCATTCCATCAGCTATGTCCATCACATAATTATTGTAATCTCCGACCATCAGCCGCCGGGCCGAACCTTCCACCGCCAATATGGCCTTGGGCCGAAACCGAGCCGGCCCAGGAAACCTTTCTCCCTCTTCCGGACCAGAGCATAAGTCTGAATTCGCCCCTTTAACTCTTGAAGCCCGCGGGAGAACCGGCCCAAGTAAAGCCCATGTCCGGCCTTTAACCTTTTCCCCGCCTGACAGCCCGGTCCCACATGTCAGCCTCGCCCAGTCACTGACAAGCCGGCCCCACCTGTCATACACAGTAACCCGCTGACCAGTGGACCCCACCGTTGACCGTTGACCGGTCAACGCTGACGTCATCATGACGTCAGCAGTGGCCGACCCCACGAGTCCTGGCATACTTTTCACCATGTGGGCCGACAATAGTTCCATCGGCCATCAACAAGAAACCGTTGGCCAGTTCAACAGGAGGTGGTGGAGCAATTGGCATCTGTGGAGCAACGGTCATTGTATTATCTGCAGTTTCTTTGCCTCTTCCTGATCCTGATGCTCCTGCAGAATCTGCTATAAACACTGGACCCTTCAAGCAAATAGCATCGTCCACCGCCTTCTTGATGAGATTGTCCAAAGAATTCACCAAAGTGCCTGATTGATTGATCATTGCATGATGAACAGCCTGGTGAATCATCTCTGTCATGTTAACCTGGTACTCGATGACGTCAGCGTTGACCGGTCAACGGTCAACGGTGGGGTCCACTGGTCAGCGGGTTACTGTGTATGACAGGTGGGGCCGGCTTGTCAGTGACTGGGCGAGGCTGACATGTGGGACCGGGCTGTCAGGCGGGGAAAAGGTTAAAGGCCGGACATGGGCTTTACTTGGGCCGGTTCTCCCGCGGGCTTCAAGAGTTAAAGGGGCGAATTCAGACTTATGCTCTGGTCCGGAAGAGGGAGAAAGGTTTCCTGGGCCGGCTCGGTTTCGGCCCTTCTCAAACGCATCAATCTGGGCCTGAACTGCATCCAACTGAGCTTTGGACAGATCGGCCTTTGTAATGGGCATGGCCGTCTCAGGCGTCTTGTTCTTGTCGTTTTTAGCCTTCTCAGCAGCTTCTCTTTCAGCCGCAAGTCTTGCTACGGTTTCTTGTTCAGCATCAGACGACGACATCTTGGACTTTGTTTCTCGTGTCCCACCAGGCGTGCCAAAAATGTGTTGACGCGGAAAATCGGCGGTCGTATTCCCCGCGGTCAGCACACGAAGACCAGGGAATCGGCGGACGTATCTCCCGCGTGCAGCACACGATGACCGGGGAGATCAGCTTCGCTCCAGTGCCAGTCTACACTCCAGTTCAGGTTCGCGGCGTGCCAGTCAATTTGACCTGAAATTGACAAGGGAATGAAACAGTTAAATTGCTCTATGATTGTGCCGGCTCTATTTCAGACGATGGAGTAGCGTCGAATTGTAGCCAAGACCCAATCAGACACGTATCGGCCGATACCGATCGGACCTCAAAATCGGACCTCATTGATGACGTCAATCGGACCGGATGATCGGACCTCAATCAGACACCAAATCGGACCTCAGAATCGGACCAATCAGGATCGGACCTTGATTGATATGACAGATCAGCCTTTGAATAATGAAATAAAGCATAAAACAAGGCCAATATGTAAAATAATGGATCAGCTATGTCTTGAAACAAGATATTAAAATAATCAAAGTGTAAGCCGATACATTGTCCACCTTGTCTAATTACCAGTTTGACTCGTCTTATCGGACCATCTAACCAACCGATCGGACTATAGCCTTTTCAGAGAAATCTAGCTCCGACGTAGGGAATCTAGATTTCTCCAACTATGATCAGATCAGATAGCTAGATAATCAGACTCGACTCATCAACCTGTCAATTAAACAAGATGCTCGCACAGGTGTTGATCAGATTAAGCAAATAAGCAGGTAAAACATTAACAGATTCGTTCTGATTCTAAGATATGCTACCAAACAATTAAGTGAGATCCAGCTCCGACGTAGGGAATCTACACCACACTTAACATTCAAATAACAATAAGGCATAACCAAAGCTTCCTTTAACTAATCAAGATGAACCTAGCTCCGACGTAGGGAATCTAGACCAAACATGACAGTCAAAGATTAATCTAAGCGTATTACAAAGATCCAGCTCCGACGTAGGGAATCTACACCAGTGTAATACTCAAAGAACAACTAGATTAAACCACAAGGCAGGATCGGACATAGAACGATGCTGTAAGATAAATATTGCTTAAATCGGACCAAGACCAATGCTCAAAGCCGTTGAAGAAGTAGAATTGATTCACATGGCGTAGATCTAAACCAATCTAGCAACTCCAACAAACCGCAAAGACTACCTTTAGTAACCAAGATTACTCTAGCTCCGACGTAGGGAATCTAGACTAATCTTGATACCTAGCTCCGACGTAGGGAATCTAGGCTTAAAGCGTAGTCCGATAAACGATAATCTGTTGAATAATCAATATTGATCTAGCTCCGACGTAGGGAATCTATATCAATCTTGATTATCCAGAGATAAATCGGTTGAACAGTATAAACGAGAAAGGGCGATGCGCCTCAATTCAAAGCCTATACTAGTTCGATAAATTGACTAACTTACTGGTAAGCCGGAGATCAGAACTGATGCAGCCCGTCCACCAATGAGCTTCGTCGGTAACTACTACTAGGTTTTTGGCGTGAAGCCGGGTTGTATTGATTGTGAGAATAGTTCTTTACAATGGACGAGGGTTCAAATTTATACCCTGGTCATGGAGAGTCCTGATCGGACCAGACTAACTAAATAAGGTAAACTAAATTAAAGACAAAACGGGACTCTCATAAGCCTTCTGAAAAGGAAATAGTCCCTGAATCTGATACGCCTCCTCCTTAGCCGACATGTCTTCCCTCTTGAACTCGTCATCGGATCGGATTCCTGCTTCATCGGACCCTTCTTCAGCATCGGCTTCCTTCTCTGTCACCTTTGGCCTTGACCAGTCAACGGGTCCACTTCGCAGTCTCAACCTCACCACGTCATCATCTGACTCAGCATGTCAGGTGCGAAAATCCGGTGTCAACAAGGGCTGTTACAGGGGGCCACGCGTTAGCGGGAGTGAAGGCGGGCGCGGGGTGAGTTGGGCCGAGGGGAAAGCGGGCCAGTGCTGGGCCGGGTGCGGGGTAAAGGGAGAAAGGAGTCGGGTTTGGGCCAAGCGGGGGTGAGTGGTTAGCGGGCCGGTCCAAGTGGTTTTGGGGATTGGTCCAGGTGGCTTAGGGGGTTTAGGCCCAAGGATAGGTTAGATGGTTAGTTAGGTTTGAATTTGTATTTGAATGGTTTGAGTTCAAATACAAATTTCACACAAGCACACACATAAAACCATTAAGAACCAATTCAGTCTAGCATTTAAACTTCCCTAATGCAATGCACATGTTTAATTATTAGAAAATTTTTAGAGAGAGAGAGAGTTGTTCCACTTTTGGGGTTATCACACATGTTGCATAAAAATTTTTAAATTCACCAAATTTGAACTAGGGATGTTACAGTTTTCTAATTGGATTAGAGTCCTATTTTGAAAGGAAGGAACGTTTCAACGGTCTGTCATATACGTCTTACGATCGGATTAGACATGCTTCATCTTGTCCTCTGACCGGATTAGGAATAGTTCAATGTATACCGCAATCAAATTAGGAAAAGCAAGTTAATAACTTTAACTTGCTTAGAAAAACGATATAACAGTCCTCATCCATAGCAACACACGGGCAAGGTTGCTAGTACATATATAAATGGTCTACATGGTGACACTCATGATGCGTATATACCTTAACTTATTATTTCTATGTTAACAATGATAAATTACCGTAATTTAGAATCATATATCAGTTTACTTTTGGACTTTTCGAGAGAATACACATGAAGATAATTAGATTAAAATTTAGGTGTTTAGTTTAGGTTATCTTTAATAACAACATATGTGGGTACTTAGATACAAATTTTGAATGTCATTTTAAGTTATTCTTTATAGTGATATGCATGAGTAAATTAGATAAAAATTATAGGGTTAATTTAAATTATTTTTTGTATGGCATAGCTCGATAATTTAGATACATTTTTAGGATTTATTTTAGAATACTTATATAAGAATAGTGGTGGGTAACTTTTTGAAAAATATAATAGACCAATGACTATGGTTGTTAGAGTTTACATGATTGATGTTTCTGATTTTTGTGAGAATTTCTAGAATTTATCTTTTTTCTAGCGTGTCCCGTGATAACTAATGCGGAGTCTACATTTCTACCAAACTATTATGAGCTATCTCTCATTTGTTTAAATATTCGAACACAATACCTATATAGATATATACTTATTATTTTCATCTGATTGTGATAGATTTTTGTTAGTAATTACTCTATAATGTTTCATACATAATTATAATCTTTAAATTTTCACTTTGCATCACATGTATGCATTGAATTTATTTAACCAACCATAAGTTTGAACTATAATTTTAATATAGAGTTCTATATTGTCATCACTTTCACTATATATTTATAAATGACAATGCACATTATGCGTATATACCTTAATCATTATATAACATATCAATAGTGTATGAAATACACTATTTAGAATCTTATATTGGTGTATATTTTTAATTAAGGTGATTTGGATTCCAATCTTATGTTATTTTTAATAGTGACATATGTGGGTAATATAGATGTAAAATAGTTAATTTAGGTTATTTATTAGGTATCCGTAGTGGGTAATTTAGTTGCAAATTTATGAGCTTATTTTAAATATTGTTTATAATGGCATAGAGGGTAATTTTGATGAAGATTAGGGGGTTCATTTGGAGGCTTCAAAAAGAACCTCCAATTATTAGTAATAGTAATATAAGATGGTGTTGGGATACAGCCGAAGCCAAAGAGCCCAAACAACAGCTAAGACAGAGAACAGAGACAAGCAACAATAAATTACTTATCAACAGTGTTCCTGGGAATCAGCCCTTTACACGTTGGTGGGAGGTCTCTTTTTATAGGGAGGTCAAGAGGCACTTCTTACATTCCCCTTATATCCCTGGAAATCAGGCATCATCCTCTAGACTATACAACTTACGGTTTCCAAGGGCATAAGGGTACTTTACACGTTTTAGTATGAATGCGTGGACCAGCAACTCCGTCTTTGACTCGGTTTGGACTTGGTCCACGTTGCCTTCACCGTGCCTCCAGTGACCTTTTTCGCCTTCACCACCCGATGTGCCTTCAATCGGGAAGCGCCTTCTCTCGCTCAGGGAGGAGAAACTGCCGCGCCACCACTCGAGCACGTCCTTACCCTGTGTAACGAGATGAACCAAACAAATGCAAGTGATATCCGTCAGTTACATTCGCACCTGCCTAAAATCCGACTAGGAGAGCGATGGCAACGGTTCGGCTCATAATGCCTTCGCATCCAGCACCGAGGGCAGCAGATTGCCCCTCGGTGCCCAGTCTCCCAGCGAAGGAGAGTGAGAGGCCGGACAGGCGTGAGAAGCTCACAGACTGTCTTCGCACACGAGTATGGTGAACTTCTATCTGCAACTAGTGAAGGTAATTTCCTTTCGAGGATAAGTAGCGAAGGTAATTTCCTTTCAGGGACAATTAGCGAAGGTAATTCCCTTTCCGGGACAAGTAGCGAAGGTAATTCCCTTTCAGGGACAAGGTAACCGGGTGAAGGCGTTTCCTCGACAGGCCAATCCCCCAACAGTAGCCCCTCGCGGACGAGGGCTTTCTCCAACAGGCCGATGTCCTCGAAAATTCAGGATTGCCTTCGCCTGTTCCAGAGAAACGCCTCCTCCCGTTGGAGTAAGTCCCGAGTCGTTGTCTTCGTTCCGGATTTGGCTTCGCATCCCTTATTTTTTCTTATTTTCCACTTTATTATTTATTTTTATTTGTACTGTTTTTTGGATTTTTCTGGGTCTTTTCGATTTCCGTGCCACGGTAACGGTCACTTTTTTACTGACCTATAAATAGGACCGAAGGGGTCCCCCTTTTACCTTTCTTCGCTTTCGCTGTCAATCGCTTTCTGCTGCTGAATCTTCTTCGCTTGCTCCGGTCATAGCCTGATAAGCGCTTTCGCGTTCGTGTTGGCTTCTCTTCGCGATACCCACTTTTACAAGTAAGGTTTTCTCTCTTTTTTTGATAGTATTGCTGTTGCTGGTTTTCTTCGCTTAGGTATTGAGAATTGTTTTTATTTCTGCAGCGGCACGCACTAAGCAAACTGCTATACTTATTGACATGGCTGGCGAAGGCAGCCCCGATGCCCAACGAATGGGAGTTTCTCCTCGTCGTGGGATGGATGATTCTGAAGTT
>CM014273.1:18904824-18973044 GCA_004135705.1 Alloteropsis semialata | reverse complement strand
CGAGCTAATCGGTGCCCTGCTAGCAACGCTGTCTTGAAATCTATCCAATTGTTAGTGACACGAGATTCAGTTTGTTTGTTACCTTTGGAAAGATGCATATTAAAGAGCGAGTTTAGATCAGGTTTATCTCCGATTCGGTTCTTTTATAGTTGATGGTTTATCTTTATTTATATGTCATATCATCACGATTCGGACTCAAGGCCGATGGTTCATGCTAAGCGAATCGGACTTCTATATGTTGATCCGATTTGATGGAACGAATCGGGGCTTTGGCCGATGAGTTTCTTGTGGTTTACTGATAAAACCCTACCTTGTCAATTTCAGGTCAAATTGACCGGCACGCCCTGAACCTCAAGATTTTGGACCTGCACTGAAGTTCAAGCAAATCTTCCAGGCCAAAGTGTTAATTCTTGAGAGTCAACACCTGACTTTTTGGACGTCAACAGTTATCTTGTCTATTTGTGGGTAGCATATGCAAGCTCTGGTCTAGGTTGTTGTTGGCTATGATATGATAAGACTTGAGTTACCTTAAAAGCTTATACCAGCAAGACTTGGTAACCGGAGTTTTTTTTAAAACTAAAATAAAGAGTTCCTTATGGTGATTTAATTCCCTACCAATGCCTACACTGGTTGAAACCCCTACATGAGCTACTTGCTTCTGCATTGAGTGTTGTCAAGATCATTGTGATTTTTAGAGATTTACTTCATGCTTTTAAAGCCAAGATCACGCACACTCCACCATATACATGTTACACTTCTACTCTGGAAGTAAGCATGACTCACACTCATCCACCAAATAAAAGCTCTATATTAAGTATGGTACTCTTCCCAACTTTATTGCAAAAAGAGACATGGGCTGATGAAAAAAAATTGGACACATGAAGGTCCAAGTATGTAAAAAAAAGTGAGAACACATGAAGGCTCTTTGTTTAAGAAGAATAGCCATGTCTCTAAAAGCAACTCTATAAGGGGAAGAGGAACCTGTAAAAAAGAGCTATCATTTACCATGCCACCTACACACGTGCATATCTTGGTTTGAAAGTATAAACTTCTCTTTGAATCCTGATCTTGACTTTACAATATGTGCACTACAAGTATGCTATAAAGCTCTCCTAGCACAAACTCCACTCCAATGAGTGATATGAGAGTTGAGAGAGGAGCTTGGTAAGGAAATACACATTGAGTGACTTGAGAGTACCACCTAAGGAACTTTGCCCTTTTGAAAATTCCCCAAAACCTCCGGTTTGACTGTCAAGCAAGGTAGAAGGCAAGGAGCTTGGTCTAAGTCGTTCTGGCTACCAACCACCCAAGACAAGGAGAAGCTACAAGCCCCATAAAAGGCCAAGGTAACAAGAAAGTTTATTTTACCAGCTTATTCAATTCTTGGTAGGATATCTTGCTGAACCAATGGTACTTTTGAGGAGTAATGAGGAAGCAACTCATGATCCACTGAACCTAAAAGTTTTAGTCTTTTCTTGGGACGAGCAAAAGGCTAAGCTTGGGGGAGCTGTTGACGGTCCTTATAACGAAAATCCGACCGTCAATAGGCTCAGGAAACCACTAAAGATCAAAACATAACTTAGACATTAGTATTCAAATAATGTTGTACCATGCATATCCAGAATATATTTGAGTACAGGGACTACGGTGCAAAAGATGGAGAAACTGGGCACAGGCCCAGGTCGGCCGACCTGGCTAGGTCGGGCGACCTGGCCTGGACACCAACCAAGCCCATTCTCCTCTCAGGTCAAGAAGCACACTAGGAGATGATCATGGACATATGGAACATGGTCGGTTCAAGTCAAGGGTGAGGATGAGCCACGTGTCACTCCCATGGATTGAAGGGCCCACACCTCAACTCAATTGCACCCAAACGGAGTATACCCACCTGGAACCGTCATAAGGACCCACATGGCAGTCTACCAGAGAAGAGTGGGGCCGAAAGGCGGCGGAACTAGGTCGGGCGACCTGGCCCTGTGGCCGTTTCGCTTCCCCCTTGACCAGTACTTGTAAACCGCCATCAGGAGTCTATCTGAGCAGTGCAATGCTGAAGACGGTGGATCCAAGGGTCGGCCGACCTGGGGACATCGGCCGACTTAGGCCCACCTCCAAACGGCCACAACCGCCTCTGGCCGGCTCCAACCACCTATGTGATGCAATAAATACATGCAAAGGGCGCCGTACTCAAACACACACCAGAAGAAGAGCTCTCCTTTGCTACATGCTTAGTCTTAGTCTTAGTAGTGATAGTGCTAGTATTAGATCTACTGAAGGGCTTCCAGAGGAGTCTTGGTAAGTTCTAGAGTTCAGTTCTTGTATTCCCTTACTTACTTGTAATACTCTGAGCTTAATGGAAATACCTGCATACATATGCTGTATGCCTCAGTTATACCTTATCTACTTAGTATATACTACTTATGTCCTGCACCTTGATCAAGTGAATGTATGCTATGACATTGGGTCAATGTGCCTTATGGTTGCTCTATCTATTAACGTGATAGATAGAGTTGTATTTCATATTGTAGGCATGCTGTTCGGAATATGGAATACTGTTGAGGGTACGGCTGTGTTGACGATCCTTAAGTACCACTTTAGTCGTCAAATCCTGCAGAGAATCTGTCAAATATAATCACCAAACATAGTGATAGGGTTTATATCTAATCAATTCCACAAGTTTTGGTGAATATGTGAATGCAGGGATTAATTGACAAAAGAGGAGGAGATTTGGGCTCAGGGCCAGGTCGCCCGACCCCCCTAGGTCGGCCGACCTGGGCCCAAGCCCAATGGAGCCCATATTTGGCCACAGGAAAGAAGCACACTTCAGGACCATCATAGCCGTTGAATCCATGACGATTGAATCGAAGAGAGGGGAATGGTCCAAGAGGAGTTCACATGGATTGAGGGGCCCACCAACATATCTAAACATACTCAAAGTGAGCAAACCCACCTGGAACCGTCATTAGGACCCACTCCTCAGTCACTCAGCCGAAGATGGGCCCGATCGGTGTCGGTGGACGGTTGGCAGACCGAGCCCGGTCGCCCGACCTGGTCCGGAGGCCAAACCGCCTCATCCTTCTGGTGCGCGTTCCCACCGCCTCCAGGAGTCCATCTACGCCATGCATCACTCAAGGCGGTGGATCCTACATCGGCCGATCTCCCCGAATCACCCGACCTGTGACTGAGTCCGTTCGTCCTCATCTTCCACGTGTCCACTCCTAACCGCCTCTACAAGCTATAAATAGCTGCATACCGGGCATTGAACATCACACACCAAGAAGGAAGAGCTCTCTTTGCCTCAAGTTGTAGTCTTAGTTAGTAGTGAAGTAGTCTTAGGAGTTGAGCTTCTACGGGTTTCCGACGGAGTCTTGGTAAGCCTAGAGCTCAGTTATCTTGTATCTTTTGTTTACTTATAAGACTTAGAGCTATTAATGGAATTACTCTCTTGCTTATGTTATTTGGCTTATTGCCTTATTTGTTCATCATATAAGTTGTATGTCTTGCACCTTAGTATAGTGGATGCATGTTATGGCAATGGCCCAATGCGCCGTAAGGTTGCTCTGTTTATCTGGACAATAAATAGAGTAGTTATTTCATATTACAAACATGGTGTTTGTGGTATGAAATACCATTGGGGATACCCTACTCCACGTATTCAGAGGTAGGCGGCAGGTGGTGACAGCCCTGTCCATCCTTTGTAATCCTCGCCGTTCGGGTTTGGGCGTTTGCAGGCCTTAGTGATAAACATCGTGACAGTACCCTTGGATGAGGGGATCCCACGACTCCTCGATTTGCCCTCTAACATGTGTCCCTTGCTGAGCTTGTATAGGATACGCTTGTAGGAATGTAACCCATATGCAAGAAGTACATAGAACCCCTAGTTCTCTCTTAGGATCTTCATATTAACTAGACTTATATAATGAGCAATGAAACCTTCTGTGTGTCACACTACCCATCTATCAATGTTTACCCCTTGCTAGAGTTTGGTATATTAATAATGTTATGATTGAATACAATGGATAACTACTCTAGTCAACCACTGCCTTCCCTGTGGATTCGATACCCTGAATACTTCCGGGTGAAAGCTACAATGGTATCCGTGCGCTTGCGGATTTATCTGCGACGTAAGAAGTACCAACAGGCTGCCCCACGGATTAGTAGAGGTAGGCGGCAGGTGGTGACAGCCCTGTCTGTCATTTGTAATCCTCCAAGTTCGGGAGTGGGTATTGAGCCTTTATGATAAGACGTCCTACTGTCGTCCCTTGATGAGGAAATCACTGGATACCTCGATATGTCCTCTTGCATATAGCCATTGAATGAGCTTGTATAGGGTATTATAGTATGTCTAAGTCCCATATGTATGATGCTAATGAACCCTTTGTAATCTTTACTAATGTACTATGACTAACTAAGGCTACCTTAATGATGAGCAATGAACTTCTGTGTGTCACATTACCCATTCATTTTCATATCCTTTACCCCTATTTAGATTATGGTATATTAATACTGTTGTAAGTAAATACATTGGATGACACCTCTATATAACTAAACGCTTTCCCTGCGGATAAACAAATAATGATACTCTAGAATACTCCCGGGTGAAATGCTACAATGTACTTCTATGCCCTTGCAGAATCCCTGTAACGTCTAGATTTACGATGAAGTATCTCTAGTACCATCACTACTCTAAGTGGTGATGCTAAGAAGTACCAACAGCAAGTGAGCCATGAATTTTGCTACGTAAGACTTGATAAACATTTGATAAATTGGTCGTTCGGTCGGACATTTAAATTAGAGTTGCTCAGTCATTTTGATTTTAATTCTTATTCTAAACCAATGACTTGAGCCTTCCCATGATTTATTTTATCTTGAGAAACTCAAAACCAAATTTCCACACCCATTTTGGCGACCGCCCTTTCCATGACGGCCGGACCAAGTTGATCTTTGTAATGACACGAGTAGAGCCAAGTGTTGTTTTTAATTCTTTAAATTCTTTGACACATGCTAGGCACACGTAACCTTAATAATTTTTAGTTTTGTTTCCCTAGGATTAGGATTTTTCTAAGCCCCTTTTATTTATTTCTTTCAAAATATCTTCCTCATTTTAGCCAAAATTTAGAACCTAAACCTATGACCCACGGTTGAGCTCAGGGATGTTCACTATCAATTCATGAAAGTGAGCAATACCGCTGCAATCAAAATTAATGTAGTAGGAAAATATTTCTTGACTCACAAATGTTTATGATGCCAAAATTCCCCTCTAATTATTTATTCGAACTCATTGCTTGCTTTGAGTTGGTTTTATTTGTCAAGATTAGAGGAAGGGTTAAGCATGTAAACACACTTTGGAAGGGTTTATGATCATGATCATCACTAATAACCAAGATTGAGTTCACGGGAAGAATTATTGTGCTCTCCACCTAACTCCACATGCAAGAGGGGGCAACCATGCATGGTGGTACACTCATTTTTGCAGGATTGAAAGCAATATTTGGAGTGGAGTTGAAGCAAAGGACAAAGACATTAATCGAAGTGGAGAAAACAATGTGCAAGTGGACAACTTTGCTAAAGAATGAATGGTTCACAACATTTGGGCAGTGCAAAGCAAGTGGAGCAGCTAGACAATGATCAATATTCATCTCAGGAAGACATGGGAGCAAGGACACATGAAGGAGGCCAGGGAGGACCCCAGGCCGGCCGGCCCCAAGCCCCTAGGCCGGCCGGCCTGGTGCCTTCTTATGCCCCCTGGTGCTCCCCTTTCACAGGTACGCAGCTCATACAATTCTTAATTCTTGTTCTTCAGTTCTTCCACCTTGAACACCAGAAGAAGCTCTGAAAAATTTTGAGAATCAAAACTATCTCCAAAAATCTCCAAAAATTCACTACAATTCCTAGTTTGCCCTCCTCTTCGATATATTGTTTTTCCAACGGCGAGAAACCCCCAGTGTGTTGGTTTTTGTGTTTGTGCAGCAAGGCACCATGAGGAGGAGTGTTGTCAATTTCCTCCCCAGAAAGAGGACAAGGTCGTCGGCGTCCGACGCGCCATCGGCGAGCTTTTCGCGGAGGCATTCCGTTGCGGAGTCACCGCGAAGTGTGGAGGAAGACAACCCCGTACAAATGAGCAACATGCTGCTCTTTGGAGGGATGCAAGACCCAAGAAGTACCTCCATGTGGTTCACCGAACCTCATGGGCGTGCCGGCGCACCACCACCTCCTGTGCCTCGACGTGCCACAAGATCAACCGCACCACCGCCATACAAGTCAAGAATTTTAGAATATGGGTTTGTCATTTTGTCGGAGGAAGAAGAAGAAGAAAGGCTAAAGAATTTAAAAGGAAGGTTGAAGGCAAACACCGATTTCGATGATGATGCACTTCATAGGTTGGGATTCTATGGTGACATTTATGGGCTATTGGACAACCTCGGTTGGAGGCAATTTTTCGATGGTGTTCCGGTAGACGTGCATGGAGAAATTGCTTTGGACATGATGATGACCATGAAAGTTGTGACAAGAAAAATTGATGAGCAAGAAGTGTCATGTCTCGAATTTGGGTTGAAGAATGAAGAAATGTCCATCACCTTTGAAGGGATTGGAAGCTTACTTGGTTTCAATGGTGATGCACCGGAAAGAGCCGAAGTCGAAGAAGGAGGGATAGATAAATTTTGGAAGAAAATTGCAAGGGATGACAACCGCCAAAGAAAGAACATAAGCAATGTAATACTTCAAATATTTCATTCTTGGAAGAGCAGGAGAATCTTTGGAAGGATGAGAAAGTCCAAAGTAACCGATATGGAGTTAAATTATTTATACTCTGCATTGGTGAAAAAGCAAGCAATTGATCCTACCTACATTATGATTGATAGGTTGGTATGTGAAGCAACATCCGGCTCCGAAGAGATCGGCTCGGGTTGTTATCTCTCCATGATAGCAATTGCATTGAACCCAAGATTGGAGACAAATTCGGCATTCTTCATGAAGGGGACCGACTTTGGAATTGAAGCTATGAGGCAAGGACATTACTTCGGTGGAGATGAGAAGAATGGCTACAAAATTGCAAATACAAATATATATCTCCCCGATGCAAGATTGAAGTTGTTTGCAAGAGTAAGAGTTGATTGACGGGATGAGAAGATTTTGGTCAAGGCTAAAAAGAATAAAAGAGGGAAGCATATTGGAGAGTCATCGGCTCCGGTTGTAGAAGAAGTGGGAGAGGAATTGTCACCGGCTAGTTCCTCTTATTGGACTACGGAATTTCAAAATGCACCAAGTGGAGAAGGACCTCCGGAAGGATGAAGGCAACAATGGGGGCATGCACCAGCTCAAGCATGGGGGTATGGAGCACCGGTGCCACCACCGATGTATCCACCGCCACCTACATATAGCAGTTATGGCTACCCACCGCCACCACATCAAGGAGTGTTCCCGAATCCATCTTTTGGAGCTCAATTTGCACATCTCCAACAATCGGAAAGAAGCACAAGAACGATTGGAGCCTACGCCGATTGAAACTTGGAGGATATTAATGCCATTCGGAGGCATACGGACCGACTAGAAGATGGAACCGCAAGGATTGCATATCAAATGGGACTTCTAGCATTGGCGCCACCGGAAAATTTTGATGGAGGACTTCCCAAGTGTATTATGACCAAGGGTATAACGCAAGATAGCCGCCAAGCCAAGAGGAGTGACCGACAAGGACCAAGAATAAATTGCTCGCACGTGTGGTTTGAGTTTTCCCCTTTCTTTTATTTATTTTCAGCGTGTGTGCAAGCTTGTGTGCGTAGTAATTTTTTGTTTTTATTAATTTTCAGCATGTGTGTTAGTGTGTCTTTTTGTTTATCATCACCATGATCACTATAAATATCACAGATGCTTTCATGACATGATTACTAGTGATAGAAAGTTTATGCCATGTTGAAATATGATGATCATTGCCGTCTTGTCATTTTTGCGCTTGGCTTATGCATGATTGAACTAATGCTCTCCCTAACATGATCTGAAATTTATCTAAATACCGGCTCAATCTTTTGTGGAGATTATGATAATTTTAGACCCATATTTATTATTCTTGCTCTCTCTTTTAAACTTGTCAAGGGATGTTTAATTGCTGAATTTACTCTAAGCTAGCCTTATCATTAATACCTTTTGCAATTGCTCTATCTATCCAAAGCCTAAAATGACATATCATGTTGAACCATAGTATAAGAATTATTTTCAAGTGAATTGATTTAGGATTTATCTTCTCTGGTATGGGACTAAGAAGCTGACCATTCCTTTTTGCGTACCTTCTTTTTGCTATCCTATCTATCCATGCATTGTGAGTTTCTACACTGCAAACTTCACAAACTTCGTTGGATATCCACCCTAAACCCAAATTATCTTCTTGTGAAATACCTCCTTGACCACAACCCAATTTGATTATGGATCATTATCTCAAGGAAATTCCGAAGAATCGAGAGCTTGATACAAGGAGCATCTATTCGGGAGGCATCTAAGAGTGCGTATAAGAAAAATTAGAAGACACGGAGGTCCACAATGAGTGGGCTGGCCGGTCCCAACACCATAAGCCGACCGACCTACCCCCTATCCTCCTACAATAGCTTCAAAATTCGATGAGAAGATACTCCCTGAAGATTCTAACTATTTTCCAAAAGATTGAGATGGATACTTACTCTAGCATTAGCCATCAGTTCTATGCTTGAGGACGAGCAATCGTTACGCATGGGGGGAGGCTGAGTAAGTATTAATGTTGCTAGAAGTTCTAAGGAGCATAAAGAAAAAATAAAATAAAAGGAAAAATATGTGTTGAAAAAGAAAAAAGAAAAGAAAAGAAGAAAAATGTGTGAAAATAAATGCTCCTTAGTTCTTTTTGCTTCATTAAATTCCATAGTGCCTTAAAGATTATTCCATACTCAAATATTCCAACCATGTGCAATCCGATAACGAGGACTTCATTTGTGCCTCGGGATCAACCTTTGCCATTTGCACATGTCCACTATCTAAAAAGTGTGTGTTCCATTTTCTCCCTCTCCACAAAATTGATTGTTTTCCATGGTCTTTTTGACGAGTCTCGGTAAACCCATGAGAAGTATTTCTTGTTTTGATAATATCTTGATTATAATATCTTTTGTTAGGACTAACCTTTCGCATAGCTCCAAATAAAGCCTTACATATATATGAGAGAAAGGGAGATAAAGAGAGTTCTAGCAAGTTCGAGAGACAAGATGAGCTGAGAGTTTCCATGAGCAATTGCAATGAGGTTTAAATTATTGACTTTGATTTAGCAATTCTTTTGAAACTTACTTCTTAATTTCTGAGACTTGTTTAAATTAGAGAGCATGTGTTTAACTTTTTGTGGGAACACTTAATTCAATCTACCCTCCATACTAGAAAGATGCTGGTTACAACTTGAAGAATTAACCGCAAAATATTTTGAGGGCATTATGTTTTCTCATGTATGATCAAGTGCAGGGATTGGACACCGAAAGGCAATGCTGATTTCTATTTAATGCCAATACTTATTGAAGACTTACTCGAGGACGAGCAAGGTTTAAGCATGGGGGATTGTTGACGCTCCTTAGCGACACATTTTTACCCTTGTTTATCTTCAATAATGGCATGGATTTGAATCTAAACTAATGATCATACTCTATAATCAGGATGTATTCGCATATGCATGTGTTTTTGGAGGAATTCTATTTATGCAGGTTTTTAGGCTAAAATGGAGCACATATGGACAAGGCATGGAACCATGGACAACACGGTGAAAGATGGAGGCCAGAGGCCCGAAGGAAGGGCTAGGCCGGCCAGCCCCACATGGCCTAGGCCAGCCGGCCTGGGGTGTTCCAAGGCCCGTTCGTGCTCAACTTTGGTGAACCGACCTCCAATAATATTTGAAAGGCAAGTGCTTCAAGATAAGGTCAAGAAACTTCGGGGTCAAGGCAACTCAATTGGTGAATTTGGAAGTTTATTACTTCCCATTCTTACCTCGAATATATCCCGAAGCAAACGACGTCCAAAGGCCCACATGCATAGGTAGAACAACTACTGAAGCTTTCAGAAGACTTGGAGAGAAAGACGAGGACGAGGCGGCCAGGAAAGAGGCCAAGCCAGCTGGCCTGGACCTCTCTGGGCCAGCCGGCCTGTGGCCTCCTGGCGCCGCCTCACCCCCCCTTCGACTTAGGGTTTCCTCAGGATATAAATAGCCCCTGTGCCTCCATGCCACGCATCAATTCATTCGTCATTCGCCGTCGAGGAGGAGAGGAGCTAGATGGATACCTTTCGGAGAGTTGAGGGTTGTGCTAGTTATCTAGGGTTTTTCCCTAGCCGACGTGGGAACCCTACGAGGAAGACCACATCGGAGTTCTGGAGCTAGGATCATCAAGATCAAGGTAGGATCCCGGTGGTGATCTTGTGATGTACTTACATTCATGGTGATCAAGTGCCTCTCTTTATGATTTCATTCTTGCTTGGTTTTGCTTCTTCTTCGATCTATTCTCGAGATAGATTGCTTGGGGTGTTCTTGTAGCCATGGTGGCTAAGGGTTCATACCGGATCTACCAAGTGGTTCGACACATTCACTTGTGAACTGTCCCTTAAGTTACCCACGTCGAAAGGGAGCATCGTGACAAGGTGTGATTCCGTGTACGGTGGGCTTTTGGGAGTTTGATCGGAGGTCCTGATTTAAAGATGCTTTTCATTGAGATTAACATCTATCTTACTTCACTCTATTTGGCTCGGAGCTACAACATATGCATGATCTAGGCGATCTAGATTGGTTATCTCTAACTTTCTCTTGCTACCTCTGGTGTTTGGTTTTAGTAGATTAGATCCGTTTTGCAAACCTCACTTCAAGTCAAAGGATTTCTATGCTAGTTAGATTGTTTCTTATATCCTTAGTTCCATGGATTGATAAACCTTGGGGGAGTACTCTAAGGGAAGAGCTACAACTGATCCGTGCACTTGCGGTTCACGATTGATGCATCTAAGGGCCGTCAACAGAGGTCGAGGCGGCGCAGGAAAGGCCTGGGCCGGCCAGCCCCATAGGTCCCAGGCCGGCCGGCCTAGGGCCTTTTTGGCCCACCTCGGCCCCATCTTTTGCGTGCAAGCTCCTTGATCCTCCAAAAATTGATTTGCCAATGCGTGTGAGTATTTGACGTCGGTTGCTTCGGGATAAGATTGGGTCTTGATATCTTTCCATATGTCTGCCTGATTCGCCTTGATCCTGAAGTCATCCGACCTTATTTTCAAGTCTTTGCCCTTTCACATTCTTGGAGGTTGGTTCAGCATAGATGAAAGCGAACGAAATCCGAGTCACATGGCATTCATTCCTCCACGCTACGCATGATCTTGGTCTTTGTCCAAAAGTGCTTATTTATAGCTCAAAAACCTACGTAAACCAAAAGCCTCCAAAAATAAATGCGTATGCAAAAACGGGGTTATTTCAAGTGCCAAGTGGCGGGTAGTATATGAATTGGTCCCAAAAGACCACTTAAATAGCACTAAAAGTGTGTCACTAACGAGAGTCAACAGAAATGATGTTTGGGCAATGGTGATGGTGTCTAGTCATGATGTTGAACAGGCTGAATCTGTGGATCCTAATCCTAAGGCAGAGCAGCTGCTTCAACAATATGAGGATGTATTTTTAGATCCAAAGACCTTACCTCCCCATAGAATGTATGATCATGCAATTCCTCTGCTACCAGATGTTGTTCCAGTTAATGCCAAACCTTACAGATATTCACCTGCACACAAGGATGAGATTGAGAGACAGGTGAAGGACATGTTATTTGCTGGCCTCATCACACCCAGTGTGAGTCCTTTTGCACCACATGTGCTTCTCATTCAGAAAAAAGATGGTTCTTGGTGATTTGCCAATGATTATAGAAGACTAAATGATTTGACTATAAAGAACAGATTTCATATGCCCCTAATGGAGGAGATTATTGAGGAATTAGCTGGCAGCTCGTTCTACTCTAAGCTAGACATGAAATCTGGGTATCACCAAGTAAGAATGAGAAGTGAGGATGAGTTCAAAACTGCATTTAAAACACATCATGGTCATTACCAGTTCAGGGTAATGCTATTTGGACTTACTAATGCCCTTGCTACTTTTCAATATATTATGAATGATGTTTTAGCTGCATTCCTCAGGAAATTTGTTATGGTTTTCTTAGATGACAATTTGATTTACAGTCCTAGTTTGGGCAAACATCTAGAACATTTGCAGCTGGTTCTGGATAAACCGAGAGAGCATAAACTATATATGAAGAAGAGCAAATTTTCTTTTGCCCAGAACAAGATAGAATACTTGTGTCACATTATTTCTGATGAAGGTGTATCTATTGATCAAGAGAAGATAGCTACTATGGTGGCTTGGCCAATACCAACTTTAGTTATTGAAGTCATAGCTTTTTCTGGGACTCACTAGGTACTATAGAAGATTTTTCAAAAATTATGGGTGGATTGCCAAACCTCTTACTAATTTCTTAAAGAAGAAGGAATTCTCCTAGTCACTAGTAGCACAATAAGCTTTTGAGGAGTTGAAGCAGGCTATGGTATCTACACTTGTGTTGGCATTACCAAATTTCAATGACAGTTTTGTGGTAGAGACTAATGCTTGTGACATCGGTATTGGGGCAGTATTAATGCAAAATGAAAGGCCTATTGATTATTGTTGGCGGTCTATAGACGCGTCAATTGTGAACCGCAAGCGCACGGATCATCGTAGCTTTTCCCTTAGAGTATTCCATCCAAGGTTTATCAATCCGTGGATCGACAATGAACTTACTAGGGTTCTCCATCTAATCTAACGGATCTATTCCTAGCATTAAGCGTTGATTGCATATAGAGGTAAACCTTTATGATGTGAGTGAGGTGTATAGGTTGATCGCACCCATGAACATAGGCAAAGATTAAGCACAACCAAAGGGTAAACGAGCCTAGCGTCTTCTAGTTGTAGTTCTAGCTAATAAGAGCAAGCGCATCATGCATCTCATCCAAAGCAATCTTTAAACTCTTACCTCCGGTCAACCTCCCGAGAACGCCACCATACACGGGATCACACCCTGTCATGATGCTCCCTATCAGCATGGTTAGTTACAAGGGCACGTCCACAAGTCGATGTGTCTAGAGAGAGGGTCAACACACTAGATCTAATCACCATGATTACATAAAGCATGCTATATAGTCTACTCTAGAATTAGACTAAGAAACAATCATATTCATGATAGGTAGAAAGCATAGAAGGAGATATTGAGTGCTAAGAGATCGGATAACATGAAGAACATTACTCACATAATAGATGTGTTTGGATCATCACCACCAAGTACATACCATTGATGACTCCAACTAGCTCTTGAACTCCACCATGGCACAACCACGCAGGGAGGCCATGGTGGCTAGGGTTGGCCTAAGCCATCCCCTAAACAACTTCGAGGACTTGAGGCAGCTGTTTTGGCCTAAGCCATCCCCTAAACAACTTCGAGGACTTGAGGTAGCTGATGTCTCCTTTTGGTGCATGCCCCAGATTTTGCCGAGTTCTGGTGGATGGATCTCCGTGGCTTCTGGGTACAGGGGCTATAAATAGTTCGAGGAAACCCTAGCTCGAAGGGGAGGCCGAGGTGGCGTAGAAACCCCCTAGGCCGGCCGGCTTGGGCCCCCCTGGGCCGGCCGGCCTAGGTTGTTTCTGTGGCCCCTCGGTCCCATCTTTCGTGTGCAAGCTTCTAGATCCTCCAGGAGTTGATTTGCCAATGCATGTGGGTATTTGACGTCAGTTGCTTCGAGATAAGATTGGGTCTTGATATCTTTCTATATATCTGCCTGATTCGCCTTGATCCCGAAGTCATCCGACCTTATCTTCAAGTCTTTGCCCTTCCACATTCTTGGAGGTTGGTTCACCATAGATGAGAGCGAACGAAATCCGAGTCACATGGCCTTCATTCCTCCGTGCTACGCATGATCTCGGTCTTTGTCCAAAAGTGCTCATTTATAGCTCAAAAACCTGCGTAAACCAAAATCCTCCAAAAACACATGCATATGCGAAAATAGGGTTATTTCAAGTGCCAAGTGGCGGGTTAGTATATGAATTGGTTCCAAAACACCACTTAAATAGCACTAAAAGTGTGTCGCTAACGAGCGTCAACAAACCCCCCATGCTTAAACCTTGCTCATCCTCGAGTAAGTCCAAGATCTTTTCTTAATAAGGAAATCAGTGTTGCCCTTCAATGTCTTCCCTACACTTAGTTGTAAACAACAAGACACATTGCTCTCAAGTGTTTAGCATTTAAAGTTCAAGTTGTGACCGACTACTTTTCATTATGGAAGATAGACTATCAATAAAGAACAAGCCATAATAATAATAAATGCAATGCTCTTGAACTTAAGCGAACTTTAAACCTTTACCTTGTTCCAACGTGAAGAGTTTTCAAAAAGATGCATATCCAACATAAGTGAGATTCTCTTGCAAAAGCTCATGGAAACACTCATCTCATCAAGTCGCTCAAGCCTATACTAGATTATTTTCAACCTATTCTACTCATATATGAAAGTGGAAGGCTTATGTGGAGCTTGGTAGGTAAAAACAATCCTAGCAAAATATTATATCTCAAATATTGTCAAACTAAGAGAGTGATCTTATTGGAATTACCAAGATTAGTCAAAAAGGCCATGGAAGATAAATGTTGAAAAGGGAGAGGGATGGAACACACATATTTAGATAGGTGGACATGTGCAAATGGCAAGTGGATGATCCCGAGGCACAAACGAAGTCCTCGTTATCAGATTGCACATGGTTGGAAAATTGAGTATAGAATTGTCTTCAAAGCATTTGGAATTTGATGAAGCTAAAAGAACTAAGGAGCATTATTTCTCTTTTTTCTTTCTTTCTTTCTTTCATTTTTTTCTTTCATCATTGTTTCTTTTCTTTCTTTTTTTCTTTTTCCATATTTTTCTTTCTTTTTTGCTCCTAAGAACTTTTTGCAACATAGTACTTACTGTCCTCCCCCATGCTTAAACAATTACTCGTCCTCGAGCAAAGATGTGAGGGTCGATAATTGCTGAAGTAAGTACACAAAATCCATCTTGACCTTCAAAAAAAGCACTTGAATCTTCAGGTAGTTTCTTCGATGCCTCCCAAATTGATGTTCTCTAAATTAAGCTCTCGATTCTTCTGGATTTTTGCCGAGAAAATGATCCATACTCAATTGTGGGTTGTGGTCAAGGAGGTAATCACAAAAAGATATTTGGGTTTAGGGTGGATATCCAGCGAAGTTTGCGAAGTTTCCGGTGTAGAAACTCACAATGCATGGATAGAAAGGCTAGCAAAAGGAAGGTACGCAAAATGGAATGGCCAGCTTCTTAGTCTCGAACCATAGAAATCAATCTTAATCCAACTCATCAAAATATATGTTTGCAAATCTAAGGGTTTCATCATGAAAGATCATGTATATGTAAAGGCTTTGGTAGGTAGAACTTTGCAAGAGATTCACGAATGTAGATAGCATAGGATCAAGTTTTAAATAAAACAATACAAGGCATAAGGTCATCGGTAAACTTAAATCAAAGAGCAACATAAGGGATATGTGGGTCTAGAATTTAGTCATTTAACCTCCACAAATAAAAGAGCCGGTATTTATATCGATTTAAGTTCATTTTATAGAGAGCAAATAGTCAAGTCATACAAAACATCATGTAGGTAAAACAAGGCAGCAATTTTCATCACTTTTTCATAAGTAAAAGCATTCAAAATATTGCATCGTGGTGAGCACAAAGTGATGGCAATCCATTTTTATTGAAAACAAAAACAAAACTAGGTTGTCCTCCTAGTAGCCATGTTATTAACAAGAGAGATATACAAAGGTTTCTAACATATGGTCGATGACATTCATATATACAAACATTAAGAACTAGATGAACGAAGAGAAGGTTGAGGGAGAGTTACCGTCTTTCGATACTTGTAGTGGAGTGTAGCGTGGCTTCCCCCATGCTTAAGTATTGTGCTTAGCATGGAAGAAGAGAAATGAGCATCTTGTGGAGAACATGATCATTGCACTCCATATGGCCTTTTCCTTTTCGTCCACCAACTCCTCCCCCATGCTTAGCATGTTGCTAAGCGTGGGAAAAGATGGTGAACTGCCATGTGATTCTTGAAGTCCTTCCGCCATATGTTTATAGATTATCTTTATGCTTCTTCACCTTTGTTGCCTTAACTTTCTTCAACCTCTTCTTGTCATCAAGCTATGGTCCCAATCATTCTTCATATCGTTATCACCTCCTTGCTTGTTGTCTTCGTTGCTGCCCTATCTTTCACGAATTTTTCCTCTAATTCCAGAATAGAACATGTAATGAATCCTTGCTCCACTGCAAAGTGCATAACTTTCTCTTTCCAACGAGTCATCATTCGCCTAAAACGGATTCCGAACAAGAGAGTTATGGCTATTTTATTCCAACTCTGTAATCTGCCCGAGCTGTATTTAGAACGCGCAGCGCCCAATGTTTTTGTCATTCTCCTTGTACGGGTCTTCAAGTTCATTGATTTTGGATGCGTTGGAATGAGGATTTTACGGAGCTTTTGAATATCAACTTTTCCTTTTTGTACATCTCTGAACATGTGCAGATTTTTTATGAAAACAGTAGTGCCCCTTTCAATCTTCGGAGATGTTAACGATCATGGTTGCAACTTTGATCATGAATTCATGGGATTCCTTCGTCATGCCTGTAAAACACTTAAAACACACAAAATACCCCCGGGGTGACGGTCGAGAGTATAAGCAAACACCAACAACTAATGATATCCCTAAGACATTAACTTGTGGCATAATTAACCTAGTAAAAGAGAAAAATAAAAACCTAATGGGTGTGCGTGTGTGCAAAGTGAGTATGCAAATGAGAGGAAAGCATATAAGCGAAGACAATGTTTACACCTAGTTCTAAACACCATGTTTGCAACTAGATTGCCGAATTTCTCCATAGTCATAAAGATTTGTTAACCAAGGTCAAAACACCATGTCTATCCCAAGGTTAATAATTCCTTATAGCGCAAGAAAAATAAAGCGCAATGCAAAGCTTATAAACCAACCGATGCAATGCAAATGCTAACAAGGCTCTCAAAACTAAATGATGATGGTCCGCGATCATGTCTAAACACTATGTTTACACAAGATTGCAAATGGAAAATGCCCATGAAGCATTAACATGGATATGAAAGCATTCATCATAAAGTTTTGTGAGAGAGCCAAGCTAACAAATGCATGATGGAACGATGGAATGGATGCACATGCAGAGAGTTAGCGAAAACAAGGGTTAGCAAGATTTGAAAGGTCTTTCAATGTTGTTCCGCAATCAATTCATTCAAAAAGTAATTTCTTAGAGCGACAAAGCTTGGCCAACCACCTCATAAGAAGTGAAGCATTGTCGACAAGAAAATCATTCATCGAAAAGAACCGAATAACCTAGCTACGAGGTTTAGGGGAAGGTTCATGGGTATCCTATATTTTTGGCTTAAAACAAGAATTTTGAAGGGAGAAGTCAAGTTTAGAAAATCTACCTAAGGTGGTTGAAAACAAAAAGAAAAACAAAGGTTGTTTCATTGGGTGAAAAACAAAACCTATGGTTTTAGGATGGCTATAGGTATGGGAGATTTTCCTAAGGGTTTAGGATCTCATAGGGAGGCTAGTTAAAGTTTTCAGTTAGGACAAGGAATAGAAATAGACTTGGTTAATCCGAATGGTGCAGCAAGCCGATCAACACAAGTCGATCCTATCCTTGTTGGCTCCGGTTTTTGGCGGCGGTGTTAGAAAGGCGTAGGTGGGTTTAACAAAAAGTTAGATCAAAACAAAATATGCAATGCAATGCAAGGGTGAAAATGACATGGCATGAAGTGGACATGAGGTGGATAAACACAATGACATGACATGATATGGTGGTCTAAAATCAAAACAAAAGTTAGCCTAGATTAACTAGCCACAAGTTTAGGGTCAAAGGGTGATGCCATACCTCATATTTCTCTCTAAAAAGACTCAAAAGAAAAAAAAACTCTTAACACTAATAGGCACACAAAAGGGTCTACAAGTTTTTCAAGATCAAATAACAAAGTTTTTTAGAAAAGGGAATATTTATTAGTATCCCAGCCTCTGCATCGACCAATGCATATGACTGTTCATTATTACAAACTCAATCCAAGACAGAACAAAGACTCCAATGTACCACACAGTCGCACACAAAAAAATAAAACGAGCGAAACTTAACGTCTTAAACAAATCAAACAGCAATTCTGTTCCTGAAATTCCACCCATTGGAGGCAAACAACTCCATAGCCGCGCCCACAAGCAGTCTGCATCCTGCCTTGAAAGGCGAACGATCCTCCTCCTTGTGAAGCAGCGACCAAAACTGACTCCAATGCGTTCCCCTGAAAAGCACCTGCAAGTAGGTAGGTGCTACGCCTTTGTCAAACACCACATCATTTCGGGATAACCAAATTGCCCAACACATAGCAATTGCACCCTCTAGTATCTGACTCTTAAGTTTTCTATTGATCCCCAACAACCAGTCGTTAAACATATGATGCACACTAGTTGGAGGAGATAAATTAAAACAAACTTGCACAATTCTCCAGATGAATTTAGCCAGATGACAATCAAAAAACAAGTGTTGAATGTTCTCTCTACAAGAGCTAAATGAGCAGGACAGATCTCCTTGCCATCACTTACAAGCCAAATTATCTTTTGTTAAAACCACCCCTTTAATCAAGTACCACGCAAAAACTTTTATCTTTAGAGGGATTTTCATCTTCCAAATCACATTATTAAAAGGCAGAGCTTGGGTTAGCACAAGAGCATTATACATAGAATGAACCGAAAAGGTTCCGTTTTGGTGTAGCCCCCATATAAATCGATCTCTTTGATGTGATAACTGTACATTCATTACCATGGCCACAACTTGGTGCCATGCCTGTAAATTACCACCTGTGAGAGACCGTCTAAAAGCTACATCTAACGGTGTTGTAGATAAAACCTTTTGTACTGTAGCACTTCTTTTCCTAACAATATTAAATAAGGATGGGAATAAGTCCTTAAGTGGTCTATGTGTAACCCAAGAATCTTCCCAGAACCTTACCTGAGACCCATCACCTAAAGAGAACCTTCCCAGTTTGAGAAACTCATCTTTGACCTGCAAAAGGCCAGCCCAAAATTGTGAGTCTCCGGGCATATGTTTAACCTGTGTGATGGCTCTATCTTTTAGGTATTTCCTTCTTAATAAATTCTGCCACACTCCATTCTCATTAATTAGTTTGAATAACCACTTGCTAAGCAAACATCGATTGTGTACGTTCAAATTTAAAACCCCCAGTCCTCCTAGGTCTTTTGGAGTACAAATCACACTCCATTTAGTTAGCCTGTATTTCTTTTTATGCTCTTCGCTCTGCCAAAAGAACCTAGATCTATAGTAATCCAGTTTCTTTAAAACCCCTTTCGGTACCTCAAAGAAAGAAAGCATAAACATAGGCAAACCACTAAGGACTGAGTTAATCAAAACTAAACGTCCACCTACAGACAACATTTTGCTGCGCCAGCAACTCAATCGTTTCTGAAATCTTTCTTCAACATGGCTCCAGTCACTATTCCGAATCATCCGGTGATGTATGGGTACACCCAAATAACGGAAAGGCAATGAGCCAATGTCACACCCAAAGATTTCGGAGTACTCATGTTCCAACTCTCTTGCAGCCCCATAACAAAACATTTCACTTTTATGAAAATTAATCTTAAGACCTGAAAGTTGCTCAAACGCAGAAAGCAAAAGCTTCATGTTTTTCGCTCTCTCAAGATCATTGTCCATGAAGATTATAGTATCATCTGCATATTGTAGAATTGACAGCCCGTCATCCACCAGATGTGGGACGACCCCTCTAACCTGATCTTCATTCTTAGCTCTCTTAATTAATACTGCCAACATATCCACAACTATATTGAAAAGAATTGGTGACAAGGGATCTCCCTGTCTCACCCCTTTCTTTGTTTGAAAATAATGCCCAATGTTATCATTTACCTTTATAGCAACACTACCCTTACTCATAATACTTTTAATCCACTCACACCAGATGGGTGAGAATCCTTTCATACGTAAAACTTGATGTACAAAAGGCCACTTCAGCTTATCATATGCTTTCTCAAAATCTAATTTAAGTATTACCCCATCTTTTTTCCGTCTATGCATTTCATGTATCGTTTCATGTAGAACAATAACTCCTTCCAAAATATGTCTACCAGGGATAAAAGCCGTTTGAGACGGGCTAATCAATTTCTCAGCAAGCACCAACATTCTATTGTTAATTACTTTTGTGAAGATCTTAAAGCTAACATTAAGAAGGCAAATCGGCCTATATTGCTGGATCTTGTTTGCTTCCTCTTTTTTTGGTAGTAAAGTGATCACTCCAAAATTAAGACTATGAAGTGGCAATCTCCCTTTATGGAACTCATGGAAAAGAGCCAGAAGATCCGGCTTTAACACTTCCCAGAAGAATTGGTAGAATTCTGCTGGGAATCCATCCGGACCCAGCGCCTTGTTATGTTCCACTTGATAGATTGCAGTCTTAATTTCCTCTTCGGTGAATGGTGCCATCAATCTCTCATTTTCCTCCCTCGAAACTTGAGGAATGTCATCCCTCATCATTTCGTCCATGGTGAAGGAATTTGATTCGTGTGGTCCAAACAACCCTTTGTAATATTCCGTAATATAAGTTTTAAGATTGTCCTCTCCTACAATTATTCCCTCATCCTGCTCCAGTTGAATAATCCTTGTTTTTCTATGCCTACCATTGGCTACTAGCTGGAAGTACTTAGTGTTAGCATCCCCTTGCAGTAACTTTGTTGCTTTCGATCGTTGGAGCCAGTAAATCTCCTCCTCTCGAAGCAATTTCGTTAGCTGCCCTTTGAGATGATTTCTAAGTTCCACCTCTTGTGGTAGCAGCAGCACAGACTCGGCTTTAATATCTAAAGCATCAATTTTATTTAGGAGCTCATTTTTTAAATTTCTATCCTGGGCTACTGTATTTCTTGCCCAACCTCTCAAGTAACGACGTAAATGTCTAATTTTGTTTTGCCATTTCTCCATCGGAGATTGGCCTCTGTTTTCCGATTCCCATACATCCCTAACCATCTCATAGAATCCATCCTTCGTAAGCCACCCTAGCTCAAATTTAAACAATCTAGAGTTGCCTCTATGGGACGGTTCTCCTGAGCTTAACAACAGAGGCGTATGGTCTGAAATTTCTCGGGTAAGCGCACAGACCGTCGTCAACGGATATTTCAATTCCCATTCAGTTGATACCAGGACTCTATCCAACTTTTCATAAGTAGGAATCTCTGCATAGTTAGCCCATGTAAATTTACGCCCGACATTTTTATCTCTCTTAGATTAAGACTTTCAATAACAGCATTAAACAACATCGGCCATTTGCTATTATATCTAGAATTATTTTTCTCAGACGGATTCCGGATAATATTAAAGTCACCTCCCACCATGACCGGTCACCCATCGCAACTAGTACAGGTTCGCACTAGCTCTGATAGAAAGGCATCCTTATGTTCCTCTTGTGCACCCCCATAGACTGACATAAGAACCCATCGGAACCCATCCATCCTATTTTTTAAAAAGAAGCGAATATGAAAGTCTCCTTCTTCTATTTTTTCAATGGTAAAGCAAGATTGTTTGACACCTAATAACAAGCCACCTGACATCCCCCTAGGTGAACGCCAGTGCCAAAGAAAATCAGCTCCAGCAGCAAAATTTTCCAAACAACTTGTCGAAAAATCTTTTTTATTTGTTTCTAATAAAGCTATAAAATCTAATTGATAATCAGTAGTAACCTTGTGTAAAAAGGAATGCTTAGCTAGGTCCCTAAGACCTTGACAGTTCCAAAAAATTCCTTTCATTAGAGCACTAATTTCCACTGCTACGAACTTTCTTTTTCCCTTTACTTTTTGCTAACTTGATCGGGATATTGATTAACACTCCATCCTCGTTAGCATCCACACCGGCCATAATCTCTTCCGTTAAGCCGCCACACAATCGACTTAAGGTTGAGATATCCGGATCGATGTCCTCATCACTATCTTCCTCACTAACTTTAGCAGTAGCCGGTTTTTTAGCTCTTTGTAATTCATTATTCCGAAGTAAGCAAACAGATGAATCAATTATATTTGTTTCCTCCCCCAGACCAACCCCCAGATTAACTAACTTTGTCTGAATAATATCATCACGGAACAAACAAAATGAAAAACCGTGTTTCATACCTTGGGGATCCTCCAGATTCTTGATGGCGTCTCTGTTTCCAGCCTTCTCCACGGAATCCATGTCCCCATCTCCCGCCGTTCTGATGCTACGACGGGTAGGGGTAAGCTTTCCATCTCGATCAGACGATAGCATGGCCATTACTGTCTTGCTACCCAATGTCTCACTGGATGTACCATCAGCTGCTAACCCTGCTCCCAGTATCGCATCAGACAGACTATCTGAAAGATGTGAGCCATCCCCAACTGAAACATGATCCTCCCCTTTTCTCATTGAGACTGTTTCATCTGATATGTTGACCTCATTGGCAGCACCATCTACATGGTTGGAGCTGAGCACAACTCCTATGGCCCTATTTTTACTACTGATCCCCACAAACTGCTCACTCCCACCACCTGTATACGCCAGAGCCACCTCCGGGGTATCCATAACAGTGAGCTCAGCCCTATATGTCGCACCCAAGTCCGCTTCCTGATCAAGGAGGTCATCCTGCTCCCAATCAATTTCCATATCAGCTTCATGCATGCCACCAGAATCCGAATTTCCAGTTGTGCCATTTAACTTTGCGTCACCCAAAGTTCCCCCTGAAGTTCCTTGTGTACTATTGTCCAAATCCTTCATGATTTCATCTTTCTTTGTATCATTGCCCTTATCATCCTTGTCCCCCTTAGATGATTCATTCAACGTTTCCAAGCCTAAATTTTGTTGAAAGGGCTCTACCTCGAACACAAGCTGAAAATACCGATTACCAATGATAACATCTAGCCTTGTCGGGATTGCCTCCGGTTCCAAAACTGCCACCGCAAACCTCCCAAATTTGTTTGCATTAGTTGTGACCATATCCACCTCCTGTGTGACACCAAACAAAGATCCTAAAGCCCATAAAACCAAGTATTCTCTCAGAGCAGTAGGTAAATTCATTACCCGCATCCAAACCACCGGCAAAACATGTCCCATATACTCCTCATCATCTGTAAATTCTTCAAATTTGAGCGTCGCACCATTATCAAGTCCAATGTTGAACCTAGTAGCCCGAGTCAAATCTGTCCTAGTTGGAAAAAGCACCTTAAACACATTATCTCCTTTTTTCTCCACTTCCCAATTATAGTTTTCTTTTATTGACAATCTCAAAGCCTCAACCAATTGATTTTCCTCCATAGCCGTACCTAATACCGTTACCTTTGCAAACCTGGAATCCTTCTTCACCATTTGGATTGGTGGATGAGGTATATGAAAGGCAGCTAGTGCATCAACTGCTTGGCCAACCAATTGAACCACCGGTTTTGGTTGCTTAGATATCGGGCAACGGGATAAAGCATGATCACCATTCCGGCAAATATCACAAAATACCTCTGTAGAACATTCATATAGGAGATGCCCTTTGAGACCACACCTCCTACAAGTCTTAGCCGTAGCCAAAACCTTATCAGCCCCTGTGATTCCACTATTCCCTATCTCCACCTTGTTGTTCTCCAAAAGAGTATCCTTGTTGGCAGCCGCCGATGACGAACCATGCAGCACCAAATTTTCCTCTGCCATCTTTTCCTTGTTTAAACTCCCATCCACAGAAACAATCTTTTCAGCCGCACTCTCGTGCCCAACACCACCCGGACGAACAACTTGTTGCTGTGCACCCTTCTCTTTAGCCACTGCAGCCATAGGTGTAGAAAGCACTGCTGAGATACGAACATTGTGATGTTGCCCGTTGTTCTGGGTATCCCTCTGCAAAGGACGGTATTTCTGGTTCCTGTCCCGTCCTCCATGATATCCTCTAGCGCCGCCAAAACGCTGAGGCTGCTGACCGCTCCATCCAGGATGATAGTGTGGAGGGTGATTGCCCAGGTTTGGGTTAAACCCTGGACCTTGAAAACCACCGGCGTCCCTGTGCTGGTGAGTGTTGATGTTGTAGCCCCCTCCACCTTGCCCAAATCTGCCGCCGCCGTTGCCTCTGGCACCACCCCGCGCGCCCATAAAATTCCGTCCACCCCCGCGGCCAGCACCTTGATCACGTCCTCCATGATCGTCTGCACCATGTCCAGCCCTCCCTTGACCGCCACCTCCCTGGTTGCTCGCCATAGCCCTGCGCACAACTTCACAGAACGTCGGGCGAGATGCGGGCGTGGCGGCTAGGGTTAACGCGTTGATGGTTGCTGTGTTTTCGCGATCCAGGAAACGGCGAGGCAATGTTCCCCTCTTCAACGCTCGTGGACCCACCCTGGTCGTTCCCTGTGGACCCACAAGTCGGGTTGGAAACGGAGAAACCGGATCGGGCGATCGGTACTGGTTCAAATTCAAATCCCGTCCAGATGGCACTGTCGACACCGGCGACGGCTCCGGCGAACTCAAAGCCACCGGCGTCCAACACAAGGCCTCTTGCAGAGTACCTTTCTTTGACATGCCACTGGACCGATGATCATTGACCACGCAATCCCCCAAGGTCGCCAAAGGCGTCGCTCGCGCTGCCGGCAAACGTCCCTTCCATGGTTTAATTGGGGTAACATTGCTGATCGGCAAACAATGTATGATATCTCTCACCAGTTTCGCTGATCGATCATTAGTTGTAGGAGACACCACATCCAATGCACGCCGGCGAACAGAATCATCCTGTAAAGCTTCTTCTGCCTCATGCAGATCATTCCTGGTGAAACCATGCACCGAAGTGTGTCGCACAATATCTATCGCTGATGGTGGCGGTGATGCCAAGGCCAGCTCCTCGGCATCGTCCTCCTCATCAGCGAGAGCCCAAAACTTGGAATGAGACCCCAAAGGCCGAAGGTCTGCTGAGGGATCAGCCGTTGGCCGTGCTCCCCAGTCACCAATGGTTTTCCAACCATCGCCTTCCTCCGGCTCTTTTGAATTTGTAGTCAAGATACAAAGTTGTTGGTCATGTACCTGAGATCCACCACGGTAGGCTCGCCTTCGCAAGTCGACAGCCGGCACGATGATGACGCGGCGAGATACTGAGCGAGCTCGCCGGCGTGGACGGATCGGCGCCCCAAAGTTCAACACCTTGGCGCTCCGATCGTCTGGCTTCGCCGATGCCGCTCCCCTTACCGCACCGTCGTCGATCCCCGTGACCTGCACCTTGCACCCCGCATCGCCCTCCGCGATCTCCGTCTTTGCCTCTGCGTCGCCGGCGTCGCGGCCCGCGCCGCCGCCCGCATCGCTTTCCTCGGCACTCTTGTCGCCTTCCGCGTCGCCCGCTGCGACTTCCTCCCTGGCGATCATCCCCACCATGGGCGGCACGGGCAGGCCAGCAGCCACCATGGGTGGCGCGGGCAGGCCAGCAGCCGTGGGCGGCGCGGCCAGAGAGAATCGTCGGCGGAGAGCCTTCGGCCGACGAACAGTGGCCGAGTCTGATGGAAGATCAAATAACAAAGTGCTCCCTCAATAACATTTAGATCATATAACATAAAGTTGTGGCATTTATTAGAGCAATAGTACAATGTTACTTGATGATTCATTTAAAGTGCACAATATATAGACCGTCATCTTATATAGATAATAAACAAAAGATCGGATTGCCTCCTGCAAAATGCTTCATTTAAAGTCATAGAGGTAGACTTTCTCATGTACCTTCTCATTGTAGTGAAGCCATGGTCCTTCGTGCGAGAATCCGAAGTATCCATGTAGCTTGATGTTGCCTTTTGTAATCCATCGTGATTTGCTTTCAACATCTTCATGAATTGAATGTCGCCTTATTGTGTCTTCATATGTCAATGTTCTGGAGGTCTTTCTTTTGTTCTAAGCTTCTGAATTTGATCTTGTACGCTTGATGAAAGCAATGCTCAAGCTCCTCTTCATTGTTGTCATCATTATCTCCTCTACCTTGTTCTCATCACATTGCTCCTGCCACTTCTTCACGGATTTTCCCTGTGTCTAGAATAGAACATATACCAAAATATGGCTCTACTGAAAATTTATGAAATTACCTTTCCAACGAGTGGTCAATCATCTTAAACGGAGTTCAAACAGGAAAGTTATGCTAATTTTACTTCAGCGCTGTGTGCTGTCCAGAAAATTTCAGAATGTACGACCTTCGACGTTTTGATCATAACTGCTTGTAGGAATCTCCGATTGACTTGATTCTTGATTTGTTGGAACTGGAACTTCATGGGGCATTCATGTATCCAAAAATATTTTGTTGTTCTCATCAGAGGTTGTGTAGAATTTTGATGCAAACAGTACCTTCTCGTGAATTGAGCCTGAGATGTTGATGATCTTGATCTTTTGGTCTTTGGAGCGTCGTGTTGTCCGTCCTTAGGCTTCAAGGTCATCACCATTGATTCACCAGCGAGTGACATTCCAATGATATTTCTTCTCCATAGTTCTTGCTTTATCCAAGGTGCCGGGATCGTAGGGGGCTTTTGCTCTTTATGTCGATGATTTGAGCGGTTTCCTTCGTTGGTAGCATCGCTCAATCAGAAGCTTCTTGAGCATCCTACTGGAGAAGATTGGTGGTGTCATAGTGCTTTTAATCTTGTTGCCTCCAGTTTTGATCAACTTCAAATCATCATCTTTTGTGCTCAAGGCCCTCCAATCTTCCCTTGACATTATCATCACCTTCTTGGTTGTTTGCTGCTGCCTCTTATTCATTGAATTCCTCTTTGTCTAGTGCAGAATATGTACTAAACTTCTACTCCATTGTTATGTGCATCAAATTCTCTTTTCAACGAGTGCTCATTCACTCCAAATGGACTCCGGATGAAAGAGTTATGCTTGTTTTACTCTGGCACTACGTCCTGTCCCGAGCAGATTTCAGAACACGTAGCGTTGAATGATTTCACCATAACTCCTCGCACCGATCTCCAAAATTTACGATTCTTGATGCGTTGGAAAGAAGACTTGATGGAGCTTCATATTATATAATTTTCATCAATGTTACCTCTCTGATCCTGGGCGAAAAACTGGTCTCAACAGCAACCTTCCAGAGATGTTGACGATCGGATCTCACGACTTCTTTGGGGCATGATTCATCACTTGAACGAACAATTCTCTAAGAAACATTAGTCTTAAAAATTAATTAACATGGCGGCATACCTTGTTCATCTTCACTTGTTTTGTGTGAGGGCTCGATAGTGGATGATGGGCCACTAACAAAAGTTAGCACCTACCACTAAAGACTAGATCTTCACACTACCAGAATACCTGTCATCGGTACCGGGTGGTCAGGCTCATAGGTACCGGTTCTACAACCGGTACCGCACAACCGAGACTAAAGACCTCGGTCATATATACCAGTTATTTACCCGGTACTGTTGACGGTCCTTATAACAGAAAATCTGACCGTCAATAGGCTCAGAAAACCAATAAAGATAAAGCATAGCTTAGACATTTGCATTCAAATAAAGCTATACCATGCATATCCAGAATGTATCTGAGTACAGAGACTATGGTGCAAAAGATGGAGGAAAATGGGCTTAGGCCCAGATCGGCCAACTTGGCTAGGTCGGGCAACCTGGCCTGGCAACCATTCAAGCCCAATCCCCCTGCATGCAAAGAAGCACAACTTTGAGTCATCTTGAGCATTGATTCAATGACGGTTGAAAGCAACGGACAAGATCTAACCTCAACACCATCACATGGATTGAAGGGCCCACAACTAGAGCTTCATGCACCCAAACCAACGGTACCCACCTACAACCGACCTCAGGGGTCGGCCGACCTCCCCGCGCGGCCAACTCGGTCCCCCCTTGACTGGTGCATCAATACCGACTTCAGGACAACATCTAAGCCGTGCACTGGTCAAGGCGGTTCATCGGAGGGTCGGCCGACCTGGCCCCACAGCCAAACGGCCACAACCGCCTCTGGCTGGTTCCAACCGCCTATGGGATGCTATAAATACTTGCAAAGGGCGCCGTACTCAATACACACCAGAAGAAGAGCTCTCCTTTGCTACAAGCTTAGTCTTAGTCTTAGTAGTGATAGTCATAGTAGTAGATCTTCTGAAGGGCTTCCGAAGGAGACTTGGTAAGTTCTAGAGTTCAGTTCTTGTATTCTCTTACTTACATGTAGTACTCTGAGCTTAATGAAAATACCTTCATACTTATGTTGTATGCCTCAATTATACTTTATCCACTTAGTATATACTACTTATGTCTTGCACCTTGTTCAAGTTAAGATATGCTATGACATTGGCTCAATGTGCCTCTTGGTTGCTCTATTTATTAAGTTGATAGATAGAGTTGTATCTCATATTGCAAGCATGGTGTTTGGAATATGGAATACTGTTGAGGGTACCGCTGCCCCACAGATTAGACGAGGTAGGTGGCAGGTGGTGACAGCCCTGTTCGTCCTTTGTAATCCTCCACGTTCTGGAGTGGGTATTAGGCCTTTATGACAAGACGTCCTACTGTAGTCCCTTGATGAGGGAACCACTGGATACCTCGATATGTCCTCTTGCATATAGTCATTGAATGAGCTTGTATAGGGTATTGTAGTACATCCAAGTCCCATATGTATGATGCTAATGAACCTCTTCGTATTTATTACTAATGTACTATAACTAACTAAGACTACCTTAATGATGAGCAATGAACTTCTGTGTGTCACATTACCCATTCATTTCTATATCATTTACCCCTGTTTAGATTATGGTATATTAATGCTGTTGTAACTAATTACATTGGATGACACCTCTCTCTTAACTAAACGCTTTCCCTGCGGATAAACAAATAACGATACTCTGGAATACTCTCGGGTGAAATGCTACAACGTACTTCTGTGCGCTTGCAGAATATCTGTAACGTCTAGATTTATGATGAAGTATCTCTAGTACCATCACCACTCTAAGTGGTGATGCTAAGAAATACCAACAAGCATTTTTGGCGCCGTTGCCGGGGAAAGAAATGGTTAAAGAGTTTTGATCATTCATGTATTTGATGCAACATGATTAATTATCGGTAATCTAGCAGGTTTACCCTTTTTGCTCTGTTTCTTTGTGATGTGAAACAGGATAGTGTATGACTGGTTTTCAATTACCATCCAACTACGTCGAGAACCCAAATAACATAGGAAGGAGGGTACAGTCTCGTATCGTAATCGCTCAGGTGTTCTTGTTGGAGACCGAACCAGTCATCGGAGAACCCTCCAACAAAGAAGAACAGCCCGTTCCCGTAGCACCCCAACCGGAAGAAGCCATGGTCGACAGGACCATCCGTGACTACTCCGCCCCATCCGCTGCCCAAATCCCTGTGGGTCCGAAAGTGGAAATGGGAGATCATGCTTTTGAGCTTAAGGCCCCACTAATCAACATGGTGCAGGCTAGCCCCTTCTGTGGGAAAGGCAATGAGGATGTCAGTGCTCATCTGCAGCACTTCCTGGAGGTGTGCTGTACCATCACCATCCGAGGGGTGGATCAAAAGGCCATCAGGCTCCGCTTGTTTCCGTTCTCGCTATTGGATAGAGCCAAGCAATGGTTTTACTCCAACCGGGAGGTGGTGAACACGTGGACCAAGTGTTCCAATGCATTCTTGGCCAAATTCTTCCCCATTGGAAAAACCAAGGCTCTTCGGGGAAGAATTTCAAGCTTCCAGCAAGAGTCCGAGGAGACCGTTCCAGAAGCGTGGGATCGTTTCCAGGACTACATTCTTGCATGCCCCCATCACGGTATGCAAGAATGGCTCCTGCTATAGAATTTCTATCATCAGCTGTCTCAGACCGCCCGAGAACACATGGATGCTGCTGCTGGAGGGGCATTCCTATCCTTGACCGTGGCCGCCGCCAAGCTCCTCATTGAAAAGATGGTGTTGAACCAATCTTGGAATGACGACCGTCTCTAGGGGCGCAAATGCGGTATGCACACCATGAAGGAGGTGGATATGCTGGCCGCTAAGATGGACCTCATCATGAAGCGCCTTGACGACCGCACCAAGGATGGAGGTGCTGACGCTGAAGGACCACTAGATTCACACATGACATGTGAAGTCTGTGGAGAAACTTGCCACTCGAGGAAAAACTGCCCCGAGACTCAAGAGGAGGTACAATTCATAAACGGCAACAACGGGTACCGGCCTCAAGGGAACTGGAACCAGCAACGCCCATTCTATCAGGGAGGTAATAACAATAACTCTTTCTCTAACCAACCTTCCCTTAAGATCTTGTCCTTGGTCAAGCTAAGATCAATGAATCAATTTCTAAGAGGCTTGCTGCTAATGACAAGGCTCTGGAGGGCATAAATTCTAAGATCTTGTCCTCCATCTTCTAGAGCCAGCTGAGCTTTAACAAAATGCTAGAAACCCAATTAGCTCAGCTTGCTGCTGCTGTTCCTTCTGGTGATAAGGGGAGAATTCCCGGGCAACCGGATTCCTCCTTTGAAAACGTAAAGGTTGTTTCTACGAGGAGCGGTAAAGCTACTCGGGATCCAGTCCCACCTAACCATGCAGGAAATACAACAGCGCCAAGGAAGGAAATTCCAAAAGAAAGGGAAGAGCCTAAAGCCAAGTAGGCACCAGCTAGACAAACTGCACCACATGAGTTTTATGACTCCAACGTCTTGCCATTTCCGCAACGTCAAAAGAAGCCATCAGTGGACGAGCAATTCGCCAGGTTCGTAGAAGTTATTCAAAAATTAAACATACATGTGCCATTGCTGGATGCTATGCAGGTACCAACCTACGCCAAGTACTTGAAGGACATACTCAACAACAAACGTCCACTCCCAAGTACCGAGTCGTAAAATTAACTGAGGAGTGCAGTGCTGCCATTCTGAACAAGGTCCCAGAAAAGAAGAAGGACCCAGGTTGTCCCACCATCACAAACACAATCGGGACGCAGCATTTTGAGCACGCACTCTATGATCTGGGGGCAAGTGTCAGCGTCATGCCAAAGGTAGTGTTTGACCGCTTAAACTACACTACCTTGTCCCCTACTCCCATGAAATTACAGCTGGCCGACTCCACTGTCCGCTACCCGGAAGGGATAGCCGAGGACATTCCGGTTCGTATCCGGGATTGCTTCGTCCCTGTTGACTTCGTGGTACTGGACATGGACGTGAGCAACGACTCATCGCTCATCCTTGGATGACGTTTCCTGAGCACAGCAGACACTCACATTAATGTGGGTGCTGGAGAAATCCAGCTCCACATTAATGGCAAGAAGGAAAAGTTTGAGTTTAGACCAAAGGTGGAGCAATGCTCCATGATCAAGATCAAATATGGGAGAAACAGTCAGAACATCAAGGAGGTGGAAGTGACACCTCCAGAAAAAGACAGCCTAATAAAATTCATAGAGAAGTTCTGGGAGAAGGAATTTCCTATCTGGTACTATGCAAAGAACAAGAAGCATATATGAGGTGCGAAGGCACAAGCGAAGAGAACACCGGAACAAAATGTCGACCGCCAAAAGAAGGTAAAATAGGTATGGTGGGTTAAATCATCTGTATCCTCATCTCCAGGGTCAGATGCGGCTTCATCAAGTTAGATCCTACATCGGAGACGTCCTCGCTCGACGACATAAAACACGAGTCCTACGCCGACAGGCACATCGGTGCCAACAAATAGCTTGGGGAGGACCCCCAACTCAGGTAAGTTCAGGTAAGTATTATTGCATAAAGTTTTCTTTTGAATGGAAATAGTAAATGAGAGCTATCTAGGATAAGTCCCTTGATGTTTTAAGCCTATGCTTAGTCCTCTATTCATGGACATGATGAATAGTTGCTCTTATTTCTCTCTTGTACCTATGTTTCAACCTGCTATTCTCCTAAATTTTGAGTTTGCTGGTTGAGCATGATCTTTTCTGTTATCTAGTCTATCTATGGGAAGCACATGCAAGCTCTAATCTAGGTTGTTGTTGGCTATGATATGATAAGACTTGAGTGACCTTAAAGCTCATACCAAGCTGGACTTGATAACCGGAGTTTTCTTTTAAAATAAAACAAAGTGTTCCTTAGGGTGATTCACATTCCTACCAAAGCTCAAACTGTTTAAACCCCTACAAAAGCTAATTGCTTTTGCATTGAGTTTAGTCAAGGTTATTGTGATTCTCAGAGATTTACTTCATGCCTTTAAAGCCAAGATCACGCACACACCACCATATACATGACATACTTCTACCCTGGAAGTAATCATGACACCTAACCATCCACCAAATAAAAGCTCTACATAAAGTATGGTACTCTTCCCTAACCTTATTGCAAAGAAGAGACTCGGGCTATGAAAATAATTGGACACCTGAAGGTCCAAGTATCCAAAAAAAAGAGAGAGAGAGCACATTAAGGCTCTTGGTTCAAATAACATAGCCATGTCTCTAAAAAGCACCTTTATAGAGGGAAGAGGAACCTACAAAAGGGAGCTATCATACTTTTTTCCATTTATACACATGCACATCTTGGTTTAAAAGTATGACTTACTTCTCTTTGAATCCTAATTTTGACTTTACAATATGTGCACTACAAGTATGCTATAAAGCTCTCCTAGCACAAACTCCACTCCAATGAGTGACCTGAGAGCTGAGAGAGGAACTTGGTAAGGAAATACACTTTGAGTGACTTAAGAGTACTACCTAAGGAACTCTGCCTTTTTGAAAATTCCAAAATCTCCGGTTTGATTGTCAAGTAAGGTAGAAGGCAAGGTGCTTGGTAGAAGGCAAGGTGCTTGTTCGAAGTCATTCTAGCTACCAACCGCCCAAGACAAAGAGAAGCTACAAGCCCCATAAAAGACCAAGGTAATAAGGGAAGTTTATTTTACCAGCTTATTCAATTCTTGGTAGAATATCTGGTTGAACCACTGGTACTTTTGAGGAGTAATGAGGAAGAAACTTCTGACCCACTGAGCCTAAAGTTTTAGCCTTTGCTCCGGACGAGCAAAGGGTAAGCTTGGGGGAGTTGTTGACGGTCCATATAATAGAAAATTCGACCGTCAATAGGCTCAGAAAACAAATAAAGATAAAGCATAGCTTAGACATTTGCATTCAAATAAAGCTATACCATGCATATCCAGAATGTATTTGAGTACAGGGACTATGGTGCAAAAGATGGAGAAAAACGGGCTCAGGCCCAGGTCGGCCGACCTGGCTAGGTCGGGCGACCTGGCCTGGCAACCATTCAAGTCCAATCCCCTTGCATGCAAAGAAGCACAACTTTGAGTCATCTTGAGCATTGATTCAATGACGGTTGAAAGCAACGGACAAGATCTAACCTCAACACCATCACATGGATCGAAGGGCCCACAACCAGAGCTTCATGCACCCAAACCAACGGTACCCACCTGCAACCGACCTCAGGACCCACCAGGCAGACTCCCAGAGAAAGGTGGACCCGAGAGGCGGCAAGGCTGGGTCGGCCGACCACCTAGGTCGGCCGACCTCCTCGTGCGGCCAACTCGGTCCCCCCTTGACTGGTGCATCAATACCGACTTCAGGACAACATCTAAGCCATGCACTGGTCAAGGCGGTTCATCAGATGGTCGGCCGACCTGGCCACTTTTGCAGACCTGGCCCCACAGCCAAACGGCCACAACCACCTCTGGCCAGCTCCAACCGCCTATGGAATGCTATAAATACCTGCAAAGGGCGCCGTACTCAATACAAACAAGAAGAAGAGCTATCCTTTGCTACAAGCTTAGTCTTAGTCTTAGTAGTGATAGTCATAGTAGTATATCTTCTAAAGGGATTCCGAAGGAGTCTTGGTAAGTTCTAGAGTTCAGTTCTTGTATTCTCTTACTTGCTTGTAGTACTCTGAGATTAATGGAAATACCTTCATACTTATGTTGTATGCCTCAATTATACTTTATCCACTTAGTATATACTACTTATGGCTTGCACCTTGTTTAAGTGAAGATATGCTATGACATTGACTCAATGTGCCTCTTGGTTGCTCTATTTATTAAGCTTATAGATAGAGTTGTACCTCGTATTGCAAGCATGGTGTTTGAAATATGGAATACTGTTGAGGGTACCGTTGCCTCACGGATTAGAAGAGGTAGGCGGCAGGTGGTGACAGCCCTGTCTGTCCTTTGTAATCCTCCACGTTCGGGAGTGGGTATTAGGCCTTTATGATAAGACATCCTACTGTAGTCCCTTGATGAGGGAACCACTGGATACCTCAATATATCCTCTTGCATATAGTCATTGAATGAGCTTGTATAGGGTATTGTAGTACATCCAAGTCCCATATGTATGATGCTAATGAACCTCTTCGTATTTATTACTAATGTACAATAACTAACTAAGACTACCTTAATGATGAGCAATGAACTTCTGTGTGTCACATTACCCATTCATTTCTATATCATTTACCCCCTGTTTAGATTGTGGTACATTAGTTGTTGTTGTAAGTAAATACATTGGAATGATACCTCTCTTTAACTAAACACTTTCCTTGTGGATAAACAAATAGCAATACTCTGGAATACTCCCGGGTGAAATGCTACAATGTACTTCTGTGCGCTTGCAGAATATCTATAACGTCTAGATTTACGATGAAGTATCTCTAGTACCATCACTACTCTAAGTGGTGATGCTAAGAAATACCAACAGGTACCAAAGGGGGTCATTGGTACCGGGTCATAACACGACCCGATACCAAAGGTTTTGAAGCCAAAAAAATATTTTTAATACCCGAAAGGCTCCCACACAAGTCACAAGTCACACGATTTTTCACGCGAAAATACGCACGCGCGGCGCGCGGGGTTTGAACCCACGACCTCCTGTTTCACGCATTGCTCCCTTACCATCTCACCTACACACCACAGCTGACCAAGTCTCAGATGCTTTCCTTTTGAATTAACTCTCGGAGGACCCTTTGGTACCAGTTGGTGGTCCTCGGGGCCTACCAAATTTAGACCCGGTACCAATGACCCCTTTGGTACCGGGTCATAAGCAACAGGTACCAAAGGGGGTGACCGATGGACGTTTTTCTGGTAGTGTCGCTGTGGCAGAACGCTCCAATTAATCCGGCTTAAATGAATGGGACCACTATCACAGAGGTGCTCCTCACACTTAAATCGAGCTAATCGTGCAATCCGTCGGATACCTTCCTGATTAAACCACCAATTCTCATGATCGAAACGAAATAGCAGCAGTCCCACTCGAAGATGGGCTTAGGTAGTACAACTCATCACAAATTTTACAGCATAAGTTCACATGGATAATTATACAAAGCAGTGCATAAGTTTTAGTTATTACAAACCAGAGTTATAATACAGCGGAAGTCTAAACGTCGAAACAAAAGACATTATGCGGAGCCCTCGCACAACATCTAATCACCGCGGCCTGAGTCAGACTCAGGCGGCACCTGCTCAACCACCCAACCTTCAGGCAACATGCACGGCCAAGTCAACGCAGCAACTGGATCATAACTCACCACATCCAAATCTGAAAAACAAGCCACAAGCAAGGCTGAGTATACTAATACTCAGCAAGACTTACCCGACAAGGTTAAATTCTAGACATGCAAGGCTTTATGGCCGAGGGGTTTGTTTTGCCAAAAAGCATCTACAATTGATCTCTAATTTTAATATTTTAGCCAAGTTAAAGTGAGACTACCCATTACTAAATTTGCCAAGCTATCCAACAACATTCAGTGTCGAAAAACAATTGATTAACAAATCATCAATATTTCTCCACAACAACACTTCTAAACCCATTGGCCCAAGCACACTGATGTATGAAAAGAGATCAAGCAGCTTCATGTAACCGCGAAGGACGGACAACTCGAGTTGATTTTTAACCATGCATGGGACAACCTAATCGTACAACCCGTGAGAGACATCCAGGACTTCATGAGGCAACCGTTCCCATCTCTCCCTGCCATCTGCCATCAGATACCACTCCACCCGAGTGCACGCCCCAACGGACCCCAGGTGCCCCAGGCAAACCTGTGCCACGGCCACTGCTACACTCGCCATCATCCCCCTCGCCCAATGGAGTGGAAATGTCCGTCAGACGTCAGTTTGAATCAAGTACTAGGTTTACCAGTTTACCATATTTCCCGGCATACAATTAGTACCTTCAAAAGCTTGACCAACATCGCCACACAATCAATGCCTTAGCCACAATTCTCTGTGCAAGCAGGACATTCAACCAAACAGGAATATCGCACAAGCCCCGCTTGCCGAACATCACAAACTGATATAAGTTAAAAGCCTATCTCTCGCGAGTGACAAGGCAATCACTCGACTTCTACCGGTCCTAATTAAGCAGAGCATTCTATACGACCTACACATACTAGTGTTAGGACATAGGTACCTAGGGATCATGCAACTAGGGTTTTATTCAACTCCTCAAAACTTAAATGCACAAAGTAAGGCATAAAGTAAGAGTGTTAATTGTAACAGAGGGTCATGCTCCGGGGCTTTGCCTTCCTGATCATCGGCCTTGGGCCCTTCCGGACTTTGGCCCGGGTCTTGAGCAGCAGTGTAGTCACCTCAGCAGCAACTGGATCACCCTCGGGCTCGACCTCGATCTCGTACACTCTGTCAACAATGGGATGATCTACATGAAATGCGGATGCATGAGATGCGGTGATGCACAAGCAATTCATTGTAGGGATAATTGCAACAACTCACTAATACATCACTGGACAATCATTTACGAAGTATAAATAACTAAGAAGCTCACAAAGAAAGCTGGGTGGGGTTGCTTTTAGTTGCTGATTAAACTTAGTTCAGATCTAAAGTAAAATATAAAGAAGTTTTATTAAACCTTTTTAATATGTTAAAACAACTTACACTACTACATAAATGAAGTAAAACATCTATAAATAACCACTAGTAATATAATGGAGTTCCTATGGCTAAAACTAACATTCAGCACTCCTGGTTGCTATACATATTTGTAGAATTAATTTTACAACAAGAAAACTATTTATTAATTAAGCATCCTAGCTAGTTCTTACCAAATAAAGCCTACAAAATATATTTTCATAAACAAAAATTAAGGTAAACATGTTTCTATGTTCCTAGCAGCCAAATTTATTTTTCAGGAATTTCTCAACATTTTACCTATTTCTTTTAACAGCCAACATTTAACACTAGTTAGAAAATCATAATAAATTCTGCAAATACTTTCTGCATCTGAAATTTTTACTGCAACTACTATTCTACCAGAGACATTTTCTGTGACTTTTTCATATTTTTCTAATCCATATAGAATATTTGGTGATTTATCTACACTTATCTAGCTAGAACCAAACTTAATCCATAACTTAAAAAGTATACACTTTCTGGAGCTGATTCTTTTTGTGAGGGTTCCTATACTCCAGAGAAGCTCTAACAAAATTTGCCAAATTTTATTGAGTGGTTTATATATTTATTACTTTTTCTACTCCATTAACATATCTAATTCCAAACCTACCAAAATCATGAATAAACTTTGGCCAACAGATGCTCAACTCAACTCTACTAATCATAACAGAACCATCAAAGGTGGTTTTGCATTTTTAACACATTCCTATGATTTATAAGGCAATAAACAATCTCTCAAGCATATCTTCATACATACCGAAATACATTAGGAATCAAAACAGATTACATATTCATATGATATACCACTGGAAAGATAATTTCACAAGGATTCCAGAAAGTCCAAATTTGTGATTTTATGATTTTTGTGCGATTTTTGGTGATTTACCAAAGTTCAGCCAAATTCAAACGAAAAGGACTCATCAACAGTGAAAACGATTTTTACATTGGGGTCCCTGGGAAAATGAAAATAATTGCAGACAGGTCCTTTTTTCGCGGATAGGTCCTTGATTTCTTGCAAAAAACCACCTGCATGTTTTCCACTTTAGAACATAACTCCTGAATAATTGTAGAACACCCCTAGGTTTTAAGATATTTCACCTTGAGGTCCTTTCTTCAACCTCCAGACCAGAGGCTTGGCTCGGCCGAGCAGTGACCGGCGGCCGGCCGACTGGGCGGCCTCGGCCGGCAGAGCGAGCCCAGGCATGGCGCAGGGGTGGCCGGCGTTGCTTGGCCCCGGCCAGGCGCGGCCGGTCCCTGCCCAAGGACGGCGCCCCGTGCGAGGGCACGGTGCAGCAAGCCACCGGCGGCGTTCCGGCTATGGCGTTGAGGGATTTTGGCGGCGAAGAGGTCGGGGAGTATCAGTGAGGCATGGGGAACTCGTCTTGAAGCTTGGTTTGGGTGGAGGAGGAGCGAGGAATTACGTCCACGGTGGAGGGCGAGCTCGAACCGAGCTTCGTGAATGGCGGCCGAAAAACTGGAATTCTCAGCGAGGAAAGCTAGGGAGAGGGCAAGGGATGGTTTGGGGGCGAAGAGGGCAAGGTGATAAGGCTCTAGGCACGATGAATTGGATAGAGAGTGAGTGAGCTCAGTGAATTCTGGGTGGGGAGGTACTGAGCTCGTAAATGGCGACGAGGAGCTGGCGGCTCGGCTTTCCTCGCTTGTACATGGTTTGCCAGCGAAGCAGGGACACCTGGCCTGGCACAAGCGGCACAATGGAAGGAGGCCGCATGTTTGGACAGCTGGAGGACGGATTTTTGGCATCGGAGACGCCGAGGTTGTCCTGGACGGAGACACCGGTCTCACCGGTTACGAATTCCGGTCAGACCGATTCCGACGTGGAAAGGCTGAGCGACTAGCCGACTTCCCTTCGATTTTTCTCACAATTTCGTGTAGAAACTCCCTGAGCGCCCAATATAAAAGTTATAGATGATAGTTTAGGCTACAACTCTTACAAAGGAACCTATGTTATTTGCTCAATGATTTGGAAGTTACGGGGCTGAGAAAATGGGCAAAAACCACATTTTTTAGGACTTGGACGAATCGGCTAAGTGCTGAAAATTCAGGGTTTTACCTGATTTTGGCTGGGACACCTGGGGTCCGTTGGGGCGTGCACTCGGGTGGAGTGGTATCTGATGGCAGATGGCAGGGAGAGATGGGAACGGTTGCCTCATGAGGTCCTGGGTGTCTTTCACGGGTCGTACGATTAGGTTGTCCCATGCATGGTTAAAAATCAACTCGAGTTGTCCGTCCTTCGCGGTTACATGAAGCTGCTTGATCTCTTTTCACACATCAGTGTGCTTGGGCTAATGTATAGAAAGGTTGATAGTTGAGCAATATTGGTGAATGGTTAATCAATTGTTTTTCGACATTGAATGTTGTTGAATAGCTTGGCAAATCTAGTAATGGTTAGTTTCACTTTAAAACTTGGCTAAAATATTGAAAATAGGGATCAACTTGTAGATGCTTTTGGCAAAACAATCCCCTCAGCCATAAAGCCTTGCATGTCTAGAATTTAACCTTGTCGGGTAAGTCTTGCTGAGTATTAGTATACTCAGCCTTGCTTGTGGCTTGTTTTTCAGATTTGGATGTGGTGAGTTATGATCCAGTTGCTGCGTTGACTTGGCCGTGCATGTTGCCTGAAGGTTGGGTGGTTGAGCAGGTGCCACCTGAGTCTGACTCAGGCCGCGGTGATTAGATGTTGTGCGAGGGCTCCGCATAATGTCTGTTGTTTCGACGTTTAGACTTTCGCTGTATTATAACTCTGGTTTGTAATAACTAAAACTTATGCACTTCTTTGTATAATTATCCGTGTGAACCTTGTGTTGTAAAATTTGTGATGAGTTGTACTGCCTGAGCCCATCTTCGAGTGGGACTGCTGCTATTTCATTTCAGTCATGAGAAATGGTGGTTTAATCGGGAAGGTATCCGACGGATTGCACAAGTGGCTCGGTTTAAGTGTGTGGAGCACCGCTGTGATAGTGGTCCCATGCGTTTAAGCCAGATTAATTAGGGCTGTCTGCCACAGTCACGTAGCCATCAACTTGTGGGAGTGAGTTTGGACTTGTTAAAGCCCAAGCTTAGTGTCTAGATTTCCACCTGCTTTCAAGGACACAAACAAGAAAACAAGGGTATATGCAATAATAAAATTAGGGTTAGTCCAAAAAATTAGATAGATCTCCCTAGGGTTCGAGTTGCCGATCCCCGGCAACGGCGCCAGAAAAGCTTGTTGACGGTCCATAGACGCGCCAATTGTGAACCGCAAGCGCACGGATCATCGTAGCTTTTCCCTTAGAGTATTCCATCCAAGGTTTATCAATCCGTGGATCGACAATGAACTTACTATGGTTCCCCATCTAATCTAACGGATCTATTCCTAGCATTAAGCGTTGATTGCATATAGAGGTAAACCTTTATGATGTGAGTGAGGTGTATAGATTGATCGCACCCATGAAAAAAGGCAAAGATTAAGCACAACCAAAGGGTAAATGAGCCTAGCATCTTCTAGTTGTAGTTCTAGCTAATAAGAGTAAGCGCATCATGCATCTCATCCAAAGCAATCTTTAAACTCTTACCTCCGGTCAACCTCACGAGAACGCCACCTTACACGGGATCACACCCTGCCACGATGCCCCCTATCAGCGTGGTTAGTTACAAGGGCACGTCCACAAGTCGACGTGTCTAGATATCATGAAGGGTCAACACACTAGATCTAATCACCATGATTACATAAAGCATGCTATATAGTCTAATATAGAATTAGACTAAGAAACAATCATATTACTCATATAATAGATGTGTTTGGATCATCACCACCAAGTACATACCATTGATGACTAAAACTAGCTCTTGAACTCCACCATGGCACAACCACGCAGGGAGGCCATGGTGGCTAGGGTTGGCCTAAGCCATCCCCTAGACAACTTTGAGGACTTGCGGCAGCCGTCGTCTCCTTTTGGTGTATGCCCTAGATTTTGCCGAGTTCTGGTAGATGGATCTCCGTGGCTTCTGGGTTCAGGGGCTATAAATAGTCCAAGGAAACCCTAGCTCAAAGGGGAGGCCGAGGCGGCGCAGAAACCCCCTAGGCCGGCCGGCTTGGGCCCCCCTGGGCCGGCCGATCTGGGCTGTTTCTATGGCCCCTCGGTCCCATCTTTCGCGTGCAAGCTTCTAGATCCTCCAGGAGTTGATTTGCCAATGCATGCGGGTATTTGACGTCGATTGTTTCGGGATAAGGTTGGGTCTTGATATCTTTCCATATGTCTGCCTGATTCACCTTGATCCCGAAGTCATCCAACCTTATCTTCAAGTCTTTGCCCTTCCACATTTTTGGAGGTTGGTTCACCATAGATGAGAGCGAACGAAATCCGAGTCACATGGCCTTCATTCCTCCGCACTACGCATGATCTCGGTCTTTGTCCAAAAGGGCTCATTTATAGCTCAAAAAACCTGCATAAACCAAAATCCTCTAAAAATACATGCATATGCGAAAATGGGGTTATTTCAAGTGCCAAGTGGCGGGTTAGTATATGAATTGGTCCCAAAACACCACTTAAATAGCACTAAAAGTGTGTCGCTAACGAGCGTCAATAATTATCTCAGTAAAGCATTCGAGGATACTCATAAGGGCAAGTCTATATATGAAAAGGAGTTCTTGGCACTGATTATGGTCGTGGAGTAATGGAGGCAATATCTGCAATGCCACGAATTCATCATTAGAACTGACCATAAAAGTCTGGCATATTTGTCTGACCAACAACTTCATTCTGAGTTGCAGAGGAAGGCAATGACCAGGCTCATGGGTTTACAGTTCAAGGTGGTCAATAGGAAGGGAAAAGACAATGTGGCTGCAGATGCTTTGTCCAGAGTGGAGCATCTTATGGTTGTGCAAGCAGTGTCTGTTGCTCAACCACAATGGTTTCAAGAGCTGTTGAATTCTTACAGTTCGGACCATGATGCTCAAAGTTTGTTGGCTAGATTGGTGCTGGCTAGTCCAGATGACAAAAGCTTTTCTCTGGAGCAAGGACTAATCAAATGTAAAGGGACATTGTGGGTGGGTCACAATTTTGCATTACAGACTAAAATTATTGCCTCTCTACATGCCAAACCTATTGGAGGTCACTCGGATCAGAAAGCCACTTATCATGGAGTCAACAATATGTTTTCACGGAAGGGGTTAAAACAAGATAGGGAGGAGTATGTGGGACAGTGTGATATTTACCAACAAGCTAAGCATTTGCACACTCATCCAGCAGGTATGTTGCAGCCTTTTCCCATCCCTACAGGAGTTTGGAATGATATATCCTTGGATTTTGTGGAGGGGTTGCCTAAATCTGAAGGATATTTTGTGATTTTGGTTGTGGTGGATATATTTTATTCCCATTTTATTCCATTGAAGCATCCCTATACTGCTCAGTTGGTGGCTCATAGCATTATGACAATGTGGTTAAGCTACATGGAATGCCCCAATCCATGGTGTCTGATAGAGACAAGGTGTTCACAAGCAAAGCGTGGATAGATCTATCTAAACTGGAAGGGGTGAAGCTCAACTTCAATAGTGCCTATCATCCCCAAAACAAATGGGCAAACTAAAAGGGTGAATCAGTGCCTTGAAATGTACTTGAGACGTGTAGTGCATGATTCTCCTCAGACTTGGAAAAAATGGCTAGCACAAGAAGAGTTATGGTATAATTCTTCATATCATTCTGCATTAGGTTGTTCTCCTTTCAAGGCTCTATATGGATATAATTCACTGCTAGGAGGTGTTCTTTCTTATGATACAGTGCCTCCAGAATCAGTAACTGAGTTGGTGGAGAACAAGAAAGTTCGCAGTCAATTGTTGCAAGAGTGCTTGTCCAAAGCTCAGCTAAAGATGAAGTTGGCAGCAGATAAACTGAGAACCGATGCAACTTTCAAGCGGGAGACATGGTGTGGCTGAAGCTCCAACCTTATGCTCAAACTTCAGTAGCTAATAGACCATTCCCCAAATTAGCTATGAAGTATTTTGGCCCTTACAAAATATTGGAGCAGATTGGTAAGACAGCTTACAAACTGGAGTTGCCAGCTGACAGTTTGATTCACCTGGTGTTTCATATTTCCTAGCTGAAGGAGTTTGTGCCCAATTATACTCAAGCGTATTCCCTTCAGCTTGAAGTAATTGCGGTGGATGCTTCTAATGTCCAACCAGAGAAGATACTGGATCAACGTCTTGTGAAGAAGGGGGGCAGTGCTCTGCCTCAACTCTTGATCAAGTGGTCCAAGATTCCAGAGATGTTAGCTACATGGGAAGATTACAACATTCTGAAGACAATATTTCCAATGGCAAAAGCTTGGAGACAAGCATGAAGCTCGGGGGGATGTAATGCCCGGCCAGTCAACAGAAGACGCATTGTTATCTTTATGTTTTCTAAGTATAAAGTTGTATTAGGTCTTGAGTCTGACTGTGGACCAAGGTGGTCAGTGAGAGTCGGCCTAGGCATAAAGCCAGTGCCTTGTATGAAACATGAGCATGTTATGTTTTCAGAAAGTGAATAGAACACCAACGAGGGGTCAGGGTTCCTCACCTTTCCCAAGCTATCTCTCTGATTCGTGTACTTGTGTTTGATCTCAAGCCAGCGGCGATCACCGGCGGCCACGGGGCATTACAAGTCGTCTCACCTACCACCCTAGCTCGCTAGACCGGCCGCCCGATCCTCCTCTCTATGCCAGTGGACACCGGGGACGTCCAAACCCCAACCCGAAACCCTAAACTCCATTGATTTCTCGCCGGCACCGGTGAGGATGGAGGAGGAGGCGGCAACAATGAGCAAAGACAGGGACAGGCAATGGGTGGGAGTGGTACAAAAATGCACCCACACCCGCACTCGGTAGACCCACAAATACACCCATAATGTCTAATGGGTGAATTTTCACACCCATTGGGCACCCATTGGGAACCCATTGGGTTTGTTTATATGGCAACACATAGATTGACATAGCCTATCACATGAAGCAAAATAGTATGTGTTAAGGACATAAATTGTAGGTTTTCATCTAACAACATGATAGCTAGTTGGCTACTAGCAACAATCAGCAAATCTTTAATCTTAGGCTCACAGCAAATCAATGTTGACGGTCGTTATTGGTACACTTTTAGGGCTAATTTGGCATTGGTTTTGGACTAATTCTTATACTAACCTGCCACTTGGCGCCTGAAATAACCCCTGTTTTGAGTATGTCTTGTATTTTGGACTATGTTGTGAATTTGCAGGAAATACGACATATTTGGCGGAGTTTGACGTGGACCAAAGTACCTACATGGATAAGGATTGAGGAGGAGAGCTAGCGCGCGAAAGATAGAGAGCAGAGGAGCCGGAAGGACCCCAGGCCGGCTGGCCGGCCTAGCCCATTCTAGGCCCCGTTCGTGCTCCCCTTTCTTCAGCGCGAAGTAAATGCAAAACCTAAGGGTTCCAGCCGCCATCCTTCACCAGAGACCTATATGAACACCCCCGAGGGCACCGTCAAGTCATGCATCGCGGGACAAACACATTCGTCGATATACATTAGATCCATTGGAGAGAGACACAAGGAGGAGACGCTGCCGGAGGTCCTAGCCGTCATGTAGGCGCCGTCTCAAGTTGGAGGACAGCGAGGAGTTCATCTTCGCCGGAGGCTTCCACACCATGAATCGCGACGTCATGCTTAGCTTCATGGGGTAAAGTCCTCGTTTGTCCATGGGGTTGTAAGGAGATCTTGATTTGTAATTGTCGAATCCTTTTATGAGATCAATCTATCATGTTCTTAGTTGATGGTGCTTTTCATCTTAATAGTTGGCCAACATTACCATGGGTGTGCATATCTCTCGTAGTCTTGCATGCTTAGATCACATCAACAATTTTGTGTTCCATAGCTCGATAGGTGAGTACCCTCATGTAGTGACTAGTATGCGGGAGGGAAAGTGTTGAGTTTGGTTCACACCTTTACTATTGATAGATTAGATTGGTTTTATCTTGCATGGTGATTACATCTCAAGGTGATCCTAGACCCTATGGGCAAATGCTTCCATACCTTGTGTACTCCTCTCTACCGCTCGTAACATTGATTAGGTTAGATTGTTCTTTATTACATACATAATCATTCAATCAAAGAACACTCTTGCCATCATTATTACTGCTAGGTTAAGCGTAGAAATCCCTTGTTCCATGGATTGATAAACCTTGGGGGAATACTCTAAGGGAAAAGTTACAACCAATCCGTGCGCTTGCAGTTTGTAATTGGCGTGCCTAAGGGCCGTCAACAAGCTTTTCTAGCGCTGTTGCCGGGGAACAAGCTAGATTGCTACGTTTAACCTTGTATTAATTTTGTTAGTTACTAACACATAACCTTTTCTCTAGAAAAATCTTTGTTTTTGTTTTTGCTTTTGTTGTCTAGATGGCTCTTGTCGTCCAACCCATGGAGGAAGGAGAAAAATCACTAAGGGATTATGCAAGCCTGCAATCGGAGGACTTCGACATGCAAAAATCAGATTCGACACTTGAAGCCACCGAGTACGAGATCAAGCCTCAAATCATCAAGATTGCAGTTGCAAATTCATTTAGAGGGGTGGAGACGGACAATCCATATAGACACATCAAGTGGTTCACGATGCTATGCAATACGGTACAACAAGATGGAGTTCCTTTAGCTTGGTTTAGATAGAATCTTTTTCCATACTCACTTGCAGATGAAGCAAAAAGATGGTACGCGCTTGCATCCTTCGAGGTGAAAGGAAATTGGAATGGGCTAATGAAGAAATTTTGTGGACGATTCTTTCTGATATCCAAAATCCAATACGTTAGAAGGCAAGTGACCAACTTTACGCAAGGAGAAGATGAAGGAATTGATCAAGCATGGGATAGATTCAATGGATTGATTGAATAAGGATCGAAGCTAGGATTCTCCGGTGATGTACTCTTGCATACTTCCTATTTTTTCCTAACCCCCAAATGCATGGAGTTCGTACAAATGTGCGCAGAAGGGGATCTCATGGAGAAAACACTCACGGAAGCTGCCCAAATTCTACAAAAAATAAGCAATGGGGCAGCCATGTGAAGAGATTGGGAAAATCGCCTTTCGGGAGATGTTGAGCAAGAATCTCGTGTTGGGGTGCTTGCTGGAATTTTTATGAAAGAGATCCCGGAAGCAAAGGAAGAACAACCGAAACATGAAAAAGCTACAAGAGCAACCCACGATGAAGAAGCACCGGTCCGAGACATAAAGAAGAGCAAGCCGGAGTTGGAAATTGGGAGGAATTTGGTGAATGCAAAGTCGCTAAAAGAATTCGAGCAAATGGATTGGATCCCGATTGACTTCGGTAAACTCTTCGACAAAGGAAGATCACACCCAAATCAAACGAAGTCCATGAAAGCCATAGAGTCAGATTTCCCACCGGATAAACATACGGGATACATATTGGACAAAGGATCGGCCGGAGAAATTATTCGAAAGCTTTTTGATGAAGATGAAGAGTTAGACCCCGACCATGTCGCCGAAGTGAAGAAAATCATGGGAGTCAAACCGGAAGCATCTCCATTCGTGCACCTAGCTGAGGTATATGCCATACAAGCAAATCATGGCGAAGGTATGCCACTACCTACACCTCACATAAGTTGCACGATCAATGGAGAATTATTTTGCAAAGCTTTATGCGACATTGGAGCCCGAGTAAGTGTTATGTCTTCAAAGGTTTATGATGAGCTTTATAGTAAAACTTTGAATCTTGCTCCTACATCTACTAAATTAATCATGGGAGATGGTAGAACAACTAAACCTTTGGGCATTCTTAAAGATCTAAATGTTGCTATCTCGGGTAAAATTATTCTAACCGATTTTTTCGTGCTTAATGCTTGCCATGATGAACATGAAGATATAATTCTTGGTAGGCCTTTTTCTCAAGTTGGTTAATGCGGTTCTTGATGCTGGAAGGGGTAAAGTCACGATTGAATTAGATGAGACCAAATACACTTATGACTTTTTGCCCACTTCGCGTATTGCCTTACCTCTACTTCTCGATAACGTGGAGGTAGAGAGCCTTCGCTTTGTTGAAACTTTTAGGGACCCTCTCCAACGAGCAATGGAGAATGGAAGCATTCATGATGATTTAGATGAAGAACTAAGAGAAGCAACAGAAGGGCTCGAGACACAACACGGAATCTTGGAAGAGGAAAAATATGAAGATATTGGAGATTTGCATCAAGAGGAACAGGAAGCACCCGACGTTGATTTGAAACCATTACCCAAGGGGCTGAAATATGAGTTTCTGGGGGACAACAAGACATTCCCGGTGATCATTAGTGATGAACTAAACCCGGAGGAGACGGACAAGTTGCTGAAATTATTGAGGAAGCACAAGAAGGTGATCGGATACACTATTGGTGACTTGAAAGGTATAAGTCCCGCCTTTTGTACTCATCGCATACAACTTGAAGACCAATGCAAACCTATTGTGGAGCATCAAAGGAGGTTGAGCCATGCTATGCGTGATGTGGTTAAGAAAGAGGTAATCAAATTGTTGAATGCCGAAATTATATATCTCGTACCACATAGCGAATGGGTGAGCCCCGTGCATTGTGTATCGAAGAAAGGAGGACTCACCATGGTGAAGAATGACAAGGATCAATTGATACCGCAAAGGACCGTTACGGGTTGGAGGATGTGCATAGATTATCGGAAATTGAATAAGGCTACAAAGAAGGATCACTTTCCACTACCATTCATTGACGAGATGCTAGAGAGGTTAGCAAAGCATTCACATTTTTGTTACCTTGATGGATTCTCGGGATTCTTCCAAATACCCATTCATCCGGATGATCAACACAAGACCACGTTCACTTGTCCATACGGTACTTTTGCGTATAGAAGAATGCCTTTCGGATTATGCAATGCACCCGCTTCTTTTCAAAGATGCATGATGGCCATATTCTCGGATTTTATTGAAGAAATTATGGAGGTATTCATGGATGACTTCTCGGTGTATGGTACTAGCTTCCAAAATTGCTTATCAAATCTAGATAAAGTTCTCAAGAGATGCAGAGAAGTCGACCTTGTGCTTAATTGGGAGAAGTGTCACTTTATGGTGAAACAAGGGATAGTTCTTGGGCAAGTCATTTTCGAAAGGGGGATTGAAGTGGATAAAGCGAAGATCGAAACCGTGGAAAAATTGCCACCACCTACGGATATCAAGTCCCTAAGAAGTTTCCTTGGTCATGCCGGATTTTATAGAAGATTTATAAAGGACTTCTCGAAGATCACTAAACCGTTGATGCAACTTCTTCAAAAGGATGTGGAGTTCTACTTTGATGAAAAAATGTTTGCATGCCTTTAGAACATTGAAGCAATCACTCGTAAGTGCCAACCCCCGGATTGGAGTCAACCTTTTGAAATTATGTGTGATGCAAGTGACTACGCCGTTGGAGCTTGGACAAAGAAAAGAAGGGAAGGTATATGCTATTTACTATGCAAGCAAGACTCTTGATGGAGCTCAAGCTAATTATGCAACAACGGAGAAGGAATTGCTTGCCGTGGTATTCGCTTTTGAAAAATTCAAATGAATTCAAAGGTGATTGTGTATACCGACCATGCGGCGATCAAATATCTTTTGTCCAAGAAAGATGCGAAGCCACGTTTGATTCGATGGATTTTATTATTACAAGAATTTGACGTGGAGATTCGAGACAAGAAAGGGTCGGAGAATGTGGTAGCCGACCACTTATCAAGGATGCATCAAGGAGATAATGGGATGAAGCCTATTGAAGATAAAATGCGAGATGACCATCTCTATAGAATACTTGATAGGGATGGATGGATGGAAGACATAATAAGAGTAATAAGGGGAATGCCTTTGGATCATTTGGATAGAAATGCAAAGTGAAAGGTTATCTCCGAGAAGAGAAAATATTATTGGGATGCACCATACTTATATAGACATGGAGAAGATGGAGTTCTAAGAAGGTGTATTCCAAGGGAAGAAAGAGAAATTTTAAAGAAGTGTCACTCATCGGAATATGGAGGACACTATGGACATTATAGGACTCATGCTAAGGTATGGTCATGTGGATTTTATTGGCCAAAGATGCATGAAGATGCAAAAAGATTTGTTGCAACTTGCTCGGAATGTCAAAGAATAGGAAACATATCGCAAAGGAATGCCATGCCATTGAACTACAGTTTGCAAATTGATCTATATGATGTATGGGGAATCAACTTCATGGGACCATTATTGAACTCACATGGGTACAAGCATATATTGGTGATGGTTGATTACGTATCAAAGTGGGTTGAAGCGATTCCATGTCGCAAGGCATCAACCGAAGAATCTATGCATATGATTAGGTCGGTGATATTCCCTCGGTATGGTGTCCCGAGAATTTTGATAAGTGACGGAGGAACGCACTTCACGGGCAAGGATTTTCAAGTGCTTGGCAAGGTTGGGGATTGAACATAGGGTATCTACGGCATATCATCCTCAAACAAATGGGCAAGCGAGAAACTTCGAACAAGCAACTAAAGGATATTCTAAAGAAGACCGTGACAAAAGGAGAAAAGGATTGGTCGAAGAAGCTCGATGATGCACTATGGGCTTATCGGACCGCACATAAGACGCCAATAGGTATGACTCCTTATCAATTCGTTTATGGAAAAACATGTCATTTGCCGGTGGAGCTAGAACACAAGGCATATTGGGCGATGAAAGAGATGAATTTCGATGAGGATGCCGCTAGAGTTAAAAGAAGAATCCAAATAAGCGAGTTGGAGGAGTTGAGATTGAAGGCATATAATAGTGCAAGCATCTACAAAGAAAGAGTGAAGAGATGGTATGACAAGAGGTTACAAAGAAAAGAATTCAAAGAGGGAGACAAAGTCCTACTATACAATTCAAGATTCAAACTCTTCGGGAAAGGAAAGTTGCAAAGCAAATGGGATGGACCGTATGTTGTTCACTCAATCTCACCGACGGGAGCGGTAACAATCATGGACGTCAAAGGAGACCAATATGTGGTGAATAGGCAGCGACTCAAGGTATTCTCGGAGCCCGACATTGTTCCTCTTCACTACATCGACATCTACACCATGATGGAAGAACCGGAGCGTCAAGCCTAACGACGCTAAACAAGGTAACTTTGTAAATATTCCTTTTTAGTTTTTGTTTTCTCTCTGTTTTTCTTTGAGTTTTTCTAGTTCTCGGTAGACAAAAGGGTTAACAATTAAACAAGAAGTACCCCGTAAAAATCTGGAGGCCGGGGGGCCGAAAACCCCCCAGGACGGCCGGCCCATAGACCCCCAGGCCGGCCGGCCTACCCCTTTTCGAGGTCGGTTTCGTGTCATCTTTTGGTATGTTGGAGATTAGGAAAGTTTGAACCGGTGTCCAGGAGCTTGCGAAGTTTAAACTTGGAAAGATTGGACTTCTCGTTCAAGTCTTTCGGGACATAAATAGAGGCACCATTGAGATCAAATTCCACATCTTTTTCCAATCTACAACCACCACCTCATGAACCAAAAGAGCTAGGGCATCATCCTTGAGCATGGGCGTTGAAGTTGAAGCAAAGGCGATGAAGGAAGGGGGTGTGCCGGCTGGCACACCCTCACCAGTCCGGCCGGCCCAGGGTTTCCCTATGGCTGCTGGCGAGCTCCTTCGCCTGGAGGCTAAAACCTACGACCTCAAGCTCCCCTGCATGAAGAAATTCCCTACCCAAGCTCGTACGCGTACGGGAGGGAAGGTGCCTAGCAAGAAGATCGCCAAACGCCATCCCGTCCTCATCTTGAGCGACGACGAAGCAAGCATCGAGACGCGCTCCGTCATCGTCCTCCCAAGGCGCTCTAAACGCCTCCTTGGCGTGAAGAGGAAGAGCTACATGGAGAAAACTCCCGAGCCTTTGGAGGAGATAGTGATTGGGAAGACGATCGGAGTGCCGCTTCGTGGGGCGCCGCCGGACGTGATGACGATGATGGGTACATATGGGAGGATGAACCAAAGGAGGTGTACAAGCCGGAAGAGAATCGCCGCGATGAGCCTAAAGAAGATGAACCCAAGGGCGGCGAGGATCCAAACTCCCCGAGCATCACAATGGGTGTTGCCGTCCTTGCCGTGAGAATATTCATTCACTCTTCGAAGCCCTAGATGAGTGTCTCCAATCTTTGGAGTTGCTTAATCAAAAGGTGGAAGATCTTAAGCGGCAATCGGATGGCGACTTCAAGTTCCTCAACCGCAACGTGAGGATTCTTTTTAGCATGTTTGGGAACTTGAAGAAGCAAGGAGAAGGGAGTAGCAACCATGTTAAGTGTAATTGCCCGAGGTGCCGTTGAAGTTGTTTGCGAGCGTCTCACACGTGTGATCTATTTTCTTACGACGAGGACGTCGTAAAATCTAAGCATGGGGGGAGAGGTGTGACGTGTTGTTGTTTTAAATTTTCTTTAGCCGTTTTTCACCGAGAGCTAGTTAGTGTGATTTTGAGAGTCTTAATGTTAGTGTGAGTCTTTGTGCGAGAGTCTTAAATTAGCGTGTGTGAGAGTCTTAATTGCGTTGAGTCAAGAAAATCAATAAAAAGAGTCTTTACTTTTGAATAATTGTTGGATCGAGCAAATTTACTTATGCATTCAGTTTTTACCTTATTTCTTTAAGTACTTGTTCATGAGCATTGTCTTGGAATTCAATCTTAGTTGTGGAGCTTATTATTTGATTTGTCCTTATAAATACCCATACCCGATCTTGAACTAGTGCTTGGTTTTGATGATACTTGCTAGTAAGGCTTGAATTGGAGGAAATTTATTTTATTACTCTTTTAAAACCCCCGCAAATGCAAGGTTGATCTAGTTCTTGTCAAGTTGAGAGATTATATCCTATACCTACCAAAGCCATATTATAATCGTTCCACCATAAGCATTGGAGGTGCAATGAGTTGAGTTAGGTTTTCTTTCTCTTGGAAGTTTTAATTTTGAGCAATGATCATGTCCTTGATTATCTTATCCCTTATTTGCTAGCCTCGTCAATATTCGGTAATGAGAGTTCTTCATTGGAACAACTCATATGATCTACCGGATTCCAAAACCCGAACCCAAATATATCTTATTTTATTATCTTTTCCTTGAATACAACCCACTACTGGAAGATTTGTTCTCTTTCTGGGCGAAGTTTGAATAAAATATAATTTGGAAAGAGAGTAAGGAAGGAGTACGAAAAGATTGATCCAGAACCAAGCTGGGGAGATCCCAGGCCGGCCGGCCTGGACTCCTTGAGCCGGCCGGCCTAGCCCCTCCTGTGGCCACGGTTCGAGCTCCAAAAAATTGTAGAGTTGCCTCGATGTTTTATCTGTCTATCTGCAAGAGGAATCGTTCAAGGAAGGTTCAGAGAAGAGAAGGAAAATTCAAGGAAGAAAAGAAAGAAGAAAGAAGGAAAAGAAAAAAATATATATATGAGAAGAAAAGAAAAAGAAAAGCAATAAAAGAGGGAGAATTCTATAGTTGGAAGAATAGGAGAAGTGGAAAGGAAGAACGCCTTTTTGTTGAGAACAAATCTTCTTTTCCAACCATGTGCAATCCAACAACGAGGACGTCGCTTGTGCCTTGAAGTCAATTTTTATATTCCCTTGCACATGTCCACCATTCTAAATCTTCTTATTCTTGAAACCCCTCACATTATGGTAACATTCTCATGATCATTGGCTCGAAAGGTAAGCAACCGTTAGAGAGTTTTTTTAATTTAACAATATGTGTATTTACTTTGCTAGCCCTACCTACAACTCCTTTTATACTTGAGAGACTTATGTGGTGAGTTGAGAGCTTACAAAACTTATAGGATAGCCATTATACTTGAGTTGTGAGTTGAGAGCTTGCAAAAATAGGATAGCCACTTACATTGAGAGACTTGAAAGGACTTGTGCAAGAGCTTTGGTCTAACTCTTGTTGCAAGGAGATTATTTTCAAAACCTAACAAAAACCTCCAAGAAAGGCAAGAAAGTAAGTGTTGTTGATTCTCAAGCTAGATTACTAGCTAAGGGTAAGTGGTTGTGGAGTAATGTTTTGGATAAATCTTTGAACGCCCATACTTCGATTATCTTTGTCGCTCCGCTAACATTTACTAGAAGATCTTTGGTTAGAATTGTTTGCTTAAGTATGTTTTGCAGAGCAAGAGCTTTTGAGCAACCCCGTTGGAAAATTTTAATATCTTTATTTACTCGAGGATGAGCAAAAGCTAAGCATGGGGAGATTGTTGACGGTCGTTATTGGTACACTTTTAGGGCTGATTTGGCATTGGTTTTGGACTAATTCTTATACTAACCCGCCACTTGGCACCTGAAATAACCCCGTTTTTGAGTATGTCTTGTATTTTGGACTATGTTGTGATTTTGCAGGTAATACGACATATTTGGCAGAGTTTGACGTGGACTAAAGTACCTACATGGATAAGGATTGAGGAGGAGAGCCAGCACGCGAAAGATGGAGAGCAGAGGAGCCAGAAGGACCCCCAGGCCGGCCAGCCTGGAGGCTCTGGGCCGGCCGGCCTAGCCCATTCTGGGCCTCATTCGTGCTCCCCTTTCTTCAGCGTGAAGTAAATGCAAACCCTAAGGGTTCCAGCCGTTGTCCTTCACCAGAGACCTATATAAACACCCCCGAGGGTGCCGTCAAGTCATGCATCGCGGGACGAACACATTCATCGATATACATTAGATCCATTGGAGAGAGACACAAGGAGGAGACGCCGCCGGAGGTCCAAGCCGTCGTCTAGGCACCGTCTCAAGTTGGAGGACAGCAAGGAGTTCATCTTCACCGGAGGCTTCCACACCATGAATCGCGACGTCATGCTTAGCTTCATGGGGTAAAGTCCTCGTTTGTCCATGGGGTTGTAAGGAGATCTTGATTTGTAATTATCGAATCCTTTTATGAGATCAATCTATCATGTTCTTAGTTGATGGTGCTTTTCATCTTAATAGTTGGCCAACATTACCATGGGTGTGCATATCTCTCGTAGTCTTGCATGCTTAGATCACATCAACGATTTTGTGTTCCATAGCTCGATAGGTGAGTACCCTCGTGTAGTGACTAGTATGCGGGAGGGAAAGTGTTGAGTTTGGTTAGATTAGATTGGTTTTTATCTTGCATGGCGATTACATCTCAAGGTGATCCTAGACCCTATGGGCATATGCTTCCATACCTTGTGTATTCCTCTCTACCGCTCGTAACATTGATTAGGTTAAATTGTTCTTTATTACATACATAATCATTCAATCAAAGAACACTCTTGCCATCATTATTAGTGCTAGGTTAAGCGTAGAAATCCCTTGTTCCTGGATTGATAAACCTTGGGGGGAATACTCTAAGGGAAAAGCTACAACCGATTCGTGCGCTTGCTGTTCGTAATTGGCGTGCCTAAGGGCCGTCAACAATCAATAATTAACAATTATTACATATTAAAATATGAAATCAAATATTAGTAATAGTATAATTCAAAGGAAGATGAAAGTAATGTTTTTCTTTCTCAAACACACGGGAGAGCTGTGCATCAATATATTAACAAGAAAAAGGGGTTTAAAGAATCCCAAAGTTTCATGTTTTGTTATGCGCAAAAATCTGTGTGAAAAAGACTGGGAAAATTAGGAAAATTCTCACACTGTAAAGAAAACAACAGGACCAAAACTAGACCAAGGATCCCAACTACTCTTCTGAGGACACTAGGGCGAGGAGATGAGAAATTCCTCGAGCCCGGTTAAACTTCAAAGGTGCAACTCTTCTTTGATCGCATTAAAGATTCCATTGAAGTCAGGTAGAACTCCATCAAAAACACACCGGTTGCGATGGTTCCAAACTAACCATGACCATAGAATAATGACAGAATTCGACCCTTTCTTGACTTGACCCGATACTTTCTCAATTACCTTTTCCCACCAATGATCAAAGGAAGTCTCATCAGGTCGTGGGGCTAAAATCTGCAAGCCCACATTTTGCAGCAATTTGAACCATACTTGCCTGGTGAAGACAGAAGAAACCAGTTTGTGATGATGGGGTGTAAAAGTTTGGCGTTTACCTCTAGGCAGATTTAGCGACTACATTGGGTAGAAAATCATGGTAGTAATGGGGTGTAGGTGCCACCTCTGTCATAAAAAGAATGCAACTCTCGCTTCCCCAATCACACCTTCAGGATCTCGTCAGGCCCAATCAAAGTGCCTTTATCCGTGGACGACTACTGCATGATAATTTCCGTTCAGTACAACTCACGGCCAAACTCTTACATCAGACCAAGCGCCCGACTGCTTTAATTAAGGTTGATATTGCAAAGGCTTTTGACACGGTGGACTGGTGCTTCCTGCTTCACATTCTCTCGCACATGGGTTTCTCACGCCGTTGGATCAATTGGATCTCTATGCTGTTGCACTCCACGAGCACCAAAGTCATTGTCAATGGAGGCCCAGGTGATAGAATTTGCCATGCACGTGGTCTACGTCAGGGAGATCCGTTATCACCTATGCTATTTGTGCTTGTCATGGAAGCACTGAATGCTCTCATAAGGAAGGCGGACACAATGCAGCTGTTAACACCGCTAGGGTCGGATCGGATCAAGGAACGGGTCTTCCTTTATGCGGACGACGTCGTCCTGTTTTCGGCACCTCTTGAGCAGGACCTTACAATCATCAGAATGGCTCTCCAAATATTTGGTGCTGCGTCCGGCCTCTGGGTTAACCCAGATAAATGTTTGCTCTCGCCGATCCAGTGTGATCTTGAAGCGTCAGTTGTCTTGCTGCGCTTCTTCCCGGGACGGTTTGCACCGTTCCCATGCACCTATCTGGGAATTCCTTTGTCCATCTTCAGGCTGCGCAAGCAAGATTTGCAGCCGCTCATTGACAAAGTATGCAAAGGATTACCGTCATGGAAGGCAGGGCTACTGAACCGAGCTGGGAGGACGGTTCTTACCAAGGTCAAACTGTCTGCTATTCCGGTTCATACCGCGATCGCCGTCACACTTTCAGCCTGGGCTATTGGACGCATTGATCAGCGTCGTCGTGCTTTCTTGTGGAAAGGAACTGAGGTCGTGCTTGGGGGACATTGTTTGTTGGCTTGGACCAAGGTATGCAGGCCGCTCTCTCTAGGAGGACTCGGCATCCCGGACTTTCGCCTTCAGGGCTTCGCCCTTCGTTTGAGATGGCTCTGGCTTCAGCGAACAGACGCTGACAACCGGCCGTGGTCACTGCTGCCCGATCGTCCGGAGGAGGAAGTTCTGGCCCTGTTTGAGAGCTCGGTTTCTGTGGTCGTTGGTGATGGCAACAATTGTCTCTTCTGGAAAGACAAGTGGGTGGATGGCAAGTCTCTGGAACAGCTTGCTCCCAACCTGACTCAGGCGGTCGGACCTCGCATACGCAACCACAGAACTGTCCGCGAAGCACTCCATGACCGTCGTTGGGCACGTGACATCACCGGTGCCTTAACGGTCCAGGTCGTTGTCCAATATTTGCAGATTTGGGCACGTCTGCGAACTGTTCAGCTCACTCCGGGTACACCTGATGCTTGGAAGTGGAAGTGGACGTCGGATGGTCGTTTTTCGTCGGCCTCAGCATACCAAGCCTTCTTCCTTGGCCAGAGTGCTGTTCGTGGTGCCAAGGAACTATGGAAGACTAAAGCTCCACCCAAATGTAAGTTCTTTATGTGGCTTGCGCTGCATGGCCGTTGTTGGACAAATGACCGCCGGAAACGCCATGGGCTCCAGGAAGATGACGCCTGCACACTCTGTTCCCAGCAACAGGAGACGATCACCCATCTATTGACGTCATGTGTTTTCGCCCGCGAGGTCTGGTTCCTATGTCTGACCGCGGTTGGCTGGGACTCGGCCACCCCAACGGCCAATGTACATTCCTTTGTTGATTGGTGGTTGCAGGTCAGGAAGCGGTTGGAAAAGAGGGCTAGACCAGTATTCGATTCCGTCGTCATCCTTGTCTCATGGATGCTGTGGAAAGAGCGCAACAATAGGGTATTCAATGGTCAGACACGGCTTCCGCACGAGTTGTTTCAGGCGATCCTGGTCGAGGGCAGATATTGGGTGCTGGCAGGTTGGCAACACCTGGGTGTGGTGCCGGGTTTATCCCCTGCCAACGTTGCTGATTTTGATAGCCTTCAGGTCGCAAATTTGTTAAACGTTTAGTCCTTAATGTGCTGTGACCGCGCCATCCTCTGTATGGTGAGCGGGTTGTAAACTTATATGCTTTCCTCTTAATGAAATACGTGCTAAGGCACGGTCGCAAAAAAACTCTCGCTTCCCGAGGAGACAAACAATTTTAATTTTGACTAGATTTATGCAAATACTAACATTTATGGTATAAATAATTTTATTAGATTAACCATGAAACATATTTTTATATTAAATTTATTTAAAAACCATAAATGTTAATATTTTTTGTATAAATTTGGTTAGAATTGAAATTGTTTGACTTCTCTTTTTGGGACGGAGGGAGTATGATAGATGTAAAGTAAAGGGTTAAGTAGATATATGAGTCATTATAACTTTTACGTTTTTTGAGCCACGCCACTGCTGATTGCGAAATAGGCTAGATGCCATTACAATTTTGTGTTTATCGAAGATATGCCGTCACATATGCTCAGAGTATATTTGTAAAAAAAATTGGATCAAAATGCCCCTCTCCGAGAACGAGAATCTCACGGGAACGCATGCAACGTGTGGCAAAATACGACAAGGTAGTGCAAGTCGAAGATTCATGTCCCTCCCGGGAACAGAGTGTGCCGAGTCTTCCTGCGCATCGCCGTGTCGAGCATCCTTTCCTGTCCTCGCCGCGGGGTCATCGCGGCGCGGGCCACGGGCGGGCGGAGCTTCTGCGTGCTGTGACGGTCGGCGGCTCCTTGCCGTGAGCAGCGGCGCTCAGGCGGGCAGCGGCGGGCGTCAGCTGCGTGCCTCAGTGCCTGTGTGCGTGCTGTGTGGCTTTCAAACTTTGGAACTAAACATGTTTGCAAATTTACAATTTTGAAACTAAACACTTTTTTCAACTTTACTGTTTATGAAATTGCAAAACTAGTTTGCAAAGTTGCAAAAGCAACGCATTGAAAAATGTCTCCTCCTTCGCGACATGCTTCTCAATTCAACTTTCGCGAACTAAACAAGACCTAGTTTGTAAAGTTGCAAAACTTTTGGTTTCCACAAATTTATAAACTTTAAGACTTTGCAAACTAGTTTTCAAATTTTGTCAACTTTCACGAACTCCGATTGACTGGCGCCTGGGAAGCGGGAACGCAAGTACACAACGGATTTTTTTTTTTTGAAACTAAGTACACAACGGATGAGGCTGCTCTGTGGGTTGGGCCGTATCAGAAAAACTGGGTTGGGCCGTATCAGAAAAACAGGCAGATTCGTGTCCGGACCACGTAATAAAATTAATGGTGATTTTTTTGAGAGGGTTAAAGCCGCCGGCCCACAGCCTCATTAAAGCCCAAACCGTGTAAATCATATGGGCTTATGGTTATTTGGCCCACTTGGATCCGAATCCGATAGCGTCTAGGGTTGCCGGTTGCGGGGAGCCGGGGGACTATAATCTGGGGCTCTCCTTCGGTCCTTCCTATCTTCCGAGTACAAGCCGACAGCTACAGAATCCTGCCGCAATCCAGATTTACCGTTCGAGAGAGAGGTTAGGGTTCGATTGCAAGGCAATGGGGAACGGTGACATCGAGTCTGAGGGGAGTGACAACCTGAAGAACGGGGCGAGCGCGTCGGAGGGTGGTGACAGCCTGAAGAGGAGCAAGCCGGGGACTGCTGCGGTGCTGAAGAGAAAAGAAGCTAGCGCATCGGAGGTTGGTAATTCACTGAAGGAGGAGGCGGCGGCGGAGGTTGATGATATACTAAAGCTGAGGAAGCTGAAGATGGAGGCTATGGCACTCATGAAGCCCACGGCTGCGGAGGAAGTGGCGGCGGAGGCCGATCCAGTCAGGGCCTTAAAGAAGAGGAAAAAGATTATCAAGCAGAGGTTACCGCAGGGGCTCATCGACCATATGATGGCAAGGCCCTATAAGCCCATCGATGAGATCCCTGAAGAGAGGCTGGCCGAGCATTCTCAGGAATTCCGTGAATGCTATACCACTGAAAAGGCTATTGCTGATAAGATCTTTGAGTATGAGCAGCTTCTTATCAAGCAGTACCTAACTAAGGGCTATGCAGAGAAAGAAATAGAGGTCACCGACGACGAGAAGAACTGAGGTCACTGACGATGACGAGAACTAGAGCATGTAGCCTTTGTGTGTATGCAGGATGCCACTAGCCGAACCTAATTAGTTGGAGTATTATCTGTGTGATCCACACATGTTTGCTCATTACTTTACTATGTTATAATTGTCATCATTGGATTATCGTTTTGTATCTTATCGCTACTGATAACTGCTATATGTTTTTTATTGGTATGATGTTATTATGACACCATAGGTTGTATTGGAATTGATGGCGTTTTATATACTAGTGAATCACCAGATTAGAATTGATGCTGATAGATTTATGATCTTGCATACGCCTGACCCAAATGAGTACCCTATGCCATAAGCTGTTCTGCTTGTGTAGGTTTGGTTTCTTTCACACTGCTTTCCAATTGTGATATATTGGAATCTGTTAATTTTCTGCTCATGCTAATCAATTTGGCCTTTCCTTGGAAGCCGTTAAATGGTTTGATGTTTTCCTGACTCATTTAGTGTGTATGAACCCACTCAGCCCCTCTAACAATATCCTCAGGCGAGTGAGATATCCATTGTTCCATCACCTTAGCAAACATAATATTTAGTGTTCTTTTATGTTTATTAATTTCTTTTGAGTATATTACAAGGATTTGTTATTTTCCTGACCCATTTAGTATGTTATAACCACCTCTAACATATCCTGAGGCTGGTGAGTTATCCATTGTTTCATCACCTTAGCAAACATATTTCGTGTTCTTTTATTTTATTAATTTCTTTGAGTATAGAATAAAGGATTGGTCTACCTGATGAATTTGTATGTAATAATGAACAAATTGAGCTTTTTTTTGTCTGTCAGACCATCATTAGAATATAAAAGTTTGGAGTCCTGCATGTTTAGGCTTTACTTTTGTTTGTGTGATAACATTATGAATTAACTGCCGGACCAGAGATTTGGAAGGGAAGAATGATGGCCCTTTTCTCATTATTGAAATTTGCCAATCCAGTCCATTGCAGGATTTGCATTGATGTCCGTCTCCACAGCAAGCCAGCAACAGTTGCACTGGTGTCCTGCTCCACCGGACCAGTAGCAGTTGCACGGTTCAGCGCTAACGCAACACCCACTGGCTTCATGGTTTCAGTTGCACTTCAAGTCTTCAACTCTAGCAACCAGCTTTTCTTCGTGATTTCCATGTCCTGGGGTACAACTCAACTGGAGCTTGTGGATTTGTAGATTCTATTGATTAGGTAACTAGGTCAGCAGGTGTTCGTTTCCAGTTTATTATATATATAGACAGTCATTGCTCCATTGCTTTGTGCTGTTCATGTGTTTCAGGAACGGCTGTGGGGTCGCAGATGCAGTTTGTGCAGTTAAAGAGAGGAGGGGAACCGATGAAAGAGCTCTCTATCTGTAAGCCCTTTTGCAAATGTTAGATGCTTTATAAAGACATGGGTTAGTTCTGCTCTTAGCTGTCTGTTTATTTTATAGTATCCCAATTCATCTATTTAGTCACTCAAAAGTGAAAAGTGAAAAACATTGATGATAACAAATGCATGGCAGCTCAACTACTTATTCCAAAGGAAAAGAAGATGAATAACCTCACTGTTTCAAGTAAGAGGCATAAAGTGATATAATGCAGGATTTGCAATTATTAACTGACCATAAGGATGTTAGGCTGTACCTGCTACAGGTTTTTTCCCCTTAAATGTGTTGATTCTGTTGTTTCTGTAATCAGTAGATATGTAGAACTCTGCGGCTATAAGATTTTTCACCTTTCAAAGGAACTTCTATTACTTGACTGAAATGCTATCGTCAGTGTCCTGCTCAAATAGGTGTTGTTCGCTACAACAAAATCATATATATTTGTATGAGATACAGGCAATGAATTCAAGGTTATGGTGCTCTTTTGAAACACACCTTATTGTTAAGAGAAATGCATGATTTCAAATTTCAAGACTTGATCGGGATTTTTTGTAATTTTTTAATGTTAGTGTTATCTCCTACTCATATCAACAAGTTATTTTCAAAATCAGCACGGGGGACAAAAGGTTGTCACAAGTAGGCAAACTGTTAAACATAGAGATAGTGGAATTACTGAATGACCACACATATCAGTGCTTGTGAAAGGTTGCAATAAGTTGATAAGGTGTTATTTTGTATAGATTATAATGCTTGAAAGTGCAAAGGCAGCTACAAACACCAATGATGCTCTATGGGCTCTGGATCATCTGCTTCATTCAGCAGTCAATGTAAGATTCCAATTGACATTTTATTTCATTACAGTGGCTTATTGAGCTGGTTTTACAATACTCTGAAAAAGTTTTCATTTTCTACATTTCTTTTAATTCAATAAAGATATATTCTCAATGTACATTTTAGCCTGTTGCGTTTTGTTGTGAAGTTTGGTGTGGATTAATAAAATGCTAATGGTTACTTGGATGTGGCAATTCGACGTACTTCTGCTGATTTTGAGTTTCATGTGGACCATTCATATTTGTTAAAAGGTGTCCAAAATCGTATTGCCCCAGTCAATTAAAGGAAGGCATGTAGTTAAAACTTACAAGACACGCGTAGTAATTTTTAATAGGCGTGCAAGTAACTTTCTTAGAAAAACAGTATCAGCTAGAAAAGGAGCTGGGTGTCTGAAGTGGAAGAATTGCCTGAACCACCAGCAAAGCTCTCTTGCGCCTGTTGAACCATTAGCAAAGGTGAGATCCAATTCCAAACATGAGATTTCAGTGGGATGACTTAACTTCAGGCAGAGATGGTACTATTTTGAGCATCTGGTGACCAAACCTGGCCGTGTTCCAAGGACACCAGGTGCATCCGTGCATATAGTAGGAGGATGCAATCAAACTGAGAGGAGAGAGGTTCTGAAAACTGTGTCCGACGTCTATAAAATTGTTTAGGCCATGTTCGGTTCGGCCGGGGTTGGCCGAGGTCGCGGTCCAACCCTCGTCGGTTTCTTTGGTGTGGATAAAATCTCGGCCCACAGCTAAACATAAACATATATTTGTTTAAGCCTGGTCGGGTAGATACCCCTGCCCGCCCTGGTGAATTCCGCTCACCCGGCCCGGAAAGTCACACCAAGTCTGATGTGTTAGACAAAGGCTTGTAGGGTTGATTCGGTTAGGCCCATGGGCCAGGGCGCCGAGTGCAAGGCACCTGCCTTGCGCCCAGTGGCGGACCCAGAATTTCAAAATTGGGTGTACATAGAGTAGAAAATAATTTCTCTGCAGAAGCCCGACTATTATTCTCTCTGCTAAAAACCACCATTTTTTTGGCTAGTGATATTCAAATATGTCGTTCCTCTAATTTCTTTTGTCACTCTCTTTCGTCTCTCCATCTTGATGCCTCCCCTCAGATCCCCATTCCCCAATTCCTCCGACCCCGATTGATGAGTAGAGAGCGGCATCTAGGGAGGGTGACGCCAAGCTCATCCATGTTGGGGCGATTACATCCCCATTACGCCATCGGTGCCGGCGTCTACCATCGCGCCCTGTAAAATCCCATTTATCTCATGTATTTTTGACTTGAGATCATTCCCATGCTGTGAAGGACAGACCCATCTAAAAAATAGGATGTCATCTCATTTTGTCCGCAAATGAAACACATGTTTAGCTTGTTTTGTAAAACTCATTGCCAAGATCATTAAACGTTTTAGATGATAAAGTGAACGGGGAAGCTAACACAGAGGTAAGCCAGAAGGTTTTGGGGCCTACAAGTGATGTATTTCTCTTGTTTGAGCTAAAATATACATAATTGGACCCAAATATGAATACATAAATACACATATAAGTGTATATGTAAACTAACTACATTTTATGTGAAAATTATTGGGTGTACATACGTACACCCATGTCCATCAGTTAGGACCGCCCCTGCTTGCGCCGCCCCTCTAGAGATAGGAAAGGTATTGTGGTATTAGGCAAGGATGTATTATGGTATTAGGCAAGGATCCCTTGATTTGGTTCTGTTTCCATAAACCTAGGGAGACCTAGCCTATATATGTGTAATAGTGCCCTGCACCCATAATCAATCTATTATCTCCCGACCCATACTCTTTCATGGTATCAAGAGACTGGGTCTTCATCCCACCTCTCCTTCCGCTGCCTTAGTTGGCGTGCCTCGTCTCCTGGTTGCGCCATGGTTGGGACCCCTCCTCTCTCGCCTAAAGCCGCCGCCGCTCTGGATCGCGAGCGCCTGCTCACTGATGAATCCTCGTAGGCCGAGGCTGCTGCCTGCGCCGCTGCTCTGGAGTGCGCCCTTCAGGCTGAGAAGGATGCCGCGGACGCGGCTCACAAGTGGGACCGCCGTTGTTGCCCGTGTGCGCAACGCCATGGCGCGCGCTGCGTGTGAGCGCAAGGCTGCTGCCGCTCCTGACGACGCCAAGGTGGCCGGCGACGCTGCATCTGTCGATGCTGATGGCAGGTCGCACGTTTTCGACCAGGACCCGTGCGGCGTCCCTGACGCCGTCCTGTTCCACGAAGCCGCCGCCGCTCTGGATCCTCTACGCCCAGTCCGTCGCCGTCCAGAACATCCGGAGCCTCGTTCCCATCATCCATAATGTCTCCTTCGACAACTGCGTTCGTTGGCGAGATCAGTTCCTTCTCACTGTTGGAAAATACTCTCTCAGGATCATGTTCTGCTCGACACCATACCCCGGAGTTCCCGAACTGGACTTGCATGGACTGCGTGGTTCAGTCCTGGCTTTACGGCACCATCTCCACTGATCTCGCCGAATCAGTGATCGAGCTCGGCGCCACCGCGCGTGCCTCCTGGTTGGCCATAGAAACCCAATTTCTTGGCAACCGGGAGACCCGCACCCTCTTCCTCGACGCCATGTTCCGCAACTTCGCCCAAGGCGGCCTCACCATCACCGACTACTGCCGCCACTTCAAGAAGATGGCGGCCAATCTCGAGAACTTGGGCGAACCCGTCTTCGATCGCACCCTGGTCCTCAATGTCATTCGCGGCTTGAACGGCTGGTTCACCGACATTGGGGTCCATCTTCGCCGCGGCTGCTCCTTCCCCATGTTCGTTGATGTCCAGGCCGAGCTCCACATGGAGGAGCTCAACATGGCTCATTGCTCCACTGCTCCTGCGACTGCCCTCGGCTCCGCCACCACCAAGGCCACCGGTTCTGGTGGCTAGCCGCCGTCCGGCCAGCCGCCCTCTGGTGGCGTCCATGGCTTCGAGGGTGGCTTCAAAGGCGCCAAGACCAAGGGCCAGGGCTAGGGGCGCCGCGGACAGCGCGACAACGGCGGCACAGGCGGCCAGACCAGCACCGGAGGCGGTCGCGTCCCCCAGCCCGGTGGCACCCCCTCTATAGGCGGCAAAGAGGCTGGTCAGCCGCCGCCCTCAACCTGGCCCTCAGCCTGACCCTCGTACCACAACCCGTGGACCGGCTCGATCCACATGTGGCCCGACCAGCACCCGCCCCTCGCACCTCTTCCTCCGCATCCGGTGTTCTGGGCGCTGCTGGCCCAACAGGCCCACCACCAGGCCTTGCAGGCGCAGCAGACCCAGGCGTTGCAGGCACAGCAGGCTCAGGCTTTGCAGCACGCGCAGGCGCAGGCCCTCCAGGCATAGCAGGCGATGCTGCCCTGGTCCCTGGACTGGCCTCGTCGGACCGGGCCTCTACAGCACTACCGCCTAGCCCTCGTGGGATCAGCAGTCGCTCGCCTCCACTTTCAGCACCATGATGCTGAATCCCCCTCAGAATACCGACTGGTATTTTGACTCAGGTGCTTCCTCTCACATGACCTCGGATCCCGGTAATCTTTCTCATTCTTCTACTCTGCGGTATCCCTCTGCTTCCTCCATTTGTTGTCAGTCCCTTCTTCTCGTTACTGCTACTGGCACTGCACATCTACCCGGTTCTTTTTTCTCTTAATAATGTTCTTGTCTCACCAAACCTTATTAAGAATCTTATTTATGTGCGTCAGTTCAGTTTTGACAATAATTGCTCAATTGAATTTGACCCTGCTGGTTGTTCCATGAAGGATCTTCAGTCTAGGAGAATTCTTGCCAGGTGCAATAGCTCTGGACTCCTCTATCCGCTCCATCTACCAGCTGCCGCAGCCCTCATTGCCGGTCACTCCGCCTCGCTTTGGCATCGCCGTTTGGGTCGTCCTGGTCACGAAGCCCAATCCAAGCTTGCTTCTTTGATTCTGTCATGTAATAAAGATATTAGCAATTCTCTGTGTCATGCATGTCAACTTGGTCGTCATGTACGATTGCCGTTTCATACATCCACCTCGTGCGTCTAGCAATTTCGATCTCATACACTGTGACTTGTGGACCTTTCCTGTTGTTAGCGTCTCCGGTTACAAGTATTATTTGGTCATCCTCGATGATTGCTCGCACCACCTATGGACTTTTTCTCTACGACTCAAGTCCGACACATATACTACTCTTTCTAACTTCGTTGCCCATGTGACTGCACAGTTTGGTGCCACCATTAAGGCGATTCAGTGTGACAATGGTCGTGAGTTTGACAACTCTAGTGCCCGCACGTTCTTCCTTACTCATGACGTCCATCTCCGCATGTCTTGCACCTATACTTCTTCTCAGAACGGTAAAGCTGAATGCATTATTCGATCTACCAATAATGTCATTCACTCCCTATTGTTTTAGGCCAGCATGCTGCCATCCTACTGGGTCGAAGCCCTCGCCTCCGCCACTTATCTCCTTAACATCTTACCCACAAAAACTCTACGGTTCGCTACGCCCCACTTCACCCTCCACTGCGTTGTGCCCTGATATGCGCACCTCCGTGTTTTCGGGTGTAAGCGTTATCCTAACCTCTCCACCACTGCCACCCACAAACTCTTCCCACCTTTTGCCCTCTGTGTTTTTCTTGGTTATTCTGCTCCTCATAAGGGATACAGTGGCAGTGGCCTCTTTCTTTTACAGCGATAGTATATGCTGGATATTCTGGATCATGTTGGCATGGCTGAGTGCAAGCCTTGTTCTACGCCCGTCGACACCAACCCCAAGCTCTTTGTTGATGGCCCTCCAGTTCAGGATGCTTCTGATTTTCGGAGTCTTGCAGGTGCTCTTCAGTGCCTCACCTTCACTCGGCCTGACATCGCCTATGCCGTTCAACAAGTGTGCCTTCGTATGCACGATCCTCGGGAGCCTCATCTTGCTCCTCTCAAACGGATTCTTCACTATATCAAAGGCACTCTTCACATGGGTTTGGTTCTTCGGCCGTCGTGACAGCAAGAACTCATCGCCTACTCCGATGCCGACTAGGCAGGCTGTCCGAGCACGCGCAAATCCACCTCGGGTTATGCTGTTTTCCTCGACGACAATATGGTTTCTTGGTCTTCTAAGCGGCAAAACACCATATCCAGATCAAGTGCAGAGGCTGAGTATCGCGCCGTCGCCAATGGTGTTGCTGAGGCCACTTGGCTGCGCCAGCTTCTACTAGAGCTCCATGCTCCTCCTCGTCGTGCCTCACTGGTATATTGTGATAATATCAGTGATGTCTACATGTCCTCCAATCCTGTCCATCATCAACGCACCAAGCACATTGAGATCGATCTCCACTTCGTTCGAGAGCGAGTTGCCATCGGTGATGTCCGCGTACTTTACGTCCCTACGTCTTCACAGTATGCCAACATCTTCACCAAGGGTCTTCCTTCCTCAGTGTTCACAGACGTCTGTGGTGCCGACGCTCAGACTGCGGGGGTGTGTTAGACAAAGGCTTGTAGGGTTGATTCGGTTAGGCCCATGGGCCAGGGCGCCGGCTGCAAGGCACCTGCCTTGCACCGCCCCTCTAGAGAAAGGAAAGGTATTATGGTATTAAGCAAGGATGTATTATGGTATTAGGCAAGGATCCCCTGATTGGTTCTGTTTCCATAAACCCTGGGAGACCTAGCCTATATATGTGTAATAGTGCCCTGCACCCATAATCAATCTATTATCTCCCGACTCATACTCTTTCATGACGGCGTGGAACAAATCGAAGCAAGCGAGGCGACGCTGCAATGGCGCGATCTATGATGCTATAGGATGCTATGTCTAGCTGTTAAATCCTCCTTATGGAGTTTGTACTGCTTACTCTGAGATGTAAATAAAGTCGGTACTAAGTCCTCAAAAAAATGCAATGGCGCGATTTGGAGGAGTCAACGTCAACAACGGCGACACGGCACTCTGGCGGTGGCCATCCCCTCTGTTTGGCTACGTTCTCTCTGGTGGGTATCTCGTCACTCTCTTCTTTCCCCTCTCATCTCCTGTGCCCTAGGGTTAGGTTTCATGGAGCATGGGTTCTTGGATAATCTCTCCTTATTGGTGTCCACGATCTGCTCGGTTGGAATCGTTGTAGGGATGTACATGATCTGAAACCTCTCGGCTGAATACAAACATGGTCTGCACTGAATGGTCCACTGAACTATGTATTGGCTGACCATTTGATTGCTGTTCCCAATATTTGATGCTTTGTTTGCCTTTCGAAATAGAGCGTCTGTTTGGCTGTTTGCTTCTTTTTGTGTGCATATGTGCAACAAACTGGGTGGATGACAGATTTGAATGTCTTTGTACAACAATAAAGATTAGTAAAGAGTCCCTTAGTATTTGTGGATTAGTATGTTACTAATAAGATAATGCAATTGCCACAAAATCTGCGCTAGTTGGAGCAGAACTTTGTACAACGACTTCATATGCAGTTAGCAGGGGAGGCTAAATGTCCTCGACCTGACAACTGAAAAATGCATATTTCACACAACTCGTGTGCAAGCATTCAGTCATTTTCGGGGTGCATCCATTATGGTTAAATTTAGTTTTCCAGCATGACGCAAGTGAATGTATGGCAGAAAAGAAAAAGGAAATCATAATGGTTCCTATTGCCATGTGCATATATGGTATGTCTTCAATTTAATATTTTATATACATGTGTGAACTTCCTGTTAATGTAACCAACATAAATCATTTAACCCTTTCTCTGTGTTATGTCTGTGTGACTATCCTTTCCCAAACAGTTTTGCTTTAATCCATCTTCCAGTTCTGTGATGGGCAATATGTTCATTCTTTTGCTAGTACGATCAGTGAGGTAATTTTTTTTTTGGTGTGTGTGTGTTGGTGTGTGTG
>CM014273.1:18887374-18904598 GCA_004135705.1 Alloteropsis semialata | reverse complement strand
GGGCGGGCCTTGTTTGGCCTCCGTGAGGTTCCGCTCCTGAGTACGATAACCAGCAAGGGTGATTTCCAAAAGTACTGAAATGAGATCTCATGGTAGCCATCTTGTTTGTTTGCCTGGTCTATCCATAGAACATGGTTTGTGTAGAGAGAGCATGTAGCATATAAAATGTTCAGCTTTAGGCATCACATTGAATTGTTCTGAATATTCAATGTTTCAACCAGTGCATTGAATACTGCCAAGGTTTGAGAAATCAAGGTTTGTTTCCATCAGTAGTTGAACAAGCTTCACTGATCCATATAACTGCTGGTTTTACATATAAGATGCTGATTGTTTTATTGATATAAGCATGTGTAGGAGGGTTCATGTAGGAGGCTGCCAAGGTCAATACTGCTGGCATGGCGTAGTGCAAGACCATGATCTCAGACATCTGACTGCACTAAGTTCGATAACTTCGGCATGATGCTGATGCGCCAAATGGAAGGAACAACATTGTACACATGAATAACGAACATCAGGCAATCAGGCACGTGCCATCTTGAGGACGTGTGCCATCTGATTGTATCTTAAGTAGAGAGATGAAAATAACAGCAAATTGCCGTGCTTCATTGAAACAACATTGCTCTTTTCCTGGTATCTTTCCTATCTTCTTCAGACTCATGCATTGCAAACTTGGAGGTGCCGATCTCAGCTGGTAAAATGATTGTAGTTCGGTGCTCGATATATTTCAGATAATGCCTTGCAATGCTTGGATGACCCTGAGCATGTGAGCCTGTATTTCTGCGTATTCCTGAGCATGTGAGCCTGTATCCTTTTTACAATAAAGCACATAGTTTAAACGTATGTGTTTTTGGGACATGGATTTAAACCCCGAAAGAGATTAAGCCCCCACATGGATTAAATGACATGGGTTCCACTCATTTCCGGGGTCGAAAATTTCAGTTAGGGATTTAATCCCCATGAACCGAAAATTTCCTATGGAACGGTTGAGAAGGATTATAATCTGCAATGTTGGAAGAAATGCATTTTTTTTTGCCAGTGTCCTTCCAAGTTTTTTCACGGTTATACTGTTATGCTTTGCTGAGATAATACAATGATAGCCAAAAGACAAAACAGTGATAACCTGCAGACATAGTATCTAGTGCTAGAAATCATCCAGTTTAGTGCTTGTTCGTTTATTTGCAATCCTCGTGGATTTGGACGGGGTTTTAGGGAGATTTTAACTTGTTGGAGATTTAATCCTCTCTAATCTACTTTAATTCTACTTCAACCGAATAAATCCTAGGTTGAGGGGGATTTTGTTCGGTTAGGACTTAGGACTGATTTTATAGACTCGAAATGGCTGTTTCGGAGAAAACGCAGTATTGGGATGCGAAATGACGAATACCACTTTTCCCACGGAAAAATATATTCCCAGCGCATGGCACATACGCTACAACCCGGGCCCACACCCTTGTTAAAGCCCAACCCGTGTCCGATTGGATCCGAGTCCGATTGCTTTGCGGGGAGCCGAGGGGCGGGGGCTGTATATAATCACGGGCTCTCCAAGTCTCCATCCTTTCCTCCGAGAATACTCCTCGCGCAATCAAGAATTACAGTTCGAGAGAGAGAGGTTAGGGTTCGATTGCAAGGCAATGGGGCGCGGTGAGATTGAGTCTGAGGGGGGTGACAACCTGAAGAATGGGGCGAGCGCGTCGGAGGGCGGTGGCAGCCTGAAGAGGAGCGAGCCGGGGACTGGTGTGACTCGGGTGCTGAAGAGAAAAGAAGCCAGCGCGGCGGAGGCGACGGCGGAGGTTGATGACATACTGAAGCTGAGGAAGCTGAAGATGGAGGCTATGGCACTCATGAAGCCCACGGCGGTGGAGGAGGCTGATCCAGTCAGGCCGTTAAAGAAGAGGAAAACGATAGTCAGGCAGAGGTTACCGCAGGGGCTCATCGACCTTATGATGGCAAGGCCCTATAAGCCCATCGATGAGATCCCTGAAGAGCGGCTGGCCGAGCATTCTCAGGAATTCCGCGAATGCTACACCACCGAAAAGGCTATCGCTGATAAGATCTTCCAGTACGAGCAGGTCCTTATCAAGCAGTACCTAACTATGGGCTACGCAGAGAAAGAAATAGAGGTCACCGACGACGAGGAGGAGAACTAGGACAATTGCACAGAGGTCACCTACGACGAGAACTAGAGCTTGTAGCCTTTGTGTGTATGCAGGATGCAGCTACCTGAACCTAAGTTCGAGTATTATCTGTGTCTAATCCACAAGTGTCTGCTCATTACTATGTACTCCCTCCGTATCACTAAAGGAAGTCGTTTTTAGATTGTCCTGAGTCAAACTTTTAAACTTTGACTACAAATATCTTTTTATGTGTTAAGTTTAGAAATATAAAAAAGATATGAGTAGATTCGTATTGAAATATAGTTTCAGAAAAGTACTCTTTAAAAATATGTAAAGATGTAAAGTGCGCCTTGAATCGAAAGATTTTGCGCAAAGAGAATGAATAGATTGCAATGAGTGCTAAAGGCACATCATGATCTGAGTTACATCAGATGAAAGTAAAGACGACATTTCCCAATGGGATTTGTATGGAAATGATTACATGGCACAACCCAGTGGTTTTGTCGTGGAGAGAAAAGAACGTAAGAGATGCCACCTGTAGAATTCTCTTATGGATCAGAGCAAGTCTCTTAATAGTGGCATTAAAGTTTGAAGAGTCAATTAGAAATTTGGGTTAAAGAGAATGAGAGGACAATTTCATTTGTACAAATTTAATAGAATGGGAAATTCATTTCCTAATCCTGTATATGTGGATGACGTCTTACTTGCTGGTAGTGATGTCAATCTACTGCAGGAGAAGAATAAGTTCATGTCCTCAAGGTTCAATGAGAATGTTCTAGGTGAAATATGTCTATCGTTATAAGAATTGAAATTCACCGAGATAGAAGAAAAGGGGTATTAGGACTATCGCAGAGGCATGCTAAGAAAAGATTCTAAAGAAATAAAGTATGCATGCAAGAAAACATACGCCTGTTCTTATGGTCAAGGGTAATAGTTTTGGGAACTTTAGTGTTCCAAGAGTCAATATGAGATAGATCAAATGAATATGGTACCATGTGCTTCAGCTGTTGGAAGCTTAATGAATGCACAAGTATGAATAATATTACCCTGACATAGTTCACATATCCGGGAAGTTTTGGCAAAAGTCCAGTCCAGATATAGATCACTAGAATGGAGTTAAGAATGACAGCCTCATGCTAAGTTGCAAAAAACAAGTGCTCTCAAAAGGTTGTGAGTACAAACATAGAACCTTGTGAAATGTGTAGATAAATCCACAATTGTCGCTAACATTCGCACTTGGAGTTTTTGTGTGGAGAAGATCCAAAATGAAATAATTATCATCAATGTGATGCAAAAACATGGTATAGCATAATGTGAGGCCGAGGAACAGGCAAAATGGTTAAGGAAACCTGTACCCGGTGTTGATAATGGTTGACAGCAGCAATGACCATTTAAGTTTTTAACTCCTATGACAACGGGTCAAGTGTGCTGCCAAACACATTGACACAAAGTTATACATTGTAAAGGAGAAAGTCCGAAATCATGTTGAAATGCATTGAGCATATAAGTAACAGGCAAGTGCTTGTGGATCCGCTTATTAAAGGCTTACCGCCCAATGCGTTCAGAGAACACACAGTCAACATGGGTTTATAGTATAGCCTATGATTTCCAGACAATAAAAGGGCGTTAAAGAATCTGTTTCAGAACAGAGATGTGTATTGTAGCTGTCAAGTCTATCGGCGATTGACTGTGATGATGGGGCATGCTCTATGCACTAATCTGTGATGGAATAGGAAAAGAAGTAAAATGTATAAAGTCGAAAGTATAAGATGAGATCAAGAGGGAGAATGTTAGGCTGATCTCCACCAGTTGGCCCAACGACCAACTGGGCCCTTGACCCGCACCCTGATCGGGGGTGCCCAGCCCATAGCAGGCTGGTGGGCCCCTGTCATGCAGCGCTATAAAGAAGAGGTAGGGACCAGCGGCACAAAGTACAAGGTTCGCCGCCACTGCTGTCATTCTCCACCTCCAAGCCCTAATCCGATCTAAAGGGAGGCGTTGCCGGCGATGGGAAGCTCCACCGACGCCACTGCTGTTGACGTCCAAAAAGTCAGGCGTTGACTCTCAGAAATTAACACTGTGGCCTGGAAGATTTGCTTCACTTCAGTGCAGGTCCAAAATCTTGAGGTTCGAGGCGTGCCAGTCAATTTGACCTGAAATTGACAAGGTAAAATTTAATCAGTAAATAACAAGGAACTCATCGGCCAAGGCCCCGATTCGTTCCGAAAATCGGATCAACGCAAAGAAGGATGTCCGATTTGATAGCATAGACCATCGGCTATGAGTCCGATTCGTGTAAATCGGTGCGTTCCAGAAAATGCGTATATTTTGGAAACATTGGAAGGAGAAGAGTTTTCGAAAGCGCTTAATGGAAAGTATTTGAAAAAATATTATCCAAGTATTTGGTTAGATTCATAAAGCCGATATTCTAAGCAATATCATCTAAGATAGCCGATACGATACGTATCACCTTAAGGGCAAAAATATTCATAAGAATAAGTGTTCATCGACGATCAGCATCGTCGGATCCAACTAAGTTCATTGATGACCAATGTCATCGGAGCAGTGCAGCTGGGGAATTCAAATATTACAAAATTTGCGGATCATTTCGATCGCGCTCAATCGGATATTGTCTATCTTCTGGATTTCTTCCAGATCTTCCACATCTGAGCCAGGGATGTTCTTGATGCTTTTGTAGATTCGGCGGACTTCCTCCAAGCGTTTCTGCAAGTTGTCTTGCGCCGATGCGATGGAAGTTGGGATCTGGTTGAGCTCGTCTTGGGTCTCCGACATTTCCTTGCGGACTTCGTCGAGTCGTTTGAGCAGTTCGGCTTCAATGCCTTGGAGATGCTTCATCCGATTCTCTAGCTGCGTTGGTTTGGCTTCCAAAGTCTTGATTTGGGCCTGTATAGCTTTCAATTCATCCTTGCCGTCGTCGCGTTTCTTGGTCAAGTCTTGCTGAGCCAGTCGCTCCGATATCCTATGACGAGCAGCAAAGACTTGGGGTTGATGACCCTCGATAAAGGCGGCGGGGATGATTGCATTTTCCAGCTCCGATGGCAGCTGACCCTTCAAATCCTTGAAGACTTGGCGAATCGGCTCTGCATCTTCTACGAGGATGGTGATACTCTTGTTCAAATGATTCAGCACCGATTTACGCCTCCCAATTAGGCGACCATTTTTCAAACTTAGAACTATTAGTCCCTATTGGCAAAATCAGCTTCCAAACCAATTCTCCTTAGATGAACTCTTTTGGCTTAACCTTTTTATCATAATACCTGGCAACACGTGCTTTATTATTTTCAATATTCTCCAGAGCTCTCAAACGAGTTTCAGCCAAATCGTCCAACTCAAAATTCATCAAACTTTTATATTCATCGGCAGTCAAGTTCCCTTGTTCCGATATTCGTCTCGATCCGATTTTGATCTCCCAAGGCAAAACAGCTTCATGTCCATAAATCAAATGATATGGGGACAATTTAGTAGATCCATGACATGCCATCCGATATGCCCATAATGATTCGGTCAACGTTAGATGCCACCGCCTTGGTTGTTCATCAATCTTTCGCTTGATAATTTTGATAATGCTTTTATTTGACGCTTCCGCCTGACCATTGGCTTGTGCATAATATGGAGAAGAATTTAATACCCATACTGGCAGCAAAATTCTGAAATTCGTTAGACATAAACATAGTCCCTTGATCGGTCGTGATAGTTTGAGGAATACCAAACCGATATGTAATATGCTCCTTAACGAATTCCACCATATTCTTGGAATCGGCAACCTTCAAAGGAATCGCCTCGACCCACTTAGTGAAATAATCTGTTGCCACCAATATGAATTTATGACCTATGCTTGACGATGGATAAATTTGTCCAATCAAATCAATTCTCCATCCTCGAAAAGGCCATGGTTTGATAATCGGATTCATGGCTGACGCAGGCACTTTTTGCACATTTCCAAATTTCTGACATTCTTGGCAACCTTTGTAATATTCAAAACAATCTTCCAAAATCGTAGGCCGAAAACATCCTGTCTTTCTGATTATCCATTTCATCTTATAAGCCGATTGATGTGCACCACAAACTCCCTCATGCACTTCATCCATCATATCTTTGGATTCTGATTTACTCAAACATCGGAGCAACACACCATCAATCGTCTTATAATATAATTGATCATCAAGCAATACATATTTAACAGCCATGAATCTTAATTTTCTGGAAACTTTTTGTGATGGATCCTTAAGATAATTTACAATTTCATACCTCCAATCTCCGATTTCTGGCTCTATCGTCATAATCTCATGAAAACGCCGATAGCTAGAAGCAGCTTGTGCTAAATTATTGGCCTCTTGATTTTGAACCTTGGGGATATGTTCAATATTAACCATCACAAATTCCTTCAATAATAATCGGCATTCTTCAAAATACCGAATTAAAACATCATCCTTACATTTATATTTACCGATTAGTTGATAAATCACCAACTGGGAGTCTCCAAAAATCTCAACAGCCTCAGCTCCGATTTCCAATAACAATTTTAATCCCTTAAGTAATGCTTCGTACTCAACCCGATTATTCGTGAAACTTGGATCCATCGGATAGCTGAATTCAAAATTTGTCCCCCGAGGCGAAACAATAACGATTCCGATGCCACATCCTTGGCCACATGAAGACCCATCAAAGAATAATGTCCAAGACATCGGCTCAACCATTTTAACTTCGTCTCCGATGTGTTGTGTCACAAAATCAGCCATTACTTGTCCTTTAACCGCTTTAGCCGATTCATACTTCAAATCAAACTCTGATAATGCTAATATCCACTTTCCGATTCTTCCCTTCAGCATCGGCATGGACAACATATATTTGACCACATCGGTTTTACAAACGATTGTGCACTCAGAAGATAATAAATAATGTCTCAACTTAGTGCATGAGAAATATAGGCATAAGCATAATTTTTCAACCGGTAAATACCTTGTTTCCGCATCAATTAATTTCCGACTCAAATAATAAACCACTTTTTCTTTTCCTTCAAACTCTTGTATAAAAACGGACCCGATTGACAACTCATCGGTCGACAAATATAATCGGAATGACTTATCTCTCTGTGGTGGAACCAAAACTGGCGGCGTCATCATATACTGTTTTATTTCATCAAATGCCTTTTGTTGCTGCTTTCTTCATCGGCTTTCGATTTTAGCAGCGGGGAAAAAGGATGAATTCTTCCAGATAAATTTGAAATAAATCTTCTGACAAAATTAATCTTACCGATTAACAACTGGAGACTCGTTTTATCGGTTGGTGGTTCAGCATCCTTAATAGTTTTCATACTCTTCTGTCTGACTTCAATGCCTTTTTCATGAACCATGAAACCCAGAAACTATCCGGCCGATACTCCAAATGCACACTTGTTAGGATTCATCTTTAAACCATGCTTCCTTGTGCATTCAAGAGTTTCTCGCAAATCGGCCAGATGCTGCTTGTATCCATCGGACTTCACCACCACGTCATCAATATATATTTCAACAATCCTGTCGATCAACTGATGAAATATATAATTCATAGCCCTTTGATATGTAGCGCTAGCATTTTTCAAACCAAAAGTCATTAAAACCCACTCATATAATCCAAGGACACCAGGACATCGGAATGCAGTTTTAGGAATGTCTTCTTCTGCCATAAAAATTGATTATATCCTGCATTACCATCCATAAAACTAATCACCTTATGTCCTGAAGCTGCATCGACTAATATATCAGCAATCGACATTGGATATCCATCCATCGGAGTCGCCTTGTTAAGATTCCTGAAATCAACACAAACTCGCAATTTCCCATTTTTCTTGAAAACAGGAACGATATTAGATATCCATTCAGCATATCGGCAAGGTTGAATAAACTTCGCTTCATATAACCGAGTTATTTTGGCTTTTATCTCTTTATCTAATTCAGGTCTAAATTGTCTCGGCGCTTGTTTAAAAGGCCGATATCCTGGTTTGATCGGGAGCCGATGTTCAACAATAGATCGGCTTAAACCTGGCATCTCGTAGTATTCCCAAGCAAAACAATCACGATACTCTTGCAATAACTTTATTAATTCTTGTTTAAACTCAGGATCCAACTTCGCACTTACATATGTTGGCCGAGATCTATCTCCTAAACCTATATCTATTTCTTCTAGCTCATCGGCCGACATATACACTTGACCAAGTTTACCATCATCTTCAATAAAATCATCCATTAATACAAGCTCTCGGAGCCGACTGCTTGGATCGGCTTTAAACCATCATCGGACACTTAAATGAAATCACCTTCCCAAACTATGCCCGATAAGCACTCAATTCCTTCAAACTCCCAAACCGTCAAATCGGCGGTAGCAACACTGACCGATTCATCAGCTTGAACAGTCTCGATGTGATCTCCATGCCATTGGATAAGACATTGATACATGGTAGATAGCACATAGTAGTTAGCATGAATCCAATCACGTCCAAGGAGCAAAGTGTAAGACCCTTTGCTGTCGATGACGAAGAACGTAGTAAGTAGAGTTTTGTTCCCGATCGTCAATTCAACATTTAATGCCCCCCGAGCCGGCGATGGATTCCCGCCAAACTCCTTGAGCATCATATCGGTCTTGATCAAATCATCAGGTCCTTTGCCAAGCTTCTGATATGTGGTATATGTCATCAGGTTTACAGCAGCTCCCCCATCAACAAGCATCTTTGTCATCGGCTTGCCATCAACGTACCCTTTAACATACAAAGGCCTCAAATGCCGATACTTTTCATCAATTGGCTTTTCAAATACTGCTTGTTGAGATTGCAGAACCAACTGTGCCATAGCTTCTTCAACATCATCGGCCTCATCATCGGTTGAACTGGCATTATATTCAGCAGGTAGCACAAAAACCATGTTCACCGACGCCGATGGTCCATCATCATAACGTTAAGGCTTAGGTCTCCAAACTTTAGAATTTTCTCCTTGACGCTTTACCTTGAGCAGTTCCTTGAATCAGAGACGCTGAACCCTCCTTTTTTGCATTTTAGTCAAACCTTCAGGACACCACTGTGGATTAACTCCTGGGCGTAGCTCCGATTCGACCTCCAAGTCTTCCTCCGATTCCTGTGCATTATCTGGTTCTTGAATTGTTTCCTTTTTCCTGTACACCAGATGATCATACACAGAAAGACGGTCTTCTTTATAATTTTGGCGGTTATTATACCTACGGCGGTCATCGTCCCATCGGTCATAACACCGATTTTCATACTCACGCCGATCATGGTATTCACGCCAATCTTTGCGTTCCTGTTGATAAGCCATCTCATCATGCCAGCTGCATCGGCGTCCAAAATCCAATCGGTCATGAACAGATTGACGCTGTCTTTTTGAATCTCTATAACTTTCATACTGATTGCTGCACTCTGGACAGTCATAGATTGATGGAAGCCTTAACCTTTCATTCCAACAGAACCTGAAGAACGGACAACCCCAATGATCTTCATTATCAAAATTCTTCATCGGAGGACTCCGATCCCTTTCCTGCTGACACACATACTTGTCAATGAGCTGACCCGATGTGACTCTAGGCTTCTCCCTGCGTCGGTGATCTTCCCGATAGTGCTGATGATTCCGATTTTGTACATCATCGGCCGTCACTTGGCAATCTGGATCAACAGCTCCTGATTTCTTCCCATTCTCCGACGTAAGGACTTTAGCTTTCAATTTCCTATCTGGTGCTCCGATTTCAACCATATTTTGAGGAAACGGATGCCCATCAAGCTTCATCGGTTTCTTACCAGTTTCAACATTGATAATTCCCCTCTCAATTGCCGATTGAATCTCAATATGGAAAACTTTGCGGTCATTAGTATGATGAGAAACTGATTTATGCCACTTACAGTATTTCTTTTTCTTCAACTCTTCGGCAGAAGGAATCATATGATTTGGGGAAAGCCTGATTTGTTTCTCTGCTAATAATAAATCAAATATTTTATCGGCTTTGGTAATATCGAAACTGTACCTTTCTGGCTCGACCTCCACCTATGGACAGGCGACAGAATTCTTGTTCTTGGTCCATTCAGCCAAATCGACCTCAGCTTCGTCACCATCGGAGTCATATTCAATATTAGCAATCTTCCTTTGAAATTTCTCCCTCCGATAATCGTTTCCACGTCCTTCATGCTGAGAGATCTTTTGAATCATGTGACCCAAGCCTTCAAAATCTTGACTTGTATACCGATTCTTGACTTGAGGCAACAATCCTTGAAAGGCTAAATCCACCAGTTGTCCCTCTGATAAGTTCAATGAATAGCATCGGCTGCGTATATCTCTGAATCTCTGAACAAACTCGCTAACCGATTCCCCGTTTTTCTTTCNTCAACTGATGAAATATATAATTCATAGCCCTTTGATATGTAGCGCTAGCATTTTTCAAATCAAAAGTCATTACAACCCACTCATATAATCCAAGGACACCAGGACATCGGAATGCAGTTTTAGGAATGTCTTCTTCTGCCATAAAAAATTGATTATATCCTGCATTACCATCCATAAAACTAATCACCTTATGTCCTGAAGCTGCATCGACTAATATATCAGCAATCGACATTGGATATCCATCCATCGGAGTGGCCTTGTTAAGATTCCTGAAATCAACACAAACTCGCAATTTCCCATTTTTCTTGAAAACAGAAACGATATTAGATATCCATTCAGCATATCGGCAAGGTTGAATAAACTTCGCTTCATATAACCGAGTTATTTTGGATTTTATCTCTTTATCTAATTCAGGTCTAAATTGTCTCGGCGCTTGTTTAAAAGGCCGATATCCTGGTTTGATCGGGAGCCGATGTTCAACAATAGATCGGCTTAAACCTGGCATCTCGTAGTATTCCCAAGCAAAACAATCACGATACTCTTGCAATAACTTTATTAATTCTTGTTTAAACTTAGGATCCAACTTCGCACTTACATATGTTGGCCGAGATCTATCTCCTAAACCTATATCTATTTCTTCTAGCTCATCGGCCGACATATACACTTGACCAAGTTTACCATCATCTTCAATAAAATCATCCATTAATACAAGCTCTCAGAGCCGACTGCTTGGATCGGCTTTAAACCATCATCGGACACTTAAATGAAATCACCTTCCCAAACTATGCCCGATAAGCACTCAATTCCTTCAAACTCCCAAACCGTCAAATCGGCGGTAGCAACACTGACCGATTCATCGGCTTGAACAGTCTCGATGTGATCTCCATGCCATTGGATAAGACATTGATGCATGGTAGATAGCACATAGCAGTTAGCATGAATCCAATCACGTCCAAGGAGCAAAGTGTAAGACCCTTTGCTGTCGATGACGAAGAACGTAGTAAGTAGAGTTTTGTTCCCGATCGTCAATTCAACATTTAATGCCCCCCGAGCCGGCGATGGATTCCCGCCAAAGTCCTTGAGCATCATATCGGTCTTGATCAAATCATCAAGTCCTTTGCCAAGCTTCTGATATGTGGTATATGTCATCAGGTTTACAGCAGCTCCCCCATCAACAAGCATCTTTGTCATCGGCTTGCCATCAACGTACCCTTTAACATACAAAGGCCTCAAATGCCGATACTTTTCATCAATTGGCTTTTCAAATACTGCTTGTTGAGATTGCAGAACCAACTGTGCCATAGCTTCTTCAACATCATCGGCCTCATCATCGGTTGAACTGGCATTATATTCAGCAGGTAGCACAAAAACCATGTTCACCGACGCCGATGGTCCATCATCATAATGTTAAGGCTTAGGTCTCCAAACTTTAGAATTTTCTCCTTGACGCTTTACCTTGAGCAGTTCCTTGAATCAGAGACGCTGAACCCTCCTTTTTTGCATTTTAGTCAAACCTTCAGGACACCACTGTGGATTAACTCCTGGGCGTAGCTCCGATTCGACCTCCAAGTCTTCCTCCGATTCTTGTGCATTATCTGGTTCTTGAATTGTTTCCTTTTTCCTGTACACCAGATGATCATACACAGAAAGATGGTCTTCTTTATAATTTTGGCGGTTATTATACCTACGGCGGTCATCGTCCCATCGGTCATAACACCGATTTTCATACTCACGCCGATCATGGTATTCACGCCAATCTTCGCGTTCCTGTTGATAAGCCATCTCATCATGCCAGCTGCATCGGCGTCCAAAATCCAATCGGTCATGAACAGATTGACGCTGTCTTTTTGAATCTCTATAACTTTCATACTGATTGCTGCACTCTGGACAGTCATAGATTGATGGAAGCCTTAACCTTTCATTCCAACAGAACCTGAAGAACGGACAACCCCAATGATCTTCATTATCAAAATTCTTCATCGGAGGACTCTGATCCCTTTCCTGCTGACACACATACTTGTCAATGAGCTGACCCGATGTGACTCTAGGCTTCTCCCTGCGTCGGTGATCTTCCCGATAGTGCTGATGATTCCGATTTTGTACATCATCGGCCGTCACTTGGCAATCTGGATCAATAGCTCCTGATTTCTTCGCATTCTCCGACGTAAGGACTTTAGCTTTCAATTTCCTATCTGGTGCTCCGATTTCAACCATATTTTAAGGAAACGGATGCCCATCAAGCTTCATCGGTTTCTTACCAGTTTCAACTTTGATAATTCCCCTCTCAATTGCCGATTGAATCTCAATACGGAAAACTTTGCGGTCATTAGTATGATGAGAAACTGAATTATGCCACTTACAGTATTTCTTTTTCTTCAACTCTTTGGCAGAAGGAATCGTATGATTTGGGGAAAGCCTGATTTGTTTCTCTGCTAATAATAAATCAAATATTTTATCGGCTTTGGTAATATCGAAACTGTACCTTTCTGGCTCGACCTCCACCTATGGACAGGCGACAGAATTCTTGTTCTTGATCCATTCAGCCAAATCGACCTCAGCTTCGTCACCATCGGAGTCATATTCAATATTAGCAATCTTCCTTTGAAATTTCTCCCTCCGATAATCGTTTCCACGTCCTTCATGCTGAGAGATCTTTTGAATCATGTGACCCAAGCCTTCAAAATCTTGACTTGTTTACCGATCCTTGACTTGAGGCAACAATCCTTGAAAGGCTAAATCCACCAGTTGTCCCTCTGATAAGTTCAATGAATAGCATCGGCTGCGTATATCTCTGAATCTCTGAACAAACTCGCTAACCGATTCCCCGTTTTTCTTTCGGAGCACAGTCAAATCGGACAGCCTGGTTTCTTGTACTCTCATGAATAAATAAGCATGGAACTATTTTTCTAAATCGGCCCAATTACTGATGGAATTTGGTGGCAATGAGGAAAACCACGAGAAGGCCGATCCAGAAAGTGACATGGGAAACAGCTTAACTTTCAACGGATCAATCGATGCTACTTCACCACACTGGATTGTATAGCGACTGATATGCTCGATGGTGGTAACATCCCCTTGCCCAGAAAATTTGTAGAAATCTGGAATCCTGAATCGGGCTGGCATAGGCAATGTGTCAAACCAGTCCGGATACGGCTTCCGATACAGATAGGATTGTCCCTTAGGCTTCAAACCAAACTGATTTTTCATGACATCAGCAATCTTATCTGTCCAATCCTCCTGAGTGTAATTTCTCTGACTAATCGGAGCACGATTCATTATAACTGGTGTTTCATTAGGTCCGATTGTCGGCTCCCGATTGCCAGCTCCCTTGTTCTTTGGTGGACTCTCAGTGTTGAAGAAAGCAGGATACACCATCTTGCCATCGACTACAGGAATTCGGCTGCCAAACTGATCAATATGTTGAGTGCCGCCGTAATTCTTGTCTTCCGATTCTTCTTCATGTTCTTCTTCTTCACCTCCTTCCACTGCCTTGGCTTTTGCTTTCTTTGCTTTAGGAGTTTCATAGCACTCAGGATGTGTTTCTGGTGATGTGGATGATTTGATTTGCACCATCTTCTTCTTGAGATCTTTAATTGCTGAAGAAGCATTAGTATCAAAGTACGCAGGTCCCTTTTGGACATCTTTCAGTACAGCTCCATCCAGCAGCTTGGCAATCAATCCCACCACCGTGTTAACCAATATTCCAGATTGGTTAATCAAAGCATGACTCACACCAGCGTCTACAAAATCTTGAAAGAATTTTCTTTCCTCGGCTGTGATCCGATCAAACGCTTCCTGAGGGACAGGAAACTGATTTTTCTTGATCACTGCATTGTGAGTTTTGCTGAATGAGTCGAGGCACAGGTTCTTGAATTCTTCAAGTTGTGCTTCCACGAGTTTCTTCTGCTCGTCGCTGAGATCTTCCATCGTGACCGCTGGGATCTCACCGGCTTTATCTCCAGGTGCCATCGCAGAAGCTTCTTGTCCCACTGGGCGTGCCAAAATGTGTTGACGTCCAAAAAGTCAGGCGTTGACTCTCAGAAATTAACACTGTGGCCTGGAAGATTTGCTTCACTTCAGTGCAGGTCCAAAAATCTTGAGGTTCAGGGCGTGCCAGTGACCTGAAATTGACAAGGTAGAGTCAGGTCCAAAATCTTGAGGTTCGTGGCGTGCCAGTCAATTTGACCTGAAATTGACAAGGTAAAATTTAATCAGTAAACAACAAGGAACTCATCGGCCAAGGTCCCGATTCGTTTCGAAAATCGGATCAACGCAAAGAAGGATGTCTGATTTGATAGCATAGACCATCGGCTATGAGTCCGATTCATGAGAGTATGACATGTATTAAAACAGACCATCGGCTATGAAAACCGAATCGTGAAGATATGACATTAATTTAAACCATCGACTATGAGAGCGAATCAGAGGTAAACCTAGTCCAAACTTATTCTTTAATATACATCTTTCCAAAGGCGATAATCAAACTGAACCGCATGTCACTAACAATTGGATTGATTTCGAGACAGCGTTGCTAGCTGGGCACCGATTAGCTTATCTATTCCGATAGATCAACATATATCAAAGAACTCGCTTAAACAGATTTATTTGTAACTTGCTTATTGAATCTAAATCAGCTATATAGGCAAGAAGAACAGATCTATTATAAAACTTGAATTATGATAAAACAGAATAGACCTATCACAGATGTAAGCCGATAGGATAAAACTCGCAAGATACGGTAAAGGGTGAGCAGATCTAAACGAAGAAGGGTGATACGCCTCAATCTAAAGCCTAGATACAAACTTGGTAAATTGGTGAATTATATAGATGAAGAAGGGCGATACGCCTCAATCTAAAGTCTAAAATAACTCGATAGGGTGTCGGACTTACAAACAAACCGGAGGTCAAGATGATGCAGCCCTGCTTGCTGACGAACTCGACGAAAAAAGGTTGGTTGGCACGTTAGGCCGAAAGTTGTGTTTGATTGATTGGTTGTGTGAACATTTTTTACAATGACACAGGGTTTATATTTATACCCAGGAAATCTAGCTAAAACTTGCCGGCTACAACAATATCTCTAATTTATTTAAAGCAATCTAATCTTAAACTACCAAAACTATTACAAATCTTGACGCACAATCAGGCCCTGAAGAAGCTTCCAGACGCGCCTCCCCCGCAGGAGTCGTACATGCTCTGGCCTCCTCCTTCCCGTGTCTGATCGGGACTTCTATCGGACGAACTCCGATCGGAATCGGACACCACTCAGAATCGGACTCGGCCTCTGCATCAACTCCATCGCGCACAACCTTAGCTGAGTCAAAATCTGGTGTCAACAACTGCTCTGTCACCGCGTTCTATCACCGCCGGGCACTACAGCACCTTCGTCAACCACCGACAGCCACACCAGAGTGCCCCAAGAGATCTCGCCGGCTGTCAACAGTGGTCGAGGTACGTCGTTCATAAAGATTTACCCGCTCGATCTACTCCTAGAGGATCCAAAGAATTTAACAGTTCTGCCCCTCAGTACGATAACCAGCAAGGGTGATTTCCAAAAGTACTGAAATGTGATCTCATGGTAGCCATCTTGTTTGCTTGCCCAGTCTATCCATAGAACATGCTTTGTGTAGAGAGAGCATGTAGCATATAAAATGTTCAGCTTTAGGCATCACATTGAATTGTTCTGAATATTCAATGTTTCAACCAGTGCATTGAATATTGCTAAGGTTTGAGAAATCAAGGTTTGTTTCCATCAGTAGTTGAACAAGCTTCACTGATCCATATAACTGCTGGTTTTACATATAAGATGCTGATTGTTTTAGTGGAACTAGGCATAGCTTAGTTGGTTAGGTCCCTTGTGGTGGAACCTGTCCACCCGGATTCGAGTCTCCGACTCAGCACAGGTGTCACATTTTCCTGGATTTATTTCAGGATTTAACCGGCGCTTTTCTTTCAGTGGTAGGCGACGTGCCCGTCGATAGCGAGGCGCCTGTGGTGACTTCGTCAATCTCAAGATCGGAACAGCCGGCCCAGTCTCTCGGAGGTGCTCATAGGGGTAGGGTTTACATGCGTGTATTCATAGGGGTGAGTGTGCGTGTGTGTGTGAGAGTCTGCGTCTGTACTGGTCTTTCGCAAAAAAAGATGCTGATTGTTTTATTGATATAAGCATGTGTAGGAGGGTTCATGTTCATGTAGGAGGCTGCCAAGGTCAATACTGCTGGCATGGCGTAGTGCAAGACCATGATCTCAGACATTTGACGGCACTAAGTTCGATAACTTCGGCATGATGCTGATGCGCCAAATGGAAGGAACAACGTTGTACACATGAATAACGAACTTCAGGCAATCAGGCACGTGCCATCTTGAGGACGTGTGTCATCTGATTGTATCTTAAGAAGTAGAGAGATGAAAATAACAGCAAATTGCCGTGCTTCATTGAAACAACATTGCTCTTTTCCTGGTATCTTTCTTATCTTCTTCAGACTCATGCATTGCAAACTTGGAGGTGCCGATCTCAGCTGGTAAAATGATTGTAGTTCGGTGCTCGATATATTTCAGATAATGCCTTGCAATGCTTGGATGAGCCTGTGTAAGAGCTTGTATTTCTTGTATTCCTGAGCATGTGTGAGCCTGTATCCCACTAATAGTGAAACCACTTTTGGTTCGGAGCCTTTAGTCCCGGTACCAATTAGGTCCGGGACTAAAAGGAGTATTAGTCCCAGGTCCAATTGG
>CM014273.1:18824207-18883846 GCA_004135705.1 Alloteropsis semialata | reverse complement strand
GCTGACATGGCATGTTGACGGGGCTCTACGAGGCATCTCTCAGCTGGGCATTTTATCGAACATGTCGTGGGCGTCATCCCAAGGTCGCGCAAGGCGTCACCAGCCTCATCCTCGAGCTTGCGCGCCGAGGCTCGTGTCCTCTCTGTGCCCCCTCCTTCCCCTTCCCGCCATGCCCCAAGGTGAAAAGAAGGTGGACGAAGTCCTCGTTTCGCCTGCTCCATCCCTTCCGACTATGAGATTAAAAGAAGCTGGATGAGATGTTGAAGACAGAGGTGGTGGCCATCAAGTACCAGCTCTTCATTCTCGGTCCTCACCGAGGACCTCAACATGCTAGTCTCCGTCACCTGTGACGAGGACCTAGCTCACATGCTGGACGCGTACGACCTTCTGGAGGCCAAGCAGTTGCCGACGGCATCCCCGCGCTTGGCGCTTCTGTTTCTATGTCTTCCGCAGTCCGTGCGCCCACCTCTACCAGCTACGCTGGCCTGTCGTGCCTCCACCCGCTCGGCCGCACCACCACCACCAACAGCACCGCAGTAGTACCGTCAATTCGAACCGGAGCGCTACATGACCATGGTGCCGACCTCGCCAGACGGGAGCCTGGCATTCTGCTTCCAGTGGCACGAAGTCATCTCCGCGAGCAGCCCGCCGTGTCGTGGGTGTCGAGCTTCCCGCCGTCTTCGGGCTTAGGATGCAAAGCATCCGGAGCACACTAACCCTGGATGCAGCGGCGCAACACCAGCACCAACAACAAGAATGCTACAATTTACCAACAGTTTTTCTATAAATAGCCAACAGTTTCCAGTACATTTGAATAACTACATACCATAACTGTGGGAAATGAGTTTGTGGGGGATTATAATGTTGATAATTTAATAAAACTGTTGGGTAAGTGGCAAATTACACTAGAAAAACTGTCGGCCACATAAGAAAAATAGTATAAAGCATCAAAACTGTTGGCCACTCGTTAAAAACTGTCGGGAATGATTGTATATCTTGCAGTGACAGTCCAAAATGCAGTCGATGGCGGTGTGCCCTACGTTAGAGGATTAGTGAGGCACGCCGGCATGGCAGGCTACCTCCGCCACTACCGGCACTTGTACATGTTCGCTGCATGCATAAGCTCGATCTTGCCCATCCCCCTTGGCTACGCAGCTCTATTCTCCATGCGTGCTTGAATGCTTGAGTATGATGCTCGTAACGCCCATGACGTGCTCGATGAAATGCCAGAGCCGAGAGCTGGCTCACAGAGGCATATGTCAGCATGCCATGTCAGCGCAAATTGCACACATGTAGGGTTATGGACCCACAGTGAACAACTTCAAAAGTTGAAGGACCTAGAAATGCACTTTTGAAGTTAATGGACCTAAGTGACACACCCTCACAAGTTTAGGGGTTGCGGATGCAATTTACTCTTATATGTTTTATATATCTTTTAGGGTCGTAAGATTCTAAATGTCAATTATATGCCTTTTTCTAAATGGGAGATCAAATTAAACTTAGTTTAGTTTATATACTATAATTGTGAGATCAATTTTTGGATATATCAATTTAGTGTCATAGTGTGCCATGTATGTTGTTTAGTCATAATATATATCAATTAAACTTAGTTGAGTCATAATATATCATTTTGTAAATTCCTTTTTAGAAATAGTTGGATATTAATTGTTAGTCATAATATATCAATTGTTTTATGATTTATATCAATTTTTAGATAGTAGTTGGATATTAGTGTGATTTTAGTTTATATCAATTGTGAGATCAATTATCTCATTTTTTTATAATAGTTGGATATTAGTCTGATATTACTTTATATCAATTATCTCGAATAATATTGATATTAGTTTATATCAATTATCTCAATTATATCAATTTTTAGATATTAGATGGACCCGGGACTTAACGAAGAGAAAACCGACATCCTCCTAAGGGAAATGATTGCTCAAGGTTGTGGTGTCGGCCCCGTCCCTGAAGCTGATGATGACAGCAACACCGATCAGTACCTCAACATGTCCGGTGAGATAATTGAGCAGTCAGATGGTGACGATGGCCAAGGCACCGAGGGTGATGAGGTATATATATACATTAACACATCTAGTAATAATGTCATGATGTTTAAAGAGGTACATATATTAACAATTAAGTATCCTCTCTTAACTTTTATCCCTCTGCAACGATATCGAGTTCGGGGAAAAGAGGACCAACAGAAAAGCTGGAGGGTCGTTATATTGTCACACAAGTGGACGATACAGGCAAACCAATTGCCCCAGCTGACGTTGCAACGAAGATGACAAATCAATGCGTGGTTCTTGTCAGAGATTACATTCCAATCAGCATTCCAAGATGGAAACCTATGAAACGCAGGGATACAAACTTTGTCCCTCAAAGAGAGAAAGATATGCTCTGGCAGCAGCTACAAGAACATTTCACAGTGCCAGCAGGAACTGAGGATAGAGTGAAAGCTTGGGGTCTTTCGAAGATGGCAGAACAATTTCAAAGCTTTAAGAAGAAACTGTAAAAAAAAATTGTTGACAAAAATCTAACCCCAACTTTCCTAGGAGCATATGAGAAACTAAGACCCACTAGGCCGCATTTGTGCAATACAAGTATTCGAATCTTGGAAAGAAGCTTATGGAGACGAACAAATCTAATGCCGCCCAGAAAAAATACCATCACCGTCTCGGCCAAGGCGGCTACGCTGCAGCAATTCCAAAATGGGACAAGATGGAACAAGATCTACGTGATAGAGGTATCACACCACGTACAACAACTTGGACTAAGTGTGCACAAAATTGGTATTATGCCCATGGCGGAACATTGGCCGCGGATACCAGGGAATGAATCTTTGGACATCATATACAACAAGCAGCACCAAGACTTATGCAGGCCATGGATACAGTTGAGCACGGAGCGTTCCATCCGTACAGAGAAAAGGATGAGCTTAATTTTGCTCTGCAGAATCCCGAGCATCCTGGACGGACGCAAGGCAAAGGAGGGGTTCCGTGGAAGTACGGGTTTGCCGACTGCATTGAGTCTTACAGAAGTCGCAATAGAAGAAAAAATGAGAAGTTAGAGAAGATGCGACGACTTGAGGAAATGATACTGCATAACGAACAAAGAACAGGGGAGGTTCAGCGGCAACTGGAGATAGCACTTAGCGCTCAGCAGCAAAGCCGTGGATCTGTCGATGCTCCAGTAGACGCAATTAGTCTTACCCAGCATCATCGAAGCAGTTGCGCATCCACTGATGTCCCAAATGATGCACAAGTCCAACAACCCCGTGAACGATATAACCATGCGAACAACCTGTGAGCTGCACAGTCCATTCAAGAACTTAACTTTCAAGGTGGCGTATGACAGTGCTTTGCCAAGTCAAGAAGGAGATCTCTACCATGGAGGGCAAATACCTGCTGGCTATGCTAGAGTTGGGGTGGAGCAGGTCTTGGCCGGGTACGAATCACTCCAGCTTGACATTCCTGGAAGTGACGGGGAGACGACACTAGAAGAGGCAGTTCATGGTGTTATCCTATGGGAGAAGCGTTACATTGTCTTAACTCCTGAGGGGCCTTCATCGTCACCCCAAAGCTCAAGACCATCTCCGCCGCCTCCAACTCCGCAGTCCCCGCCGCAGCAATATTCATCTGTTCTCCGTCGCCTACAACTCAGAAATCTCCGTCGCCTCCAGCTAAGTATTCTCCGCCGCCTGCACCTCCGCCGGCAAAGAAAGCTAAGCAACAGAAAGCCAATGCACCAATAAAGCCACCTACAAAGAAGCCAGCAAAGCAGCCAAAGCAAGCCAAGGAACCTGTCAAGCTACCATGGGAAAAATCTGATGAGGAGTGCAAGCAGCATAGTCTAGCTAAGGTTATAGAGTTCTTCAAAAAGAAGGAGCCCGAGAAAAAAGAAGTAGTTGATTTTGCTAAGTCTGCTTTTTTATTGCCATGTCTAAAGAAACTAAGAAGAAAGCGTTGTCAGACTATGACCGATCTATTGACAAATCGTATGAGAAGAATAAAAAGGAGGAGAAGGAGCAACAGAAGCAACAGAGCCAAGAGACTACTGAGAGCCAAAAGAGCGTCAAGCAACAAAGGAAGGGAAAGGTTGTTGCTCAGCTCGGTGAGTAGGAGAAGCAAACAATTGATCCACTCATAGTGAATGATGGACTTGGACCGGTTGACGTGCTTCAGTTTTGCAAAGGGGCAGGATTGACGCCCTCGCAAATGCTGAATGAGAATGAGACCCTAAAGGCTATACCAAGTGGCCATTTCAACTTGGCTTACCTCTAGTTGACCCCGATACGTACGAAACACAGTCAACAAAAAAAGTACAGCTTACATGAATGGTACCTTAAGGCGTCGGCCGAAGGCCAGAGAATGGTGGGATTGAAGATTAGAGATGATGACTACTTTCGTGGCGATAATGTTATGTATCTGGAATTCTCAGAAATATACCAGATATACCATAGGGATGCCCTCGACGTGTCTCTCCTCAGCTGCTAGGTACTGTAAGTGCTTCATTTATTTCTATATTTAACGTCTCCTATATATTGTCAACTGTATTATTAAACATTTCTTTCTTTTAAATTGTATCCTGTAGAATGGAGATTGAAGTATGCAGGAAAAACTCATACTTCCACTTGGGCTTCATCGACCCAAAAATTGTAAACCAGCATATGTTAGAAAATCATTATGAAGACACAATGAACAACATTGACAAATTCTTACGTGTACAACATTACAAGACAATGATTCTATTTTCTTACAACTTTGGGTGAGTACTTTTACTGTCTTGTGCATCTTCCAATTTTCTTCCTAACATAATTTTTACTTCATTTGACGTGACTCTTGGTACAAAACATGCATGTAAATAGGTTCCATTGGATATTATTTGTTATACAACCAGACATAAGCTTGTTGATCGTCATGGACTCATTGAGGGGACTACGGGATGCGTACCAACCAATGATTGACCTCCTTGAAAAATAATTTCCATCCTCGCAAAATTATTCCTCTTTAGATCAGCCGAGAATTCTATTTATTTCATATGGTGTGCACAGGTGTTGGAAAATATTTTGTGCAGAGCACAAATGTCCATTCAAGGAACAACTTGGTATCAAAGGAGACTTTCCAGTAAATACTACTATACACAGACAGACATCTCATTTTGTTTGTTTCATTATCGTGAATATGCATGTAATGACTTGATCATTTCTCCTATAAAGTGTTATAGGCAGAATGAAGGCACCAATTTATGTGGATATTATGTCCGTGACTTCATGCACACTCTTACTGGGCATAAGACGATCTGCAGCAATTTGGAACTGACGGTATGTTCCATTTCCATGGATATGTATATTTATGTATGTATGCGTGTGAGTCATAATAATATTATTTATATTTTTCTATTAACCACATCCTCAGATGATGCATATGAAAGAGGAGATCTTACGGATCCAAAGAGTCACGGCGGTTCAAGAGGCACTCTGCGGATTTATAATTGATGAGGTCGTGAGCAAGACAGGGGCGTTCTAGTGGAATGGACACGATATCGATAGAAGGAGCAAATATTAGGCATTTTGTAAATATACATATATATCTCCTTTGAAATCATGTAAATATTAATATTCGTCTTTCAAAACTTGTTGTAATTAAATATATATATATATATGTAAATTTAATATTATTAGCGTATATATTAATATTAGTATTAATAGTTTAATGCATTAGTGATGTATAACTAATATGTATATGGACATATACGTATATTATTATATAGGTATAATACGTATCTCTGTATAAAAGAAACCAGAAAAGAAAAAGAAAAAGAAAAACAGAAAAAAGGCCCTTTAGTCCCGGTTGGTAACACCAACCGGGACTAGAGGGGCTCCGCCCTGCGCGCCGCGTAGAGCCCCTTTAGTCCCGGTTGGTAACGGACTAAAGGAACCTTTTAGTCCCGCGTAAATGCCCGGGACTAGTCCCATTGCGGAACCGGGACTAAAGCCGGTTCCGCACCGGGACTAAATTAAAGACGGTTTTCTACTAGTGTCCTTTTTATGATAAATAAATCACATATATAATTTAAACGATTGTGTTTTTGGGACATGGATTTAAACCCCGAAAGAGATTAAGCCCCCACATGGATTAAATGACATGGGTTCCACTCATTTCCGGGGTCGAAAATTTCAGTTAGGGATTTAATCCCCATGAACCGAAAATTTCCTATGGAACGGTTGAGAAGGATTATAATCTGCAATGTTGGAAGAAATGCATTTTTTTTGCCAGTTCCTTCCAAGTTTTTTTTAGCGATAGTGCCTTAGCACGTATTTCATTAAGAGGAAAGCAGTTTACAAATATTGCTTGATACAGGCCAAACAGAAGTTGACCTACCCAAGCGCACAAAGGACTAAAAGCAGAGAAAAACTAAAAATGGCCAACAAAACCAACGGCCAGCAAACATGCAAAGCAGCGACCACAGGCGGAAGAGGGACCCTACAAAGCCCATCAAGCCCAACCAGACGACATGGAACATCTGAACATGCACGAAGAACAACACCACCGAAGCTGAAGCCCAGGACTATCAAGCAACCTGAGGGTGGCCAAGCATCCACCCGAAACAGAAGCACCACAACGGCAAAGCATCCGTCGGAGACGACCAACAAGCACCACGACGGCAAAGCATCCGTCAAAGACAACCAACAAGCAGCGCACTAGGCGGCAAAGCATCCGCCAGTGCAAGGGCGGCTAAGCATCCGCCAAGACGAAACGAAGCAAGGGCGGAAAAGCATCCGCCGAAGTAGTCATAGCTCCAGCAAACACAGTGATGAAGTGTCGAAGCAGCATAGGCAGGCAACTCAGATGAAGACGACCACCCCTTGCGAAAGAAAGCCAGGCCACCCGCTGAGGGGGCATGGAAGAGTCCATGGGCACCAGCTTTATGAGGAGCAACCAGCAGCAGCACTTGGGTGGGATGGAAATCTCGACGTCGCCTCCAAGGAGGGGAGTGGCACAGGTAAGCGTCACTGATGTCGGCAAGACCAGCGCAATGCCGGACTTAGAATTCCACTTGCGATTTCCCGCACCCACCCGTCACCGTCCAGGATGGTTGGAGGTCGTCCGCCTCCAATCATGCTACAAACACACCTCGGATAGAAGTTGAAACAAGCACGACCTGCGTGGGAGCGCTGCGACAAAGCCTCCAACGAGGGAAGCGGCACTGCAGTGTCGCCGTTGCCGGCTGGCATGAAGCCAGGCAGGGATTTCTCCCGACACACCCACAACCATGGCCGCACACATGTGAGAGGCCGCGAGAAAGGCAAGCTCAACAATACCGGCATAAGAGGCGGAGTAGCTCAAGGGCTGTGGGGTCGTCGGCTGCCGCGGAGGGGCCTCTGCCCGTCGGTGACCCGCCGGAGGAGGCCCGTCGGACCGGCTCCACCGGCGGATTGCTCTGCCTGATGAATTTGTATGTAATAATTTTTCTGTCGGACCATTATTAGAATATAAAAGTTCTGAGTACTGCATGTTTAAGCTTTACTTTTGTTTGCGTGATGACATTATATGTTAACTGCCAGACCACAGATTTGGAAGGGAAGAATGATGGTCCTTTTCTCTATATTGAAATTTGCCAATCCAGTCCATTGCAGAATTTGCATTTATGTCCGTCTCCACAGCAAGCCAGCAACAGTTGCACTGGTGTCCTGCTCCACCGGACCGGTGGCAGTTGCACCGTTCAGTGCTAACGCAACGCCCACTGGCTTCACGGTTTCAGTTGCACTTCAAGTCTTCAACCATTGCAACCAGCTTCTTCGTGATTTCCATCTCGCGGGGAACGACTCAACTGGAGCTTGTGGACTTGCAGATTCTATTGATTAGGTAACTCGGTCAGCAGGTCTTCATTTCCAGTTTATTATATATACAGTCATTGCTCCATTGCTTTGTGCTGTTCACATGTTTCAGGAACTTTTTTCGAGAATATGCAGGAGAGCTGCATATCTTTGTATTAAGAAGAAAATAGTTTTACAACGCAGGCCAAAAACCGAGCACACGCACACGGTTTCACGGGACACTCTAGGGACCTATACCAGAGTAATAACAACCTGTGACAGCAAGAAAACCCCCCTAACTAGGTCTAGCTAGCTCGGGCCATCCAGCCAATGGCTTCCATCCTCTTGGCTCCGGCTTCCACCCATGTGCGGCCTTCGTCCATGATAGTCAAAAGCAGGGAAGCCATCGAGTGCCCCTGTGGGTTGCTGAACACTCTCTCATTGCGTTCCTTCCAGATTTGCTATGAGACCAGCATGAAGGTGGAGTCAAGGCCCCCCGTTGATCCTTGCTGAGTCCCTCACGTAGACGTAGCCACCGGTCGATGGTTTGGCAATCCGCCTGCGCTGGGAATTGGATGACCAGGGTGAGGTTGCAGCCAACTGCCTGCCATACCATCTTGGTGAATGGGCAGTTGCAAAAGAGGTGATCCGTTGTTTCTTCCGCCTGGTCACAGAACTGGCATGTGGAGGTTTGCTATAGGCCATGCCGACGCCTGCGCTCTGCCGTCCAGAGCCGCCGCTTGAGGGCGAGCCACATGAAAAACTTTACCTTCAACGGCGCCCACGCCTTCCAGACAGGTCTGGCTCTAGCAAAACGCGTTGAACCTTCGAAGAACATCTTGTAGGCGGAGCGGGTAGAGTAGGTGGCCGACGGTGACCATCTCCAGGCCAGGACGTCTTCTGTTCCTTGCCGGAGAATGACCGCCTCCATGGCCGGCCAAAGGCAGAGATACTGGTTCAGAGAGAGAGAGCTGACAGTTGGCCCGTGATATCCCTGATCCAGAGCTTGTCCTGCAACGCTGCCGCGACCATTCTCCGCTTCCTAATGCTTGGCTGGACCAACTTGCAAAGTTCGGGAGCCAAAACACGGGGGGGAGGTCCTAGCCACATGTCATTCCAGAACAGTGCCAGGTTGTCGTCGCCGAGGTGAATCACCAGGGAAGCCTGGAACATCTGCTGCACAATCCCGTCGTTGCCGAACTGGAGGTCCAGCGTGTGCCAAGGCCGAGTTGTGTCAGTTCTTTGCAGCCACAACCATCTTAGCCGCAGCGAGAAGGCAGCAATCCGAAGGTCAGGCAAGCCTAGTCCCCTGAACTCCGTGGGTCTGCACGCGGTACGCCACGCCACCATACATTGGCCGACGGCTGCCTTTTCCTTGCCTGCCCAAATGAAACCCCGACGTCGCTTGTCAATCTCCTGGATGACCCAGTCCGGGATCTTCAGAGAGATGATGGTGGGGATGCATTTGGAGCTCATAACCACCTTCGCTGTGGTGAGCCTCCACGCCTTGTTCATCAACGGCGCCCTCCAGGTGGGCATGCTCACCGTCACCTTGTCCACCAAAGGCTGAAGGTGAGCCTTCCTTAGCCGGCTGACGGTTAGGGGCAACCCTAGGTACTGGATCGGAAAATCCGAGATTTGTGCTGGAAATATGCTCTGCACATTGGAGACCATCTCCTCCGAGCAGGAAATTGGGATGATCGTGCTCTTGGTCGGGTTCACCTTGAGGCCAGAAGCGTCGCCGAAGAGGTTGAATATCTCCCTGTAGGCGATCAGGTCCTGGGTCGTGGGTGCGACTAATAGCATCACATCATCGGCATACAGAGAGCATTGGTGTTGGATCATCAGATTTGCCGGAGGGAAAAGCAGTCCTATCGACTGTGCCTTCCTGAACAGTTGCTGTAGCACCTCTATTTGCAAGATGAATAGTAGAGGCGATAGAGGATCTCCTTGCCGCAACCCCCGCGCGTTCCAGATCAATTGGCCAGGGTCCCCATTGAGCAGCACGTGAGTGGATGCAGTGGACACTATGGAAGCAATCCAGTCCCGCCATCGCCTACCAAATCCCATGGTCTGAAGCACCTGGAGTAGGAACGACCACTCCACGGTGTCGAAGGCCTTGGAGATGTCGAGCTGGATGGTTTCTTGTGCCTGTGTAGCGACTTTGCGGCCAGCTCAATGAATTTGAAGTTGTCGTGGATCGATCTGTGCTTGATGAAAGCGCTCTGGTTGACGTCCACAAGCTTTTCCATCTCAGGGGCAAGCCGATTGGCCAACAGTTTGGTCACAAGTTTGGTGAAGCTGTGGATCAAGCTTATTGGCCTGTAGTCGCCCGGCCGCTTCTCGGCTCCAGCACCTTGGGCAAGAGTGTGATGAGTGCCCCGTTAAGCCGATGCAAGTTGCTGCAATTGGTGCGGTAGAAGGCGTTGAAGGCAGCCATGAGATCCCCCTTGATCACCGGCCATGCCGTCTTGTAGAACTCCGACGTGAACCTGTCAGGCCCCGGTGATTTGTCGGCCGGCAAGGCTTTGATCGTGTCCCACACCTCCTGCTCCGAGAACGGGCATTCTAGATGTTCCAGGCATGCCGCCTGAAAACCGAGCGCCTGCAGATCAATCGCTGAGTTACGATCGGCCTCAGTCCCCAGAATCCTTGAGAAGTGCCTTTTATGCAGATGTTTCAGGAACAACTGTGGGGTACATCCTCAGATGCAGTTTATGCAGAGGAGGGGAACTGATTAAAGAGCTCTCTATCTGTAATCCCTTTTGCAAAAGTTCGATGCTTTATAAAGACATGGGTTAGTTCTTGTTGACGATCAAAATTGGCACAAGACAATTTGACAGAGGAAACCGGTGGAACCGGTTTGGTTCCTGTTGCCCATCTGACAGGGCAATCCAGTGACACCGGATTCAGAAACCGGTGGCACCGGTTTTTCCCGAGTCCTGGTAGGTTTGGACTCTTTTTGTAGATTCGAGTTGTAATAGGACTTTCCTTGCGGGGCAAGACCTCCCTATAAATATAAAGGGTCACGACCGATTGAGGGTTATCCAATTGATCAAATACAAAATACCTTTACTTTTTGTCATCTCCAAGCTCTAGTTTTTCTAACCCTAATTGTTGTTCGTGCTTCGTCTCTATGGCGTTGATGGCGTTCTGAGTGGCCTGCCAACCTCAGAGCAACCCTAGGCGCACCTGTCCTGACGGGATCCCTCCCAGGCCGGCGATCTTAGGCTCACGGATCAAACCCTAGGAAACCGGTTCCACCGGAATCCCAATACCGGTTTCACCGGTTTTGCTGGGCGAGCTGCTGGTGACTGATCCGTTGCGGATCCGCGCGAGCTAGCGCAACTTTCGGTGTGTTGACCGTAAAAGGCATCAACAGTTCTGCTCTTAGCTGTCTGGCTATCTTAGCATCGTCCATTTCATCTATTTAGTCACTCAAAAGTTAAAACGTAGATGATAAGGCATTTCAACTACTTATTCCAAAGGAAAAGAAGATGAATAACCGCATTGTTTCAAGTAAGAGGCATAAAAGCGATATAATGCAGGATTTGCAATTGTTAACTGGCCATAAGGATGTTGCCAGGCTTTACCTGCTACAATCTTTTTAATGTGTTGATTCTGTTGTTTCTGTCGTCAGTAGAAATGTAGAACTCTTGCGGCTATAAGATTTTCACCTTTTAAAGGAACTTCTATATCTTGACTGAAATGCTATTGTCAGTGTCCTGCTCAAATAGGTGTTGTTCACTACAACAAAATCATATGTATTATACGAGATACAGCCAATGAATTCAAGGTCAAGGTGTTTCAAAAGAATTCAAGGTCATGGTGTTCTTTTGAAACACGCCTTATTGTTAAGAGAAATGCATGATTTCAATTTAAAAGACTTGATCAGGATTTTTTCATAGTTTTTGTAATGTTAGTGCTGTATACTCATATCAACAAGTTTTCGGATGTCTCTGGGAGAGACTCACTACCAGAGAAGTCCTCGTTGGTACCGGGTCATAAGGCCCTTCGGTACCGGTTTTAAAACTGGTACCGCGCAATCGAGACTAAAAGCCTCGGCCATAGGTACCGGTTATTCACCCGGTACCAAAAGGGGTCATTGGTACCGGGTCATAACACGACCCGGTACCAAAGGTTTTGAAGCAAAAAAAATATTCTAAATACCCGGAAGGCTCCCACACACGCGCAAGTCACAAGTCACACGGTTTTTCACGTGAAAATACGCGCGTGCGGCGTGCGGGGTTCGAACCCACGACCTCCTGCTTCGCGCATTGCTGCCTTACCATCTCACCTACACACCACAGCTGACCAAGTCCCAGATGCTTTTCTTTTGAATTAACTCTTAGAGGACCCTTTAGTACAGGTTGGTGTTACCAACCGGTACCAAAGGGTCCTGGAGGCCTACCAAATTTAGACCTGGTACCAATGACCCCTTTGGTACCGGGTCATAAGCAACAGGTACCAAAGGGGGTGACCGATAAACGTTTTTCTGGTAGTGTCATATCACCAAGTTATTTTCAAAATTAGCACGGGGGGACAAAAGGTTGTCGCAAGTAGGCAAACTGTTAAACATAGAGATAGTGGCATTACTGAATGACAACACATATCAGTGCTTGTGACATTATAGTGCTTGAAAGCGCAAAGGCAGCTACGGACACCATTGATGCTTGCTCTGGATCATCTGCTTCATTCAGCAGTTGTTGTGACATCTTATTTCCAGTACATTGGCTTATTAAGCTGGTTTTACAATACTCCGAAAAAGTTTTCATTTTCTGCATTTCTTTTAATCCAATAAAAATATATTCTCAATGTATATTTTAGCCTGTTGCTTTTTGTTGTTAAGTTTCATGTGAACCATATAATAAAATGCTAATTGGTACTTGGATGAACTGGCTGTGGCAATTCGACGTACTTCTGCTGATTTTGAGTTTCATGTGGATCATTCATACTTGTTAAAGGTATCCCAAGTCAAGATCGTATTGCCCCAGTCAATTGAAGGATGCCATGTACTCCCTCCGTCCCAAGATTTTTAATAGGCGTGCAAGTCACTATGTTAGAAACAGTATGAGCTAGTGGAGCTGGACGTCTGAAGTGGAAGAATTGCCTGAACCACCAGCGAAGCTCTCTTGCTATATTAGTGTGGTAGAAATTTGTCCCTTCATGCAAATAACAGGAAACTGACACTAAAATGCTGCAAAAGAATATGGGAAATAACCATCCAATGTTTTCCAGAGTTCATGAATTCCTGTACTCTTTCAGTTAAAATGCAAGAAATTTGGCTGAGATACTAGCTTGGGATGTCGTAGCCTGGACTTAGACCACCAGTCCTAATTCCTAATCATTTCTGCTGGGTTGTGATTTGATTAAAATTTTTAACTCCAGATCCAAAACTCCATCCCATGGTTGTACTTATTCCTTTGCCATGTTTTGACTATGAAGTTTCTTCTTCCTTAGCATATGGTGAAAGCATCTCATTACCCAGACTCCGGCTTGTTCTGTTTGTGATGATCCAGCAAATTACAAGGCTGTGCAGTCTTTTTCACTCATGACACTAAACTATGAGAGAACATCCATCCTGCTACAGCACTTCGAGGAATGCGATGAAGGTGAGTGAGCCTCTTCTCTTGTAGTCACTAGTCATTACTGCTGTGGACTAGTACTTATCTAGCTTGTGCTGTTGAAGGTTGAATGATCTAAATTTTGTGGCAATATATTAGAATAACCACACAAGATATTCCATAATTTGACCAAATTTTCGGCCCTTTTCCTAGTTCTTGCACCGCAGCAGGTTTCTCAGCAGGAACATATTCTTCCTTTTTGGGCAAGCTCAAGAAGTTAATTAAAATTAGACTTTCGCATGAGCGTGTGCACTTAAATGCTAAAGCCTCGATGCTTAAACATACTGACATGTGAGTTCTAAGTGTTGAGAGCTTATATGTTTGTCAATTGTCAATATTTGGGGATTGAGGATATATTCTCATGCTGTTTGCCGCGTTTGGTAGGTTGGTGTTGACAACCAAAATTGGCACAGGCCGAGGCAAACCGGTCAAGCCGGTTAGCCTGACCGGTCAGACCGGTCCGGCACAGGATGTTGCGGTGCTGGTGTTTTGAAGACCGCAACAGTTGGTCCAAATGCAAGAAGGGCGACATGGTCTCTGGAATGACCGACTATTACGGTGCTAGGGGCTCAGGAGGACCGCAAGAATTGGTGCAAGAAGCAAAAGATGATATTGTCTCTGGAATGACCGGATGTTGCGGTGCTTGGGATCCAGGAGGACCGCAAGAGTCGATGTAAGGAGCAAGATGACGGACAAAGGCGCGAGAGGCGAAGCCGAGCCCAGACCGGTCTGACCGGTTTGGGGGACCGGTCAGACCGGTTGGCCCTGAGTTCGACTAGGTTTAGGATTCCGAGATTGTAACGAGTTATAACTTGGTTTCCTTACGGGACAAAACCTACCCTCCCTATAAATATAAGGAGATTCGGCCGATTGAGGACACACCTAATCGAATCAATCAAATCTACTATTTTTACCTTTACTTTTTTGTATCTCTCAAACCCTAGCTTTTCCAACCTCTACCTACTGTTCTTCCTGCGTCTCCGCGACGTTTGAAGGCGTCCTAGGTGGCCTGCCGACCCTAGGGCACCCTGACGACGTTCTCCCTGACGGATCTTTCCGGGAGGCGTTCTTAGGGTTCGCTTCTGTTTTCCCTGGAGGAACCGGTCTGACCGGTTGCTAGGACCGGTCCAACCGGTCTGCGTAGGGAGGCTGCGAGCACCTCGTTGACGTGCTGCGCGATCAAGCGCTCTTGTGTGTTGACCTGAATTCTGCGTCAACATACTTTTGGCGACTCCACTGGGGACTTGGAGATCTGGTTTTGCAGCCGATCTATCTAATTCTATCCAGATGGGTTCCAACATCGAGTTTGATCTTGAGAACATCATCACCGTGAAGGACGATGAACTTTCTGCTGAAGATCGCCAAGGACTTGAGGAGTACCTGAAGAAAAAGCAGAAGAAGAGCGCCTCTACTACCTCTCGCACTTCAAGAAGGACTGCAAGGGCGTGGTCTCCAAGATCAAAGAGGTAGATTCAACTGCTACATCTTCAGCGGCACCTCCCAAGGTACAACCTGATGAAAACTCCCACAAAGTTTTTCTAAAGTACATGGAGGATAAGATGGCTGAGAATACCGTCAAATTTGTTAACTGGATGATGAACAAAAAATTAGAATCGGAAGGCAAACAGCCCATGGCTGAACAACCTGCCGCCGATCCCAATATTTTGATTTCTAAAATTTCTATTGCGCCTTATCTTAAAACACCGGCAGCAAAACCCATAGAACCTATGTTTGGCATGCCGTTGAATTATTTTGAAGGCCAATCTGTTACACCATCCAACCCAATGCCTACTCGGCCTGCCGCACCTCAGCCATTTGCAACTTTACCTAATTCGGCTGGTTATGGTCGAATTAACAATGAAATTGCAAATTTTACCCCGCAAATTTCAAATCATGGATATTCTGTACCCCCACCAGTACAAAATTTATTTTCACAAGGCCCAGTATCTTACGAACTTTTTGGAAGGTTCAGCCAACAGATGCAAGGACAGGTGTCGGCCAATCAATCTGGCCTACACCAACCGGTCAGACTGGTATGCGGCACCAGTCAGACTGGTCCTGGAGGGTCAGATCCGGCCAACCAATCTAGCCTGCACCAATCGGTCAGACCGGCTTCTGGAACCGGTCAGACCGGTCCCGCGGGGACAGATTCGGGGAATTTGCTTTCTGCTCCCATTCAGAATATTCAACAGCCAAATTCACATGATAATTCGTTAGAGTATTTAGATAAGATATTTTCTAAGTACAAACTTGATTTGGCTTCACCTCTTAAAGAGAATTTGGGAGTAGATGTCAGGGATAAAGCTAGGTTATACCAAAAGCCTTATGTTCCTCGATTCAATTTGGTTCCTTTCCCTACTGGTTTTAGACTTCTAGATTTTATCAAGTTTAATGGGGAGGATAACAAAAGCACTTTTGAGTATATAAGTCAATACATGGCACAACTAGGCGATTCTAGCTCTAGTGAGGCTTTGAAAGTGCGTTTATTTTCTTTGTCTCTAACTGGTACTGTTTTCTCATGGTTTGCATCATTGCCTGCTAATTCTATTACTTCATAGGAACAGTTAGAGCAAAAGTTTCATGATCACTTCTTTTCTGGCAACAATGAGCTTAAATTGTCACATCTCACATCAGTTAGGCAATCATGTGATGAAACTATTAATGATTATATTAAATGTTTGTGTGATACTAAAAACTGTTGCTTTGGTGTTAATATTGCCGAAAAGGATCTTGCTGATTTGGCTTTGAATGGTTTACGGTCTCATATTAAGGAGAAATTAGAGGGCTTTGATTTCTTTAATGTAAACCAAGTACATCAAAGAGCTTTGGTTGCTGAAAGCCAAAGCAAAGATTTAAAGGAAAACCATGGAACTCATCGGGCTAATGTGCATAATCTTGAGTGTTATTCTAGTAGTTTCGATGATGAGTATCATGATGTGTTCGTCGCTGAATTTGTATGGCCAGCATCTAATAAAGCTATTACTTCCACATCTCTTAAGCGACTCATAGGAATCAGCAAGAGGAGATGAAGTTTACTTTTGATGTATCCAAATGTGATAAAATTTTTGATGAATTGCATAAAAATGGATATATCAAATGTTCAATTGCTATTTCCGTCACCCGAGGAGTTAAAGCGGCGTGCTTATTGCAAATTTCATAATTCTTTTTCTCATGTGACTAATGATTGCAATTTCTTTCGTCGTCAGATTCAATCGGCCGTGAATGATGGATGATTGAGTTTAAATGAGATGCAAGTTGATAAGCGCCCGTTTCCAGTCAACAACATGGTGGTCAATACCATGGATCTGCAGAACGCCAAGATGTTGGTTCGGCCGGACAATGCCGATGCAATAGGAGGCAAGAATGTTGTGATTGGGGAACCAAGGAGGGTGATGGAGCATGACAAAGTGCTGGGGGGAGAGATGGTGCTTAAGCAAGCTCCTGATGGAAAGAAGACCCTGACTATTACAGTGAAGACTTCTGAAATTGGGGGCAATCAAGCTTTCAAGCACGGGATCAAAGGCCGGTTGTTCCTGCTCAGGACACACCGGTCAGACCGGTTCGCCCGACCGGTCAGACCGGTCTGGCCCAGAGGCCGGTCCGAACATTTATGCCTAAACGTCCCAAAGTTGGCACTTGGAAGACCAATAAGGACAAAGATCAGGGGAAGACTTTCAAGCCAAAAGCGACCTTTGATCAAGTTATGGCTAAGCATATGCAAAACACGGCCGTTCAACAAGATCGCCCACTAAAAAAGAGACCAAGGTCACTGCCAAGAGATTCCGGTGTGAAGGAGGCACCAAAAAGCCAGTGGGATCAGGGCCCAAGCTCATACAATGGTGCTGGTCCTTCTAGGCCATGCAGGGTGTTTCAACCTCCCTCTCCACAACCTATTTGGAGAGATGGTATAATGTAGTGCCTTACTGTCCTGCACCAAATCAACCACGGCCTGGGGCTCCTGCATATACCAGAATGCCTATTTCACAGCCTAGGTCCGCAAATTTCCAACAAAGGCCGGCGTTTGTGCCTCAGCAGCGTAGACCGGTCAGACCGGTTGCTGTGACCGATCAGACCGGTGTCCAACGGAGGCCGAGTAAGGAGCCGGCTAGACGGGAGTACCGTCCCGTTCAGAAGAAGGAAGAGCCTGCACCTGTTGTTCCAAAGCCAATTGTGAAGAGTATAATTCAAATTGGCTCTGTGGCAGTTGATACATCAATGGCTGATGGACCCAATGTTATTGGCGCATCGACCGTAAAAAAGGTTCCGCTAGCTTAGTACACGCAGCCGAGGTGGTGTCCTCCTGGCTTATCTCATTCTCAGAAGAGGAGATTGCAGCGGTTGCGTACTCAAAAGCAAAGAGAGGAAGAATTGGCGAAGAAGAGGAAGGAGTGGTTCAATGAGGCTAAGCCGATCATTCCACCAGCTGGTCAAGGTTTCAAGGGAGATTCTGGAATTCAAGATGGTCAGGCTAAAGCACCTGAAAAGGTTGAGCCATCCGCAGCAAACTCGGATGTTGTGGCCGAGACCGGTCAGACCGGTGTCCCCGACCAGTCAGACCGGTTAGCTCCTGTTCCAGTTTCGGCAACTGGAACCAGTGAGACCGGTCTGGAACCGGTCAGACCGGTCTCGCCTGGAGAGTCGGTAGCCGATGCGTTTTCTTCTTCGGCTAAAGTCTCGATTTCGCCCACTGCTGTTTCAGATGTTCAGATGGGCAATGATGATGAAGCTGTTGACTTTGAGCCTTCGCCCAGCACAACAGACATGGATATCAATGTTATCTATTTGAACGCCGACTATTGTTTTGTCGGAGATGATGAGAGGGTGGCTCAAGTTGATTTTGCTCCCAAGAATGCTGTGTTTCAGAAGCCCTTAGAATCGGACAACCATCTGAAAGCTCTTTATGTGAAGGGTCATATTAAAGGGAGGCCGATTTCTAGGATGCTCATTGATGGTGGTGCTATTGTGAACCTCATGCCATACTCTTTGTACAAGAAATTGGGAGGTTTGGATAGCGAGCTCATCAAGACAAGCATGACGATCAACAGCATTGGAGGAGGAGAACCGATGAGTGCCAAGGGAGTTGCATCATTGGAGCTCACTGTTGGGAGCAAGATGTTGGCGACCGCTTTCTTCATCACGGAGGTGCAAGGTAACTTTAGCATGATCTTGGGGCGCGATTGGATTCATGCAAATCAATGTGTGCCTTCTATCAATGCTTAATTCAATGGATTGGTGACGAAGTTGAGGTGGTTCATGCAGATTCTTTGGCATGTGTTGCTATAGCCGATGCATCTATATTGGGGACTTATGATAATGTCAAGTGCTTGACCGGAATTGATATTTCGGACTTTGAGTTCCTTGCTTGTACCAAGGATGGCTTTGTATCTGCTGCTCTAAGGCCGGTTCAAAAATCGGTTGATTCAAACAATGAAGAGTAGATGGATGCAAGTGAGAAGTGGTTGAAGGAAAGGGTGGAGCATTATCGGTCAAATATGAACGATGCATGTGAAGCCATTAATGATTTTGAAAAGTAGAGAAGTTAGGACAAGGATTTACATCGGCTGATCCTTTAGAAAAGATATATAGGTGATGGTTCTATACCAAGACCGACTTTTGTAAATCAAAACTTGAAAGCCGATTATAAAGCTAAATTAATCGAGTTATTGAAAGAGTATTCTGATTGCTTTGCTTGGGAGTATCATGAGATGCCTGGTTTAAGCCGCGAGTTAGTTGAACATCGGTGCCTGGTTTAAGCCGCGAGTTAGTTGAACATCGGCTGCCAATTAAACCCGGTTTTAGGCCATATAAACAAGGCAATAGATGATTTAATCTTTTGTTTTATGATCAAATAAAAGAAGATGTCAATCGTTTGCTTGAAGCTAAGTTTATTCGGCCGTGTCGTTATGCTGAATGGATCTCAAATATTATGCCTATGGAGAAAAATGGTTCTAATAAAATTAGAGTTTGCATTGATTTTAGAGATCTTAATAGAGCAACTCCCAAAAATAAATATCCAATGCCTATAGCCGATATGCTTATTAATGATGCTTCTGGACATAAAGTTATTAGCTTTCTTGATGGCAATGCGGGATATAATCAAATCTTTATGGCCGAAGAAGACATATACAAAACGGCCTTTAAATGTCCCGGCTTTGTAGGTTTATTTGAATGGGTTGTGATGACTTTTGGTTTAAAGAATGCCGGCGCAACTTATCAAAGAGCAATGAATTTGATTTTTCATGACTTGCTTAGTGTTATCCTAGAGTCTATATTGATGATATTGTTGTCAAATCGGCTGGATTAAATTCTCACTTGGCTGATTTGCATCTTGCCTTTGAAAGAATGTGTCGGTATGGTTTAAAGATGAACCCATTGAAATGTGCTTTTGGTGTATCGGCTGGAAGATTTTTAGGCTTCATGGTTCATGAAAGAGGCATAGAGATAGATCCTAAGAAAATAAAAGCTATTGAAAAGCTTGAAGCGCCTACTTGCAAGCATGATTTGCAGAAATTCTTGGGTAAAGTTAATTACTTGAGGCGATTTATTTCTAACTTGTCCGGAAAAGTTAGTGCTTTTACTCCTATACTTCGGTTAAAGAATGAAGCCGATTTTACTTGAGGGCAAAGCAGCAAGAGGCCTTTGAAGAAATCAAGAAGTATTTGTCTTCGCCGCCTGTGCTCAAAGCGCCTAAGAATGGGGTGCCATTTAGGCTTTATATTGCGGCCGAAGATAATGTAATTGGAGCTGTTTTGACTTAAGAAACAATTGGCAAGGAGCATATTATTACTTATTTGAGTCAACGGCTTTTGGATGCGGAAACAAGGTACAAACCTGTTGAGAAATTATGCTTGTCTTTATATTATGCTTGTACAAAATTGAGACATTATTTGTTGTCTAGTACTTGCATTGTAGCATGTCAAGCCGATGTCATTAAGTGTATGTTGCATAGACCAATTTTGAGTGGTAGGATCGGTAAGTGGGCATATGCTCTTATTGAATATGATTTGGCTTGTGAACCTTTGAAATCTATGAAAGGCCAAATTGTAGCTGATTTTATTGTAGAACATCGGATTAATGATGAGCATAATTTAGAAATTAATTACATGACTTTTACTCCATAGAAATTGCATTTTGATGGATTGATTTGCAAGAACGGATGTGGTATTGGAATAGTTCTTGTTTCTCCTAATGGAGCTGTTTTTGAATCTCTTAGCTGATTGGAAATTGAGTGCACAAATAATCAAGCCAAATATGAAGCTTTATTATTCGGACTAGAGATTTTGCATGACATAGGAGTAAAACATGTTGAAGCTTTTGGTGACTCATTGTTAGTTGTACAGCAAGTATCCAACGTTTGTCAATGCTTGGAAGGTTCACTGAATGTTTATCTTGACAAGTGCCTTGATGTTATATCATGTTTGATGAGTTTACCATATACCATGTTCCAAGATGTGAAAATCCTAGAGCTAATGCTTTGGCACAGCAAGCATCTGGCTATGATGTCCAGAAAAGACACTTTCATAGAAAAAGGCCGTTGATTGCTATTGTCAATGGTGAAGCTTTAACGCTTGCAGCAGAGCAAAACCGAACCGGTGAGACCGATTTCTAGACCGGTCCATTGTTCAGTACGGAGACCGGTCAGACCGATCTAGGAACCGGTCAGACCGGTCCACCGTCTGCTGATCCAATTTCGGCTTTTAAAAATCCTCAAAGCAAAAAGGCCGAAGTGGATGATTGGAGAACGCCCATTATTAGATATCTGAAAAATTCTAGTTCTGTAACAGACAGAAAAATTCAGCGTTTGGCTTTCAAATATACTTTGGTTGATGATGAGTTGCATCGTCGCACCGCCAATAATTTGTTGCTTAAATGTTTGGGTGCTGATCAAGCTAGAGTGGCCATGGGTGAAGTTCATGATGGAATTTGTGGAACGCATCAATCAGCTCCTAAGATGAAGTAGTTGCTTAGGAGAGCTTCATTCTATTGGCCTACTATGATGGCCGATTGTTTTCGTTACTACAAGAGATGTGAAGAATGTCAGAAATTTGGTAATATTTAGATAGTACCTGCTGCATTACTTCATCATATCATTAAACCATGGCCTTTCCGAGGATGAGGATTGGATTTTATTGGAGAATTATATTCTTCTTTTTCAAAGGGTCATCGCTTCGTGTTGGTTGCTACGGATTACTTCACTAAATGGACCGAAGCTGTTCCTCTCAAGAATATGACCCAAAGGTAATTGAGTTTATTATAGAACATATTATTGACAGATTGGCATTCCACAAACTTTAACTACAGATCAAGGCACGTCTTTTATGTCTAAAGAAGTGCGAGCTTTTGCCGATATGTATAAGATCAAATTGCTCAATTCGTCTCCATACTATGCTCAGGCCAATGGTCAAGCCGAGTCTAGTAACAAGACTTTGATAAAATTAATCAAGAAGAAGATAGAGGAGCATCCCCGAAGATGGCATGAAGTCTTGTCTGAAGCTTTATGGGCTCATCGCATATGTAGACATGGTGCCACCAAGGTTACTCCTTTTGAGCTTGTTTATGGTCAAGAGGCCGGTTTGCCCATTGAGGTAAATCTGGACGCTTATAGACTTGCTAAACAAAATAAGCTTTCAATTGGTAATTATTATGACTTGATGATGGACAACATTGACGAAGTGACCGATAAGCGTTTACAAGCTCTCAAGGAAATTGAGAAGGACAAGATCCGATTTGCAAGAGCATACAACAAGAAAGTTAAAGAGAAGACTTTTCAGGTTGGTGATCTGGTATGGAAAACAATTTTGCCACTTGGTACTAAAGATAATAAGTTCGGCAAGTGGTCTCCAAGTTGAGAAGGTCCATATCGAGTATTCAAGATCAATGGCGGAAATTCCTATATGGTGGAGACGCTGCAAGGAGGACGTTTGCCTAAGGCATTGGACGGGAGGCACTTGAAAAAGTACTATCTAAGTGTTTGGCAAGAGGCATGAAGTGGCACATGGCCGATATTTGGATATCATCCTTAGAAAATTATAATGGCCAATGAATTCTGTTAAAACATCGCCCTCAAGTGACAGGGGGGGCATATGTTAACAACCAAAATTGGCACAGGCCGAGGAAAACCGGTCAGACCGGTTAGCCTGACCGGTCAGACCAGTCTGGCATAGGATGTTGCGGTGCTGGTGTTTTGAAGACCGCAACAGTTGGTCCAAATGCAAGAAGGGCGACATAGTCTCTGGAATGATTGACTATTGCGGTGCTAGGGGCTCAGGAGGACCGCAAGAAGCAAAAGATGTTATTGTCTCCGGAATGACTGGATGTTGCGGTGCTTAGGATCCAGGAGGACCGCAAGAGTCGGTGTTAGGAGCAAGACGACGGACAAAGGCACGAGAGGCGAAGCCGAGCCCAGACTGGTCTGACCGGTTTGGGGGACCAGTCAGATCGTTTGGCCCTGAGTTCGACTAGGTTTAGGATTCGGAAATTGTAACGAGTTGTAACTTGGTTTCCTTGCGGGACAAGACCTACTCTCCCTATAAATATAAGGGGATTCGGCCGATTGAGGACACACCCAATTGAATCAATCAAATCTCCTATTTTTACCTTTACTTTTTTGTATCCCTCAAACCCTAGCTTTTCCAACCTCTACCTACTGTTCTTCCTGCGTCTCCGCGACGATTGAAGGCGTCCTAGGTGGCCTGCCGACCCTAGGGCACCCCTGACGACGTTCTCCCTGACGGATCTTTCCGGGAGGCATTCTTAGGGTTCGCTCCTATTTTCCCTGGAGGAACCGGTCTGACCAGTTGCCAGGACCGGTCCGACCAGTCTGCACAGGGAGGCTGTGAGCACCTTGTTGACGTGCTGCGCGATCTAGCGCTCTCGTGTGTTGACCTAAATTCTGCGTCAATAGCTGCAGCTTGCAAAAACATGATCCCACTATGAAAACAGTAAGTTCATGTCTTTTCTTTTGACTGGTAAGGCATGTCTTGATTAATGTAAATGGTATTGATTATTTCTGTCTTTTCCTTTTGCCATCTGAATTTATCCAATCAGCTACCTTTTGTTGGAGAAGGAAAGTAGTGTTCACATTTTCATCCACAAGCAGGCAACACCAGCTGATGTTTTGAAGTCCATCATTGTGACACCCCTGGTGTCACTATAGTAATTAGAAACCCTAATAAGCCTAATTATGCTAATCATGGCATGCATCATCTTATGAACATGTGTGTTTGTGCATTTGTGTGTATGTGTTGACTAAGTCAAGCAAAATAATCAAAATAGTCAAAATACAAAAATTATACCAAAATGTCACAAATAATGTCAACTACATGTTTTTGAACTCAAATGAATATGGAAAGTTCAAACAAAAATTCAAAATTCAATTTTGAACTCATTTGATCGTCATTTCATGTGTTGCGAGTTTTGCTTTTTACCCTTCTCGAGAGGCTAATATCTTTATATTTTTCCTAAACACTTGAATTTTCGCCAATATAAAAGTTGGAGTACAAAGTACCCTCTTTACAATGGTGGTGATGTGGATCCATGAAAACTTTGTTTGATTGCTCGAATTCTTGGTCAAATTCAAGTCGAAATGCTGAAATTCAGCATTCAGCCGATTCGACTAAGTCTGAAAAACGTGACTTTTGCCCATTTTCTCCGCCCCGTAACTTTCAAACCACTGCTCAAAAGGAGTGATACTCTATGTAAGAGTTATAGCCTAATGTACCAGCTACAACTTTTGTATTGGGTGATCTCGATGTTTATATGTAAATATTCGAGAAAAAAGTCATCGAATTCGGGTCAAAACCAATCGATTCAGCACTTAGAAAATTCAGTTTCGTCAGTTTGACAGATTTTTGGCCGGTTTTCTCCACGATTTATCTCTCAAACCATTGATCAAACACTATAACTCCCTTTGTAGAAGTTAGAGCCTGATGTACCATCTCTAACTTTTGTATTGGTGGACGAATCAAAAGTTTATATACGAAAAGTGGAGTTTAAGTCAGTTGAAGTCGGGCCCGTGAGCTGAAACTGGACTCGGAAATTCGACTGAAATTCGAGTTTTTGACGAACTTGAGAGCCCTGCAACTTCCAAATCTTTGGGCAAATGATATAAGTGCCTTTGTAGGAATTGTAGCCCTATGAATCCTCTGTAACTTTTGTATTGGCCGAATAGAAAGTTTACAAACAAAATCTGAAGTCATAGTGCAACGAATCGAACGACATCATTGGAACTTTAACTGAATCAACCAAAGTCGATTCAGTTCACGTGCATCGGCCAGCAGCTCGGCCTCGACGCCGTCGACACCGCGAGCCGTGCCTCTAGCTGTCCCGGCCACACGCCCGACCCTCCGCACGCCTCTTGTACTCGCCAAGTGGTCCATGCCACGGCGCCACGCCACGTACAAGCATGGAGGGCCGAGCAGCCACCTCAACGGCGTCGCTCCCGAGCTCAGTAAAGGCCGGCCAAAATTAACTCTCCTCCAATCTTCCATTCTTCAATTCACCACGGCAGTAACATCTCCGCCTCGCCAGCTCCGCCCTCCACCTCCTGGTTCCCTCCGCCATAGCCCATACTCAGAGAAATCGAAGAAATCCGAGCCGCCATTGCCGTTACGGTTCAAGCTCGGCCTCCACCGTGGTCGTAACTCCCTGCTCATCCCCGGCCTCCACCAACCCCCAAAACGCGTTCCTCATAGTCCCTTGATACTCCCCGGCCGTTTCCCTTCCTTCCTCCGGCCACCAGCGAGCCTCGCCGCTGCCACCACNTGGGCAGGCCTGGCGACGAGCAGGCCGGCCACCAGCGGCGGCTAGCAGGGTCCGGGGTAGGCCGCGACGCCTCCCCGCCCGTGCGCCCCGGCCTGGGAGGCCTCCAGGCCGGCCTGTTGGCCACCGCCGGTGCCAGACCGAGCCGAACAGAGCTTCTGTTCGTGCTCTGAACTGAGCTAGAAGACAATGGACCCAAAGGTAAGAAGATAGAAAAGCTAGGGGGTTTTCCATAAAATGTCAGGGACTTATGTGTGAGGTGGAAAACTTGCAGGGGCCTGGTTGTAAGTCTCCGAGGACCCATCCGCGAAGAAAGGACCTGTTGCCAAATATTTTCAGTTTCTCAGGGGCCTTGATGTAAAGATCAATTTTACTATTCATGTTTTATTTTCCTTTGAAATCGGTTGAACTTTCATAAATCACCAAAAATCACACAAAAATCGTAAAATCACAAACTTGAACTTTTTGGAATCCTTGTGAAATTATCTTTCTAGTGATGTATCATAGGCATGTGTAATCTGTGTGATTCCCAATGTATTTCAGTATGTATGAAGAGAGTGTTTATTGCCTTATAAATCATAGGAATGTGCTAAAAATGCAAAATCACTTTTGATGGTTCTGATGTGATTAGTAGAGTTGAGTTGAGTATCTATTGGCCAAAGTTTATTCATGATTTTGGTAGATTTGGAATTAAGTTTGGTTCTAGCTAATTAAGTGTAGACAAATCACCAAATATTTTGTATGACTTGAAAAAATATGAAAAATTCACATAAAATGTATCTGGTAGAATAGTAGCTGCAGTAAAAATTTCAGCTGCAGAAAGTTTTTGTAGAATTTATTATGAGTTTCTAATTGGTGATAAATGTTGGCTGTTAAGAAAAATAGAAAATAAATAGGTAAAATACTGGAAAATTCCTGAAAAATAAACTTTGCTGTCAGAAACACAAAAACATGTTCACCTTAATTTTTGTTGGTATAAATATATTTTCTAGGCATTAGTTGGTAAAGACTAGCTAGGAAATGCTTAATTAATAATTAGTTTTCTTGTTGTAAAATTAATTCTACAAATAGAAATAGAAACTAGGAGTACTGAATGTTAGATTTAGTCATAGGAACTCCATTGTATTACTAATGGTTATTTATAGATGTTTTGTTTAATGTATGTAGTAAGTTTAGTGGTTGTAACAAATTTAAAAAGGGTTAATAAGATTTCTTTATATGTTATTTCAGAATTGAATTAAGTTTAATTAGCAACTAAAAGCAACCCACCCCGCTTTATTTGTGAGCTTCTTAGTTTGTTTATAATCCATAAATGATTGTCCAGTGATGTATTAGTGAGTTGTTGCAATAATTTTGTGGTTGAGTTGTTGCATTCCAGCATCTCATGCATCTGCATCGCCATTTGTAGATCATGCGACAGCTATTGGCGTGTACGAGGTGATCCACAAGCCGTCTGTGCTGAGTCTAATTGAAGCCGTAGAAGACCGGGGCCAAGTCCGGAAGGGCCCAAGGCCGGTGATCAGGAAGGCAAGCCCCGGAGCACGACCCACTATTCAAACTAACTCTTTTACTTTGTGCCTTACTTTGTGCATTTAAGTTTCGAGGAGTTGAATGAAACCCTAGTTGCATGATTTCTAGGTACCTATGTCCTAATACTAGTATGTGTAGGTCGTATAGAATGCCATGTTTAATTAGGGCCGGTAGAAGTCGAGTGATTGCCTTGTCACTCGTGAGATATAGGCTTTTACTTTATACCAGTTTATGATGTTCGGCAAGCGGGGCTTGTGCGATATTTCTGTTTGGTTGAATGTCCCGCTTGCACAGTTGGTTGTTGGCTAAGGCATTGAGGGTGTGGCGATGTTGGTCAAGCTTTTGAAGGTACTAATCGTATGCCGGGAAATATGGTAAACTGGTAAACCTAGTACTTGATTCAAACTGACGTCTGACGGGTCTTTCCTACTCCATTGGGCGAGGGGGATGATGGCGAGTGTAGCAGTGGCCGCGGCACAGGTTTGCCTCGGGCACCTGGGGTCCGTTGGGGCGTGCACTCGGGTGGAGTGGGCCCTGATGGCAGATGGCAGGGAGAGATGGGAACGGTTGCCCCGTGAGGTCCTGGGTGTCTCTCACGGGTCGTGCGATTAGGTTGTCCCACGCATGGTTAAAATCAACTCAAGTTGTCCGTCCTTCACGGTTACATGAAGCTGCTTGATCGCTTGTCGCACATCAGTGGTTTGGCCAATGGGTTTGGAAGTAGTGTTAGATGTGAAATGTTGATGATTTACTAATCAATTGTTTTTTGACACTTAATGTTATTGGATAAGTTTGGCAAATCTAGTAATGGTTAGTCTCACTTTAAAACTTGGCTAAAATATTGAAAATAGGGATCAACTTGTAGATGCTTTTTGGCAAAACAAACCCCTCAGCCATAAAGCCTTGCATGTCTAGAATTTAACCTTGTCGGGTAAGTCTTGCTGAGTATTAGTATACTCAGCCTTGCTTGTGGCTCCTTTTTCAGCTAGTGGTGATGGTTATGACCCTGTTGCTGCTCTGACTTGGCCGTGTACACTTCCTGATGGTTGGTCCGTGGAGTTGGTGCCGTCTGAGTCCGACACAGGCCGCGGGATTTGAATGTCATATGTGGGCTCCATGTGATGTTATATGTACCGACGTTTAGACTTCCACTGTATTATAACTCTGGTTTGTAATAACTAAAACATATGCACTGTAATTTGTATAATCATCTATGTGAACCTCGTGTTGTAAAATTTGTGATGAGTTGTACTGCCTGAGCCCATCTTCGAGTGGGACTGCTGCTATTTCGTTTCGGTCGAGAGAAAAGGTGGTTTAATCGGGAAGGTATCCGACGGATTGCACGATTAGCTCGTTTAAGGGCGTGGAGCACTGCTGTGATAGTGGGCCCATGCTTTTAAACCGGATTAATTGGGGCGGTCTGCCACATTCATACATGGGCTAGAGCTCGATAAAATGCCTTTGAAATGTCTGGGATAGAGCTCACCACTACTGAAAACCACTTTTGTCCTGTGTGCCAACATCCATCAGAATATTTGCTATTTTCCTGTGAGGCGTTGTGTGGCACACATTAGTCGGCACACAGGATAAAAGTGGCACTACTAGAGAATGCTCTATCAGTACCGGGTCCAGAGGGCCATCGGTACCGGTTCTGGAACCGGTACCCCGCAACCGAGACTAAAGGGCTCGGTCTTTGGCACCGGGTCCAGAACCGGTACCAATGAGGGCCTTTGGTACCGGTTGATAACACCAACCGGTACCAAAGGGCCCTCCCACGTATCCTTTTGTTACCAACCGGTACCAAAAGGATGTTTTTTCTTTTTTTAAACGTTTGCTATTTGGGTTAGTTATATGCAATTCGTCATGTGTCTACGTGTCTACGCGTCATATGTCGTATGTCGTACATGATCTTTCACGCAATAAGATTGAAGTCGTCGCAATTGTTAATTGATTTTGACCTGACTTTGATTGCATTTTTCTCGATCAGCCAATACAAAAGTTAGAGCAATTAAAAGTTGTTTACAATTGACGAGCAGAACTGGAAGAAGGAGTGAAAAGGGATCAATATTGATTGATATTGCGTTCGTCATGGTGGTACTCTCCGTTTAGATTTATAACTTGGTCCATAATGAATCCAAATAGTTGGTCCGCAATAGCTTTTGCATTTTCTATCATTGGGAGCTCTTCATGGTAAAACATACTCTGCATTAATCACAAATGACAACATTTGAATCTCATTATCCATTGGATAACACTAGATCATATACATTACAGAACAAGTCATATGTAAGTATGAATTGTTTTAATTCATACCATGAGTTCTTCGCTAGTCTCTTTTTTGGGAGAAATAAAGGTATGGATCCACTGGCAGATGTAGTATCCGCATAAATTCGTCCCTTATTCCTGTTTGGCTCACTAAAAGTGGAGAAGAATAAAGTTAGACATAACAACTATATATTAGTGTGATTTTACGAGATATGCGGGTACACCAGCCACATACCGGAAAGTCCATCTTCACATCCAATTTTTCTTTGAAATTTCCTCGAACATTATAGACCATCACGGAAATGTGTCCATGCCATGTCAATCAGGTCTAAAACTGGTTGGTAATCCACTTGTGGTTTCCGCATTGAGTCCAATACAAAAATTTGACCGGTGTTTATGATGATCACAAGGAGTATCCAGTGGAACCTGTATATATATATATATATATATAAATACATTCACAAGTACTGAGAAAAAAGTCTTAAAGTTATACATATATAGAGAAAAGTACTCACTTAAAATTGTATGGCAAAAGAATGTAATGCTTGCTTCTTTGTCTCTCTAGGTACAAGTATATGTTGTCCACCGTCTCTAGTGGCTTACCGGATACAAGTACGGCATTTACCATGCATGGATCCATGAAGCCAACATCATCATACGATTTTTTGCGGCATGTATGGATCTCCATCCTACATGAGAAGAATAGATTGTTATTGTTGCAAACTGTAATTAAGAAAGCAAGTATTGCGAGAATAGATCAGTGAAACAAACTTACACAACCCAGTAGCTCATCAATGAAAGGTCTATGGCATCTTGATGGTACAACATATACACATCCTTGAAGTTCAAAATTAAGAGATCCGGCCCACGGAAGTAATCGCGGTCTTGTATCAAAACATTGAGCATCAGTCTACTCTATTTGGACACCTTCATGTACCACGTATGAAATCGGTACGCTTGAGTGGTAAGTAGCTTTATAGAAAATGGGGGCACCATTTGTTCGCCATATCAAAAATCCCAATGTTTCACTGGTGTTGCCTTAGGAATTTCGCCCTCTAAAAGTTCTGTCGGTGAGAGGCTCGTATCCGCGACCATCCGAGCAAGTGCTTCATCATTAACAACCTGTTGCACTTGTGTCCTCCTAGCAGAGCTCTGACCGACTTATTTCTTCTTAGGAGTGGCCGCCTTCTTCCCTGAGGATCCACTGCTGGCTTGTTTTTGCTGATAAGACTTTGCAAGCTGGCGGTCGTAGTCAGATACTAAGAATCTATTCTGATTCACCGCGCTCATTGATTTGAAAAAGTTCTTCGCATTTGGATCTATTTTTACCGGCTTCTCTGGCTCATCTGGTTTGAAATGTTCTTTGACCTGGGCTTTGACCACCAAAGCAGTTTCCTCGTCAGTTTGGTCGTAAGGTAACTTCTTCCTTATGGCAGCCAACTTTTCTTCTTCGGTAGGCTCTTTTTCCACCATTTGATGTAGCTTTTTCTGGCAAGTAGTCTGCCGTGGGGGCGTAGCTTGGCGCTTTGGGGCATGCCGTGCTGGTGGAGGAGACATGTGTGAGCCGGCATCATCCCTACCTGGAGGTGGCAGCTCTGGCTCATCCTCGTCCCTTCTTGAAGGTGACGGTGGCTGCGGGGGATCCCTGGGTGGAGTAGATGATTGTCCTTGACTGCCAAATTTGACGTAACACTTCTTCCATAGAATGATACTGCCGTGGGCAGCATCTGCTAACGTCCTTTCTCCATCGCCACCTTCGATGTCGAGCTCCAACTCATCATATCCTTCACAAATTTGCTCCACCCCCTCCTTGCAGTAGTGTCGGATATAAATATCCGGGGCGTCTAAACCACGAGGATAAGACACCTAAATCTAACAATGACCGACTCCTAAAATAAGCCCACGACGCAACCGAGTCTCACCGACGACTCGGCCATGACCCAACTACGGCCCAGCTACGGCCTAGTTGTGGCCCGACCACGGCCAGAACATGCCACACTCCGCATCGCCCTGCCCCCGAGGGATCAGCGACCAGGGTCGGACGAATCACTCTGCCTCGCCCGACCCTAAGGGGGTCGGATGAGGGAGCCACTGTAGGCGGGGGCGCCTGCCTCGCCTCTCCGCCTCGCCTGACCCTCTCTGGGTCAACCAGCCATCATAACAAGGGAGCTGGGCCTGTCAGGCGTGGCAGGACCGGGACGTGATGGAACGCTGCCCGCATTAAATGCTAAGGCAGGCGCCGCTCGCCTAAAATGCCAGCCTGCCCGGCCTAAAAACTAATGATGACATGATGGCGTGCCTGGTGCATGCTTCGTCATCAACAAGTGATGAGGTGGCACGCCCGTCGCCTACTTCATCATGAACGAGTGACGGGACGTGCCTAGCATGCGTCCAGCCCTGGCGAGGGCCAGAACGTTGATGACCCCGATTTCCACTCCACCATAGCCTAACCATCATTACCCCTAAACGAGTAATGGAGGACTGGTGAGCAATGCCGAAATGTCAAATACCACTGACAACTACTACAGGATGCTCATCGTGAGTACTCTTCACGATCCCCAAGACAGGACACGGCAGCGAGCAGGGAGGCGGAGGTCTGCCCGACCTCTCGGGCCTTTTTCCTTTCTTCTCCCTCGGTACTTTCTTCTTTTTTATCTGATCATGTATCCGACCCGGCCTTTTCCCTTGAACTATAAAGGGGAAAGGAGGGCTACCCTTGTACTCTCTCCACGAACATACCCCACACTCACTCATAGAGACTTGGGAACCCCTCCCTCTCTCGATCGCTTGTCACCCCCTACTACGAGCAACGCGAGTAACACGAGCAGCATCGAACTGGACGTAGGGCGTTCGTGCCCGAACCAGTATAAATCCTTGTGTCCTCTCGCGAACCATCCGGGCCTTAGCATGCAATCCCAAGAAATTCACTAGTCGGCCATTTTCGGCGCCGACAAGTAGCCACTTGGAATCTGTCCCCATAAATGGTCTGCCCTTGCTCCACCGGATAAGCCATACCGTAAGCCACCTTAGTGGATAAATTCCAGCATGGTATATGAAGCTCACATGGCGTACGCAAAGTGATTTCGTCCACTGGATAGTGAGCACTCTCGTCCTCGGCATCGGCAGGTGGGAGCTTTGTGGAAGCAACACTGCTGCGACTTTGGTCCAACAGCTGGTACAAGTACTACTCCTGGCACCGTCTGCCCTTGGCTCAGCAATGTCTGTATCTGTCTAGACACTTCATCTGTGATGCCGGCCTTTGTCTGCTGAAGCTCTCTTTCTAAGTTCTCTACTCTTCTCTCTTGTGTGGCCTTAGAGCGGCTTCGACTCTTGTACGTTTCACTGTCCGCAGAGAATGCAACCTTCCACGGGACGACGCCGACACCTCTAGCTCGTCCGGGATGTTCTGGATTCTCCAGAGCCCTTGTTAGCTCGTCGTTTTCTCTGTCGGGAACGAATGTCCCATCGGCTTTCTCTTTAAGTGCCATAAGGATAGCACCGGTCACCTCTTTTAACTCATCGTTGCATATAAGTGACCCATCATTAAGATCTAGAGTGCCACCATGAGCGTAGTACCAATGCCTTGATCGCTCGGGCCAATTCATTGTCGCCGGCATGATTCCCCTGGCAATCAAATCTTCTTCCATCTTGTCCCAGATAGCAATTTTCTTCTTATAGCTAGTTGGTCCAAGAGAGTGGAAGTATGATTTCTTCGCGGCATTGATCCTATTCTGTCGCGAGTTCTTTTCATCTAACTCCGACCGCCTGTACTGCACGAATGAATCCCAATGACCCCTCAGCTTTGGGTACTCGTCAAAGTTGGGTGTCAAGTTCTTCTCGCCATATTTCTTGTACAGGTTCTTCTTCTATGTTTGAAATGCAGTACACATCATCTTTAGAGCCCAATTTTTGACTCTTTCCTCTGAGCCTTGAGGCACTGTGAAATGTTGTTCAGACTAGCCCATAGCATTTCTTTCTCTGATTGCGGCACGTATGAATGATCATCGCTGGGTTTCCACCTCTGCAAGCTGATGGGCATGTGGTCTCTCACTAGAACTCCATACTGATTGGCCATCTTTGTAGTAGCTTTATCTGGCGCAACTGGCCGACCATCTTCTGCCACATCTGTTATTATAAGTCTGCCCTCTAATTTTTGGTCGGGCCACGTTTTGTCCTCTTCGATGGTGAGGACCCAGAAGGCTGTGAGCCTAAGGGCTACACGCACGAGAAAGAAATGTATCAAGATTTCATGCTTGAACATATATATATCATCGATATTGACAATATATATACATGTATACCTCCTCTGTGTGACATTTGCAGCAGGTTCTTCCATGCCATCACCAGACATATTGAGGAATTGGCTGCCATCGTCACCACCTGCCCCCTCCTCAACGTTGAGGAGGTTAGCGGCATGTGCACTGCCTTTTGTGATTGCGTCCATCATAATCATTTCATTTATTTCGTCTTCCGTCATCATATTGACACCTAAAATTGTATCAAATTCTATCAAATTCTATCTTATTCTATGATATTACACTAATGATAAGACGATTTCAATGAATTTCTATCAAATTGGATCAAATTCTATCAAATTGGATCAAATTCTATCAAATTCGATCAAATTCTATCAAATTTGATCAAATTATATGAAAAATATACTAAAATGATGCTCAAAAGGTCAACTACATGTTTATGAACTCAAATGAGTACTGGAAATTCAATCAAAAATTCGAAATTCAAATTTGAACTCCTTTAACTCTCATTCTATGTAAATGAGCAAATTCTTTTTATCATTTTTGAGAGGCTCCAAACAATTTATTTTGCCTAAGCACTTGAAATACCACCAATATGAAAGTTGGAGTACAAAGTACCAACTTTATAATGGTGATGATCTTGATCCATGAAAACAAGTTTTGATTATTCAAATTAGTAATCAAACTTGGGTCAAACTTCTGAATTTCAGCACTTAGCTGAACAGGCTCTAAGTCCTGAAAATCATGTTTTTGCCCAACTTTACAGTCTTGTAACTTCTAAACCCTTGCTCAATACATGTGGTACCCTTTACAAAAGTTGTAGGCATATGTTATCTCTCTAACTTTTGTATTGGTCGCTTCCTGAGTTTACAAACGCAATTTGGAGAAAATGTGAATCAAAGTCGGGTCAAAACCTTGAAATTCCAGCACTTAACCTTTTCAGCCTAATTGCTGAAAAACCGGTTAGACCGAAAATAGAAACCGGTTAGACCAGTCCTCGTCCTGTAGCCGATCTGGCACCAGGGCCGGTCTAACCGGTTTTTCAGCACTTAGGCTAAAAAGGTTAACCCGACTTTGATTCATCTAAAAATTATGATTTTCAGGGTTTTGACCCGACTTTGATTCACATTTGCAGTGAGAAAAACCACATGTCCATAAGAGTTCTTGGACAACAAAGACGTCAACTAGCAAATTAACAGTTTCAAACTCAGTGAACAAAGTCAACTAGCAAATTGACATGTCTATCAGCTGTAAGGGAACAAATGATAGATGAACATTAATCTTGCAGTATATGTACTAAAAGAATGGTATATTGATCCTATAACCATCATTTGCTCCAAACATATAGTTTCAAATGCCACATTTCACACAAAAAAATCCTGCAGAAGAACAAATCTGATATAAATGAGAAGAACATGTGTTACAACTTTTGGCTGAAATCACTAGATGAATTGAACTCTAGATGAATTGAACTCTATAATTTCTAGATGAATTGAACTCTATAGTTTCTAGATGAATTTCTAAAGAATTGAATTTCTAGATGAATTGAACTCTAGATGAATTTCTAGATGAATTGGCTCCAAACATATAGTTTCAAATGCCACATTTCTCCCCTGCAATTCACACACATCACCATACATACACACAGGGCACAACACACATGCACACCACACATATGGGTGCAGGAGGAGGTCGATCGGGGCGGCGGCACTCGGGGGCGGTGGAGGTCGGCGCGGCGTGGAGGACCTCGGANCCGCGGCCCGAATGTGGTGAAGGCTTTATGCTTGGGCTCCTTCTCCTTCTTCTCCTTCCTCTTCTTCTCATACTTGATCTTCTTTATCATCATGTATTGATGATGCTTCCCATCCTTGATGTGGACCATGTGCCCCATCGAGTTGATCTTCTCCATGCTCTTGACCAACTTCTTGACTTGTCTATGGAGCTTGGGGGACATCTCTTTGTTGGCGCTTGTTAAGTCATTAATATCTTGTAACGCCAACATGGTAAAATAAAATAAACTAACAATGACTAGTAGGATTTGTTTTCAAATAATGTAGTTCCACTTGTACATGGAGATCATTTGGTTGCAGGAGATATGGGCCAAAAGATGAAGCAAAACAGGGCCAAGACCAGGTCACCCGACATACCATGGTCGGCCGACCCGTCCTGGTGCCCAATTAAGCCCATGTTTGGCTATCTAAAGAAGCACAAGTGCATGTTATCCAGAGCGTAGAATCAATGACGGTTACATCCAAGGAATGAAAAGGATGATAAGGAGAAGCACATGGATTGATGGGTCGGCTTGAGAATCAATACCTACTCCGACGATTCATACCCAGTCTCCTCAAGTATGAGGGCCCATATGCAAGTCACACAGAAGAGGATCAAGGTGAGATGTGCCTAGACCAGGTCGGTCGACCTGGCTCGGTCGGTTGACCCAGTCTAGCTGCCGTTGTGGTCCTCCCTTCTCCTGCGCATCTACACCGCCATCAGGACCAAATCTGCACCGTGTATGCGTGCAGTCGGTTCATCAGATGGACGGGCGAGGTCCTGAGGTCGGCCGACCTAGGGGTGGGCCCACTCAGCCCCAACCGCCTCGTACCAGCCCTGAACCGCCTCCCAGTGCTATAAATAGCTGCCAATGCCTCCTGTACAACACATAAAAGAAGGAAGAGCTCCATTTGTTGTCTTAGTTAGTAGTGAAGTAGTTCTAGGAGTTGAGCTTCTACGGGTTTCCGTATGAGTCTTGGTAAGCCTAGAGCTCAGTTATCTTATATTCTTAGCTTATTTGTAAGACTTAGAGCCTTAATGGATATGCTATCTTGCTTATGTTACTTGACTTCTAGTCTTGTGTGTTCATCATATGAGTTGTATGTCTTGCACCTTAGTGTAGCTGATACATGTTATGGTAATGGCCCAATGAATCATTATGATTGTTCTTTACCTTTCCGTACAACTGGTAAAGATGTATTTCATAATACAAACGTGGTGTTAGGGTTATGGAATACCGTTGGGGATACCCTACCCCACGTATTTAGAGGTAGCCCCTGGTGGTGACAGCCCCGCTGGGCCTTTGTAATTCTCGCCATTCGGGTTTGGGTGTTTACAGGCCTTTGTGATAAACATCGTGACAGTACCCTTGGATGAGGGGATCCCATGACTCCTCGATTTGCCCTCTAACACGTGTTCCTTACTAAGCTTGTATAGTATACACTTGTAATGAATGTAACCCGTAAGTAAGAAGTACATAGAATCCCCAGTTCTCTCTTAGGATCTTCATATTAACTAGACTTACATAATTAGCAATGAAACCTTCTGTGTGTCAACATACCCAATCCTTCGTATCATGAATCCCCTGTTCTAGTCTTGGTATATTAATTGTGATATAGTTGATGCATTGGAAAATACGTTACTTTGCCATACGCTTTCCCTGAGGAAATAAATACGATACTCTGGAATACTCCCGGGTGAAATGCTACAATGTACTTCTGTGCGCTTGCAGAACTTATGTAACGCTAAGATTTATATTAAGGCATCTCTAGTGCCATCACTCCTGTAGTGGTGACGCTAAGAAATGCCAACAAGCATTTCTGGCGCCGTTGGCGGGGAAAGCATTGGTCAAAGGATGTATTAATCTCTGTATTAATTTTATGTCACAATTAAGTACCATCGTCTAGACAGGTTTACCCTTGTTCTGTTTCTCCTTGCGTGAAACAGGAAGATCACACAACGCTGTCGATTCACCGAAAAAATTCCTTCAACAACCCAGAAGACAACACCCTGTGTTCCCTCAACTTCATCGGTTGAAATCGAAGCACCCTTGCACCAAGATGGCAACTTTAGTGGAAAGGCTATAGAAGATGCAGCAGAACATCTCCGACACTTCTCAGCCATAAGCAGTCCGCTCCAGCTTGGAGGAATCGGGACAAGATCCATCAGACTTAGCTTATTCCCGTTCTCACTAGCAGGAAGGGCATTGCAATGGTTTCACAACCACCAGGCAAAGATGGATTCTTGGCAGAAGTGCAGAGATCTATTCCTAGCACATAACTGGAACCCATTCCAGCAAGGAGGAAGTTCATACACTGTACCTGCCGGGAGAAAGGTGAATGATCTAAGCTCTAGATTTCATGCCTTATCAGTCACCGTGAAAAACCAGCTGTACTTAAGTAAAATTCTAGAGGCCCAGTCAGCCCAACTAGCTGTTGTAGTACAAAAAGCTAGTAGGGAGATTTCGGCTAATCATGTAGGACACAGAAAGAATCAAGCCAAGAGCATGACGAACCCAAAATCAAGGTCATTTATGGAAAGAAGCCACAAAGACCACCAGTCCCTAACAGTGAGCCACTCCTACCCCTGCCCAAAGAATTTGCACAAGGTGCTAAGGCTCTGAAGGCAAAAACACCAACATCGCCTTGCGTCAAGAAAACAAAACAGGAGTGGCGCTGCAAAGAACCCGCATCATCTTCAAATGCGGAAGACAATTCATCAAGTTAAATCATATTTTGGAGACGTCCGCACTCGACAGATGAAAACAATGAGTCCTCGCCAGTTGGTACATCGGTATGTATCTCATATTCTCATATTTATTTCACAATCCATATTTATTTTCCATTCTCATGCATCGTCGAAATTCCCATAAACTTTTGCATTTTAATTTCAAATTTTGGAGCCATCTACTTGAATCCCCCTTGGATACCTGGCCACCACTATCCACACACCCAGGACCTATCACAACATTGAACCATGTGCCACCCTGCAAATCCTGACCAGCCAAGACTCGGTCGGATGACCGGAGCACGTCGGTCGACCACAACCAACCACTTTTTCAGGCCATTCAAACACCATCAAGACCAGCCATGCGCACCCATCACACAATTCAAAGCATGCCTGAAAAAGCCAAGCTCATTGGTCGGCTGACCAGCTCATGTTGCCCGACCCACTCTGTTCACTTTTGCAAAGCAGTCAAGGCTCATACATTCGCCGGGGTATCCAACGCACGCGTGATTAAAGCATGAGCAAAATGCCCCTGTGGGAGGGTCGGCCGACCTCACCTCGTCGGCTGACCGGGGGTGAACTCCGGCTATAAAAAGCCTTGGCCTGCTGCTTGCTCACTTCGCCCCAACCCGAGCTGCGTTTCGCCCTCGGAGTTCTCTCTTCTCCTCCTGTTAATTCTCAAGTTTTTAGCTCCTTAGTTTGAAATTCAATAACAATTGAAAAACCAAATAAAAATGGACTTTATTTCTGCATAATGATGCTGTGCTCAAGTGCTTGAATTTGTTGTGGAGGTTCCTAAACCCCATAAGAACGCTTGTTTGTGGTGTGTCATAACCCACAAGGACGACTGTTGTGGAGGCAACCACACCCCGCAAGAACGACTAACGCTTGGACGACTAACTCGCTAACGCTAATCCTTTCATCTTCCAAGTGTTGTTCTTGTTGTTGCTCCTTGTGCAGGGATCATGAACCTCGTCCGTGGAGTCGTAAAGCAAGCAAAGAAGTTGAAGGGGTCAAGCTCGAGACGAAGCCAACACTCCGGAAGCACCGAATTGGTCTCCGCCAGCTCTAAAGCCCCCAGTTCAGGCAGGGGCACCATGGAGACACAAAGCCAACACTCCATGGAGATTTCCGAGGATCAGTACTTCTACACTGGAGCCAGCGCCATGACCGCAGGCGGTGGCAATGGCAGCGAAAACGGAGACATCTCCAGCAGCAACAACAACGACGACGGCCCTCGCCCCGCGTTCATCTTTGATGATCAACTCGACATCGACGAAGGCTATGAACTGGAGGCGTATCAAATTCTCCTGGGTCGTGCTATTGATCACACACGTTTGTTCACAAGCGAACTCATGGAGAAATCAGGTATGGCCACTGACTTCGAAACTGTGTGGGGGCTGTGGGTTGGTCGGATTTTGCGCACATTCATGAAGATGGGTGTCGCCTGTTAACAATCCAATTTCTCGCCACTCTAAGAAAATCTGAGGAGGGGATTACTTTTCGCTTTTTAAGGGAAGAGTATTTTGTTTCTTGGAAACAGCTTAATCTCCATTTGGGTTTTAGCAAGCAATGTAGTTTGGAGGTTGATAAATTATTGAAAAGCTTCGTTAAGGAGTCTTTTTGGAGGGACATTTCAGGTTCCACAGAATGCACTACTCCAAGAACAAGCCACATTCGTAACCCCACTCTTCATTTCATGCATCGTTGGATAGCCATGACTCTGTTCCTTCGGAACGTTCTTTGAACCATTCGCACTGATGAACTAAAATTGTTATATGCAATGGTTAAGAAGATAAAAATCTCCCCTGTTGTTTTTATGATCGATCAATGGATGGGTGTTTTTAGGAGACAAGGTCCCAATGAGTGTACTTCTTTGATCACTCATATTTTTGAATCAATGGGCCTTTTGGACAACTATCGAGTCGAGTACCTTCCGCAACCTCGCCCAACTCTTGATGAATCTCATTTTATTCAAAGCGACCTCGTTACTCATGCTGTAGGCCAGAAGCTTGTTATGGTCTATCACAATAGTACAACCTGAATTCCGTTGCCAGCACCGAAATACTGGTTGTACAGGTGCAAATCTCTTTTGTTGGAGTTACAGCAGGAAGGCAGGCAGAGCATGACAGGAAGGGTGACAAGAAGCATGTCCCGACGAGAAAGAGACACGATGCCACAATCCCAAGGAGCATGGGAGCCTCCAACTCCGCCATACATACCAGCAGGATCAAATTGGGAGCAACCACAGCCGCCCCCATCTTACATGGCAGGAGGTTCGGGATGGCATGAAGCCCCGCATGCACAGTGAAATCCCCAAGACCCACACTATCATCAATCATCCAGCTCAAGTGGCGGCCCTCCTCCGTTTGATGCCCGACGGTCCTTTTCAGCAAGGGACTGGCGCAGCAGCATGGATGGGTTATCCAACCGCATGGGAACCCTTGAGGTAACCACGCACCGCATTGATGATACGTTAACCCATCATGTGCAACAGTCACAGGCGTGCTAGGATCAGTTAGTACAAAACTACAACACCCTTCAGAGCAGCATCCAGGAAGGCAACCAGAACCTGAACGCCTACCTTCGGTTCTAAGGGTTTGACCCAAACGACCCTCGGTATCGCCAGCAGTAAGAAGCCCAGCTTGGGGGAGGACCCCCATATAGGTAAGTCTATCTAAACCATTCCCTTTGTTTTTCTTTTTCTTTCTTGCTTAAAACAACTTGTCCTTGTATGGAAATGATGAATATTTGCTATGACCTTCCCCTTTTATTCGAGTCTCAATAAGGCAGTCTTTGTGTCTTGGATATGTTGGCTTAAATCAATGACTTCCTTGGAAACTTAAAACTTGTGGGTAGCAAATGCTAAATCTGATTCTAGGTTGTTGGGAGCTATGATATGATAAGTTAGAGTTGCTTTATCTATACCTAAGTGAAACTTGATCCCAGAGTTTTTGTTTCAAAAAGAATAAAATTTTAAGCTCCTTAGTGAAGAGTGAAAATCCTACCACAGCCTCATATTCCAACCACCTACAAAGAACATGTGCAATTGTTTTGAGTTTTGTCAAGTTCATGGTGATCTTTGTAAGACTTATTTCATGCTCTTAAAATCGGAGTCACGTACACGCCACCATATATGCCATGCTTCTACTCTGGAAGTAAGCGCAACATGCCTATCATATGCTTGTCAAAATAAAATACTCCAAACAGGGAGATTTCTCTCCAAAAATATTTTAAGGCATAAGGCTTAGGCTCCCTATGAAAAAAGAGAGAGAAATGGACATGTGTGTAGTCCAATGAAAAAAAGAAAAAAAAGAGAGAAGAGAAGAAAAGAAAAGGGAGCCAAGCTTTATAGCAAAATCCTAAAGGAGAGGATTTCTCTAAAGGAGTTCATTTTCTATTACCACATATTCACACTTGCACACTTTGATTTGAGTGTATGATTTAATTCTTTATTGATCCTGGATTTGACTCAACAAAATAAGCAATGCATGTGTGAACAAAAGTTTACCGTTTATGAGCCCCACTTGATGTTACTATTGAGGGAAATTTGAGAGGAGTGATGGCAAGGTATATACACCAATGAGCAATGTGAGAGATTCACTTGAGGAGCTTTGTTCTTTGTTGCAAAAGTTTCTTTAAAAACCTCCGGTGTAATGGTGGAATGAAGGTCTGGGCGGAGCACTCTCGCTAAGTTGTTCTGGCTTTCAACCGCTCATGATGAAGAAAAGCTGAAAGCCCCATAGGTGGCAAGGTAAAAAGGATGATTTAATCTTTGCCAATTTATTCAAGTCATGAAATGCTTTCTTGTTGACAATATCTTTTGGAAAGCAAGCAAATTTTGATCCAAAGTTTCTAACTCTCCAAAGTTTTGCTCGGGACAAGCAAAGGTCTTAGCTTGGGGGAGTTTGTTGGTGCTTGTTAAGTCATTAATATCTTGTAACGCCAACATGGTAAAATAAAATAAACTAACAATGATTAGTAGGATTTATTTTCAAATAATGTAGTTCCACTTGTACATGGAGATTATTTGGTTGCAGGAGATATGGGCCAAAAGATGAAGCAAAACAGGGCCAAGACCAGGTCGCCCACATACCATGGTCGGCCGACCTGGGCTGGTGCCCAATTAAGCCCATGTTTGGCTATCTAAAGAAGCACAAGTGCATGTCATCCAGAGTGTAGAATCAATGACGGTTACATTCAAGGGATGAAAAGGAGGATAAGGAGAAGCACATGGATTGATGGGTCCACTTGAGAATCAATACCTACTCTGACGATTCATACCCAGTCTCCTCAAGTATGAGGGCCCATATGCAAGTCACACAGAAGAGGATCAAGGTGAGATGTGCCTAGACCAGGTCGGTGGACCTGGCTCGGTCGGTTGACCCAGTCTAGCTGCCATTGCGGTCCTCCCTTCTCCTGCGCATCTACACCGCCATCAGGACCAAATATGCACCGTGTATGCGTTCAGTCGGTTCATCAGATGGTCGGACGAGGTCCTGAGGTCGGCCGACCTGGGGGTGGGCCCACTCGGCCCCAACCACCTCGTACCGGCCCTGAACCGCCTCCCAGTGCTATAAATAGCTGCCAATGCCTCCTCTACAACACAACCAGAAGGAAGAGCTCCATTTGCTACAAGTCATAGTCTTAGTTAGTAGTGAAGTAGTTCTAGGAGTTGAGCTTCTACGGGTTTCCGAAGGAGTCTTGGTAAGCCTAGAGCTCAGTTATCTTATATCCTTAGCTTATTTGTAAGACTTAGAGCCCTAATGGACATGCTATCTTGCTTATGTTACTTGACTTCTAGTCTTGTGTGTTCATCATATGAGTTTTATGTCTTGCACCTTAGTGTAGCTGATACATGTTATGGCAATGGCCCAATGAATCATTATGATTGTTCTTTACCTTTCCGTACAACTGGTAAAGATGTATTTCATATTACAAACGTGGTGTTTAGGTTATGGAATACCGTTGGGGATATCCTACCCCACGTATTCAGAGGTAGCCCCCGGGTGGTGACAGCCCCGCTGGGCCTTTGTAATCCTCGCCGTTCGGGTTTGGGCGTTTGCAGGCCTTTGTGATAAACATCGTGATTGTACCCTTGGATGAGGGGATCCCATGACTCCTCGATTGGCCCTCTAACACGTGTCTCTTACTAAGTTTGTATAGCATACACTTGTAATGAATGTAACACATAAGTAAGAAGTACATAGAATCCTCAGTTCTCTCTTAGGATCTTCATATTAACTAGACTTACATAATTAGTAGTGAAACCTTCTGTGTGTCAACATACCCAATCCTTCATATCATGAATTCCTTGTTCTAGTCTTGGTATATTAATTGTGATATAGTTGATGCATTGAAAAATATATTACTTTAACATACGCTTTTCCTGAGGAAATAAATACGATACTCTGGAATACTCCCGGGTGAAATGCTACAATGTACTTCTGTGCGCTTGCAGAACTTATGTAATGCTAAGATTTATATTAAGGCATCTCTAGTGCCATCACTCCTGTAGTGGTGACGCTAAGAAATGCCAACACTCTTCACCATCACTATCACTCGAGGAGGCTTCTTCTTCTTCTTCACTTCAGCTCTCCTCCTTCTTCTTGCTCTTCTTCTTCTCTTGGTTGCTCGCAAGAGCAATGCTTGGAGTAGGTGAAGAAGATCTTGTCTTTGGCTTGATTCCATTTCTTAGCTCAAAAGCCATCAGCTTGTTGAGGACTTGATTTGGTGTGCACTTGGTGAGATCTTTCTCATAGAGAATGGCTATCACCACATCATAGTCCGTCTTGCAAAGGCTATGTAGGATCAACCGAATGATGCCCATGTCATCAATGTCGTTGACACCTAAAGAATTTATCTCATTCACAAGCATGGTTAGACGTGAGTACATTGCTTGTACATCCTCATGCTCAAATTGCTTAAAGTTGTTTAGCTTATCCTTGAGAATATGATATTTTTTATTTGCCACATCCTTTGTGCCTTCATGGTTCTTAAGAATAGTCGTCCACAACTCATGAGCATTTTTGCATGTGAATACACAATTGAAAATATCATTACTAAGAGAGAACAACAAAATGCTCTTAGCAGTAGAATCATGTTGCATTTCACCTTTGGAGTCACCCTTCTTGCCCTCATTAGTCACACGCCAAACATCAAGCCCCTTTGCTTGAAGCAAAGCTTCCATGAGCACTTTCATCTTTGAAATCCCGTGCCATCGAAACGTGGAGGCATTCCTAAGAGATCCATCCTCTCTCCAACGAGCTAACTCACTAGGCGGTGAAACCTGACCGATTCAAATGAGCCGGTTTCACAAATTGTCAATTGAATGGGCATTTCTTGTGAAAGATGTGAGTCCCGGCTCTGATACCACTTGAAAGGAATCGATGCTCGTGATAGCCTAAGAAGGGGAGGGAGTGAATTAGGCTTTCTAAAAACTTATCCTACCACATGCCTTCTAATTGCACAATATAAAACTAAGACAAGCTATCTAGATGTGCAACTAAGGTTTTTTCTAGTGTTTGCACCCACCCAAAGAGTTTTGCAACCTAGAGCCAATCCTATCAAGATACTATTCTAAAGAGGTAAAGGCACACAAATTGCAAGAATGAAATGCGGAAACTTAAAGGGTTAGAGGGATGCAAACTTGACATGAAGATTTATCATGCGGTTCGGCTTACGCCTACTGCACGTTGGAGCTCCACAAAGGATATGCTCCTGGTCGCCAAGTCTTCTTCTCGGTCAAGGCCTTGAGCTCGCCACAAAGGCTCCTCAAGAGGGATGATGAGCAAGTCACCAAGAACTTGCTCTCATCAACCTACTCTCCCGGAGATCTTGATGCCACCTCCACTATGGAGCTTTCCTCCACCAAGGAAGGGGTCTCCTCTTCCCCGCACAAAGTCGTCGTCGCCTCTCCACACCAAGCCGGAGGGTCGAAGACTTGCCGACGAGTCTCCAAGACTCCAAGGGGCCGGCACACCGAGATTACAAGAGATGGCTCACTCTAGAACCAAGCACAAGGCTTAAACACCTTGCAACTCACTCACTAGGGCTATCCTAGGTCTCTCACTCACTAAGGATGATCTATATAGAACAAATGGTGGCTTGGATGTCTTGTAGGTGTAGATGAACTTCTCTGGACTCCAGCAACTCCAAATGGCCCAATGGGGGTGGTATTTATAGCCCAAAGACTTGAACTAGCCGTTGTCCAAAAGCTGCACAGAATTCATGAACGCCATATATTCCGCCGTGCAGCAAACCCCCATCGGCGGATCATATGCCGTATGCTTTTTCCAATGGTTAGATTCCTTTTTCAACGGCTCTCTGCACACGCCGTATACTTCCAAACTTGAACGCCGATGGCCGGCGGATCATACGCCATGCCTTTTCTTCCACCTTCTCTTGACATCGTCCCTGTGTAACTTATACGCCGTTAGTCCACCGAGGGTCGGCATATAGTACGCCGTGTAGATTCTTGTAGACCCTGTCTTGAGCTTGATCATCCCTTAAACGCCGTATCATCCGCCCTGTATCAGCACAGTGACACCGGATCATACGCCGTAGCCTTTCTTCGGGATCTTTCGAACGCTGTATGCTTCCAACATGTGCGTCGTGCATTGCCGGATCATACGCCGTTGCTTTTCTTCAGAGAATCTTCACACGCCGTATGCTTCCAATATGTACGCCAATCATCGGCGGATCATACGCCGTGTGTAATGTCTGCGGGCTTCTCCAATTCAATCAACTCAAGCCCTTCCCATGATTTCATATGCCAATACCGCGTCATAAATGCTTCAAAATAAGACTCTCTGGTTTTTTGCTATGCTTTGGAATCATTCTTGGGACGTAATTTCCTATGTAAATTACTCAACAAATATGTTAGTCCTAAAGACTATGTTATCATTCAATCACCAAAATCATAATATAAATGGCACGATGGCCATTTTCGTTACAAACTATCGCCTAAATGTAATGAAATATATCTATGTTTATATCATGCTTTTGTCCAACTTATCCGAACTATCGCCAAGTACACACTTTTTACAGAAAGTGGGCTCTATTAACAGAACCTGAGTCCTCACACAGTAGCCATATAGATTTGTTGTTTTTCATCTGGTACCAAGGTAAGCAGCTGCCGCCGCGCCTGTACAACTGCGTTATACTCGTGCAGGAGAAATCGTTAGGTCCTCGATCTCTTTACTTTTGATCAGGACAGACCAGCTCATAGCCACGATAAGCAAAGCCCAGACAATGGTTCCATGATTGACTCAGACTCTCAGAGCCGCCGTTCTGTTCGCATGGCCACCAGGATGCGAAGGCCCATATTTCGTTGGCGGGGACTGCGATCAAACTAAATGGGCTGGTCTGCTTCTGACATGGCTCTTCTCCCTCCTTCTGCCCTAACCGTACCTCCTCCCTCCTTTTTTATCAGAATATTTTTAATTTTTTATAATAGGTTGATCTTTTACCAGGAACAAAAAATGTTTGGAATATTTTATTTTTGTGTTTGGACATTTTTTCTTTTGTTTATTGGGTCAGCCCAAATTTAGCCTAATGGGCTGACCTCTTTGACCTTAAAACTAGGATAACCTACGTATTGGATATCTCGATGGCGTATACTATGCATACCTCCAAAAGTTTAGCGTGGCTGTTCATCGGGCGTGCGGTAGATCGGTGCTTGTCACCTGAAGGGCAGTGGCGGCTCCAATTTGGCCTAGCCCAGCCCACCACCACCTCCTCCCCTTCTTTCCTCAGCTTACTAGACGGTGGTCTTCTTCTTCTTGCTCGTGCTTGCGTCGTGTCGCAGGTTAGGGTTGGGGGTTCGGGTTGCCGGGGCTGTTGAGGTCTTTGAAGTCCTAGCTATAAAGGGAGGGCCCTTGTGCGGCGATGGCAAGTTGTGGGCCTGGTGGCGAGGTGGCAGGATGTCGTCCGTCGTTGGAGGTGGAGAAAAACCGGTGGGTGTAAGGAGGTCGAGTCGTCATGGTAAGCTCCCCAACAAGCTGGGTTAGGGCGGCGGCGGATGGTGATCACAGATTCCGTGCCTATGGCCGCTAAATACAGTGGAGGAGGTCGTTGCGAGCAAGGGTGTACGGCGGTGGCGGAGGCTACCAAAGACGGAAGGAGAAGGCGGCACAAGGAAGAAGACACCATCTTTGGTTGTTTGCTTCGTTGTTGTTAATCCATTTCAGGCGTTACATAAGGATATGTGAATGTAACTGGACCCCCAAAAGTCAGCTTTTGGAAATGTGAATGGGAAACTTACGATTCTTGGTTGACACTTTTTGAATGCTAAATTATGCAAGCACCTATATACTTTAAACATTTTTTTCTTGAGGCATGTATGTATAGAAGTCTTGTGTTTTCACATAATGGTAGGGGTGTGTAACTCAAATATAGATTTGGAGCCAGTTTAGGTTACTTTTAATAATGATAGTTTTGATGAAATGAAAGTTAAGGCTTACTTCAATAATCTTTCGTAATAGCAAAGGTAGGTAATTTCGTAGCAAATACATCCAAATGTTATTGATGTTAGCAAAGATTAGGTCTACAAATGCATCTACCATTATTACGGATTGTAGACTCGTTTTGGAGCTTCCATGCTAATTCTACTAAGTCACAACTATTGGTATTTCTTAGCATCACCACTTAGAGTAGTGATGGTCCTAGAGATACTTCATCGTAAATCTAGACGTTACAGATGTTCTGCAAGCGCACAGAAGTACGTTGTAGCATTTCATCTGAGAGTATTCCAGAGTATCGTTATTTGTTTATCCGTAGGAAAAGCATTTAGTTAAGAGAGAGGTGTATCATCCAATGCAATTGCTTACAACAACATTAATATACCATAATCTAAGCAGGGGTAAATGATATAGAAGTGAATGGGTAATGTGACACACAGAAGTTCATTGCTCATCATTATGGTAGTCTTAGTTAGTAATAGATCATTAGTATAGATTACAAAGGTTTCATTAGCATCATACATATGGGACTTGGATATACTACAATACCCTATACAGGGCTGTCACCACCTGCCGCCTACCTCTTCTAATCCGTGGGGCAGCGGTACCCTCAACAGTACTCCATATCCCAAACACCATGCTTGCAATATGTAATACAACCCTATCTATCACGTTAATAAATAGAGCAACCAAGAGGCACATTGAGCCAATGTCATAGCATACATTCACTTGATCAAGGTGTAAGACATAAGTAGTATATTACTAAGTGGATAAAGCATAGCTGAGGCATACAACATAAGTATAAAGGTATTTCCATTAAGACCAGAGTATTACAAGTAAGTAAGAGAATACAAGAGCTGAACTCTAGAACTTACCAAGACTCCTTCGGAAGCCCTTCAGAAGATCTAACACTATGACTATCACTACTAAGACTAAGACTAAGCTTCTAGCAAAGGAGAGCTTTTCTTCTGGTGTGTGTTTGAGCACGGCGCCCCTTGCAGGTATTTATAGCATCACTTAGGCGGTTGGAGCCGGCCAGAGGCGGTTGAGGCAGTTTGGAGGTGGGCCTAGGTCGGCCGATGTGACAAGGTCGGCCGACCCTAGGATGCACCGTCTTCAGCATTGCACGGCTCAGATGGACTCCCGATGGCGGTTTACAGGTACGGGTCAAGGGGGAAGCGAAATGGCCGCAGGGCCAAGTCGGCCGACCTAGCCAGGTCGGCCGACCTGGTTCCGCCGCCTTTCGGCCCCACTCTTCTCTAGTAGACTGCCATGTGGGTCCTTATGACGGTTCCAGGTGGGTATACTCCATTTAGGTGCAAATGAGTTGAGGTGTGGGCCCTTCAATCCGTGGGAATGACTCGTGGCTCATCCTCACCCTTGACTTGAACCGACCATGATTCAACGTCTATGATCCTTCCTTTGTGTGCTTCTTGACCTGTGTCAGAAATGGGCTCGATTGGGGTCCAGACCTGGTCGGCCGACCTGGGTCTGTGCCCAGTTTCGTCCATCTTTTGCACCGTAGTCCCTGTACTCAAATATATTCCAGATATGCATGGTACAACTCTATTTGAATACAAATGTCTAAGTTATGCTTTGATCTTTATTGGTTTCTGAGCCTATTGACGGTTGGATTTTATGTTATAAGGACCGTTAACAACTCCCCCAAGCTTATTCTTTGCTCGTCCCGAGCAAAAGACTAAAACTTTTAGGCTTAGTGGATCAGGAGTTGCTTCCTCATTACTCCTCAAAGGTACCAGTGGTTCAGCAAGATATTCTACCAAGAATTGAATAAGCTGGTAAAATAAAATTCCCTTATTATCTTGGCCTTTTATGGGGCTTTGTAGCTTCTCCTTGTCTTGGGCGGTTGGTAGCTAGAACGACATAGACCAAGCACCTTGCCTTCTACTTTGCTTGACAATTAAACTGGAGGTTTTGAAGTTTTTCAAAAGAGAGAGTTCCTTAGGTGGTACTCTCAAGTCACTCATGGTGTATTTCCTTACCAATTTCCTCTCTCAACTCTCATGTCACTCATTGGAGTGGAGCTTGTGCTAGGAGAGCTTTATAGCATACTTGTAATGCACATATTGTAAAGTCAAGAGCAGGATTCAAAGAGAAATAAGTCATACTCTCAAACTAAGATGTGCACGTGTGTGGATGGCAAGAAATATAATAGCTCTCTTTTACAGGTTCCTCTTCCCCTTGAAGAGTTGCTTTTAGAGACATGGCTTTACTTTTTGAACCAAGAGCCTTTAATGTGCTCTCTTTCTTTTTTTTTACATATTTGGACCTTCATGTGTCCATTTTTTTCATCAGCCCACGTCTCTTTTGCATAAAGTGGGGAAAGAGTACCATACTTTATGTAGAGCTTTTTTTGGGTGGAATGATGGGTGTTATGTTCACTTTCTCCAGAGTAGAAGTGTAACATGTATATGGTGGTGTGTGCGTGATCTTGGCTTTAAAAGCATGAAGTAAATCTCTAAAAATCACAATGACCTTAACAAAACTCAATGCAAAAGCAAGTAGCTTATGTAGGGGTTTAAAACAATATGAGCTTTGGTTGGAAATTGATCACCATAAGGAACTCTTTATTTTATTTTTAAAAGAGAAACTCCGGTTATCAAGTCTAGCTTAGTAAGATCTTAAGGTAACTCAAGTCTTATCATATCATAGCCAATAACAACCTAGACTAGAGCTTGCATATGCTACCCACAGATAGACAAGATAACAGAAAAGATCATGCTCAACCAGCAAACTCAAAACTTAGGAGAATAGCAGGTTGAAACATAGGTACAAGAGAGAAATAAGAGCAACTATTCATCATGTCCAAGGTAAAGATATAAGCATGGACTTAAAACATTAAGGGATCAACATGGATAGCTCTCATTTACTAACTTTATTGGAAAGAAAAACTTTATTCGATAATACTTACCTGAACTTACCTGAGCTGAGGGTCCTCCCCCAAGATAGTTTGTTGACACCGATGTACTTGTCGGCGCAGGACTCGTGTTTTACGTCGTCGAGCGAAGATGTCTCCAATGTGGGATTCAACTTGACGAAGCAGCATCTGACCCTGGAGATGAGGATACAGATGATTTAACCCGCCATACCTGTTTCATCTTCTTTTGGCGGTCGACAGCTTGCTCCGGTGTTTTCTTCGTCTGTGCTTTCGCACCTCGTGTAGACTTCTTGTTGTGCTTTGCATAATACCGGATGGGGAAATCCTTCTCCCAGAACTTCTCCATGAACTTAATCAGGCTGTCTTTCTCTGGAGGCGTCACCTCCACCTCTTTAACGTTCTGACTGTTTCTCCCATACTTGATCTTGATCGTGGAGCATTGCTCCATCTTTGGCCTAAACTCTTCTCCTTCTTTCCATTAATGTGGAGCTGGATCTCTCCAGCACCCACATTGATGTGAGCATCTGTTGTACTCAAGAAAGGTCGCCCTAGGATGAGCGACGATTCGTTGCCCACATCCATGTCCAGCACCACAAAGTCGATAGGGACGAAGCAATCCCGGATTCGCACCGGAATGTCCTCGGCTATCCCCTCTGGGTAGCGGACCGTGGAATCGGCCAACTGCAATCTCATGGGAGTAGGGGACAAGGTAGTATAATTAAGGCGGTCAAATACTACCTTTGGCATAACGCTGACGCTTACCCCCAGATCGCAGAGTGCATGCTCAAAACGTTGTGTCCCGATTGTACACGTGATGGTGGGACATCCTGGGTCCTTCTTCTTCTCCGGGACCTTGTTCAGGATGGCCGCACTGCACTCCTCAGTCAGCTTTACGACCTCGGTACTTGGGAGTGGACGTTTGTTGTTGAGAATGTCCCTCAATTACTTTGTGTAGGTCGGTACCTGCATAGCATCCAGCAATGGCACATGTATATTTAATTTTTGTATAACTTCTACGAACCTGGCGAATTGCTCATCCGCGGATGGTTTCTTTTGACGTTGAGGGAATGGCAAGACGTTGCTGCCGTAGAACTCATGTGGCGCAGTCTGTCCAGCGGGTGCTAGCTCGGCTTCGGGCTCTTCTCCTCCTTCTGGGATCTCCTTCCTTGGTGCTGCTGTCTTCCCTGCATGGTTAGGTGGGACTGGATCCCGAGTAGCCTTACCGCTCCTCGTAGAAACAGCTTTCACATTCTCAAAAGACGAATCCGGTTGCCTGGGAATTCGCCCCTTATCACCAGAAGGAACATCAGCAGCTAGTTGAGCTAATTGGGTTTCTAGCATTTTGTTAAAGCTCAGCTAGCTCTGGAAGGTGGAGGACAAACTTTCTATTTTAGAATTTATGCCCTCCAGAGCTTTATCATTAGCAGCAAGCCTCTTAGAGATAGATTCATTAATCTTGGCCTGACCAAGGACAAGATCTTTAAGGGAAGGTTGGTTAGAAAAAGAGTTATTATTGTTACCTCCCTGGTAGAATGGGCGTTGCTGATTCCAGTTCCCTTGAGGCCGGTACCGTTGTTGCCGTTCACGAACTGTACCTCCTCTTGTGTCTCGGGGCAGTTGTTCCCCGAGTGGCCAGTTTCTCCACAGACTTCACACGTCATGTGTGAGTCCAGTGGCCCTTCGTTGTCGGCGCCTCCATCCTTGGTGCGGTCATCAAGGCGCTTCATGATAAGATCCATCTTGGCGGCCAGCATGTCCACCTCCTTCATGGTGTGCATACCGTATTTGCGTCCCTGAAGACGGTCGTCATTCCAAGATTGCTATGACACCATCTTCTCGATGAGAAGCTTAGCGGCGGCCACGGTCAAAGAGAGGAATGCCCCTCCAGCAGCAGCGTCCATATGTTCACGGGCTGTCTGGGATAGCCCATGGTAGAAGTTCTGGAGCAGGAGCCATTCTTGCATACCGTGGTGTGGGCATGCCAGGATGTAGTCTTGGAAACGATCCCACGCCTCCGATACAGTCTCCCCGGACTTTTGCTGGAAGCTGAAAATTCTTCCCCGAAGGGCATTGGTTTTCCCAATGGGGAAGAACTTCGCCAAGAAGGCGTTGGAGCACTTGGTCCATGTGTTTACCGCATCACGGTTGGAATAGAACCATTGTTTGGCTCTTCCCAACAGTGAGAACGGGAACAGGCGGAGCCTGATGGCCTCTTGATCAACTCCTCGGATGGTGATGGTGCTGCATACCTCCAGGAAGTGCTGTAGGTGAGCACTGGCGTCCTCATTGGCTTTCCCGCAGAAGGGGCTAGCCTGCACCATGTTAATTAGCGGGGCCTTCAGCTCAAAAGCATGATCCCCCACTTCCACTGCTGGACCCGTAGGGATCTGGGCAGCGGACGGGGCGGAGTAGTCACGGATGGTCCTGTCGGCCATGGCTTCTTCCGGTTGGTGTGCTACGGGAACGGGTGGTTCTCCTTGGTTGGAGGTTTCTCCGATGACTGGTTCAGTTTCCGACAAGAACACCTGAGGGATTACGACACGAGAATGTACCCTCCTTCCTATGGTATTCGGGTTCTCAACGTAGTTGGATGGTAATTGGAAACCAGTCATGCACTACCCTATTTCACATCACAAAGAAACAGAGCAAAAGGGTAAACCTGCTAGATTACTGGCAATTAATCATGTTGCATTAAATGCATGGATGATCAAATCTCTTTAACCATTGCTTTTCCCGGCAACGGCGCCAGAAATGCTTGTTGGTATTTCTTAGCATCACCACTTAGAGTAGTGATGGTACTAAACATACTTCATCGTAAATCTAGACGTTACAGATATTCTGCAAGCGCACAGAAGTACGTTGTAGCATTTCACCCGGGAGTATTCCAGAGTATCGTTATTTGTTTATCCGCAGGGAAAGCGTTTAGTTAAAAGAGAGGTGTCATTCCAATGAATTTGCTTACAACAACATTAATATACCATAATCTAAGCAGGGGTAAATGATATAGAAGTGAATGGGTAATGTGACACACAGAAGTTCATTGCTCATCATTATGGTAGTCTTAGTTAGTAATAGATCATTAGTATAGATTACAAAGGTTTCATTAGCATCATACATATGGGACTTGGATATACTACAATACCCTATACAAGCTCATTCAATGATCATATGCAAGAGGACATATCGAGGTATCCAGTGGTTCCCTCATCAAGGGACGACAGTAGGACGTCTTATCATAAAGGCCTAATACCCACTCCCGAACGTGGAGGATTACAAAGGACGGACAGGGCTGTCACCACCTGCCGCCTACCTCTTCTAATCCGTGGGGCAGCGGTACCCTCAACAGTATTCCATATCCCAAACACCATGCTTGCAATATGTAATACAACTCTATCTATCACGTTAATAAATAGAGCAACCAAGAGGCACATTGAGCCAATGTCATAGCATAAATTCACTTGATCAAGGTGTAAGACATAAGTAGTATATACTAAGTGGATAAAGCATAGCTGAGGCATACAACATAAGTATAAAGGTATTTCCATTAAGACCAGAGTATTACAAGTAAGTAAGAGAATACAAGAGCTGAACTCTAGAACTTACCAAGACTCTTTCGGAAGCCCTTCAGAAGATCTAACACTATGACTATCACTACTAAGACTAAGACTAAGCTTGTAGCAAAGGAGAGCTCTTCTTCTAGTGTGTGTTGAGTACGGCGCCCTTTGCAGGTATTTATAGCATCACATAGGCGGTTGGAGCCGGCCAGAGGTGGTTGAGGCAGTTTGGAGGTGGGCCTAGGTCGGCCGATGTGACAAGGTCGGCCGACCCTAGGATGCACCGTCTTCAGCATTGCACGGCTCAGATGGACTCCCGATGGTGGTTTACAGGTACGGGTCAAGGGGGAAGCGAAATGGCCGCAGGGCCAAGTCGGCCGACCTAGCCCGGTCGGCCGACCTGGTTCTGCCGCGTTTCGGCCCCACTCTTCTCTAGTAGACTGCCATGTGGGTCCTTATGATGGTTCCAGGTGGGTATACTCCGTTTAGGTGCAAATGAGTTGAGGTGTGGGCCCTTCAATCCGTGGGAATGACTCGTGGCTCATCCTCACCCTTGACTTGAACCGACCATGATTCAACGTCCATGATCCTTCCTTTGTGTGCTTCTTGACCTGTGTCAGAAATGGGCTCGATTGGGGTTCAGACCAGGTCGCCCAACCTAGCCAGGTCGGCCGACCTGGGTCTGTGCCCAGTTTCGTCCATCTTTTGCACCGTAGTCCCTGTACTCAAATATATTCCAGATATGCATGGTACAACTCTATTTGAATACAAATGTCTAAGTTATGCTTTGATCTTTATTGGTTTCTGAGCCTATTGACGGTCGGATTTTATGTTATAAGGACCGTCAACAACAACAAAAACAAAGAGATAAATCCTAGAAATTCTTTAAAAAGCAGAAATAGCCGGTCAATAATTCAAATGAACACTAATAATCATTCATAGTTATATCCATTGGATCTAAGTTATCTAAAGTAAACATCTAAATTTTCATCTAAATATCCCACCTATGCTATTATGAAAAATAATCAAAAGCAACCCTCCGAATCAGTATCTAAATTATCCACATACGTCATTATAAGAAATAATCTAGAGTAGAACCATCAATATGGATCTTAATTACCCAGCTATGGCATTATTAAAAATTATCTAGAGCAACCCTCTAAGTTGCATCTAAATTACACATTCTCATTTTTATTGAATATATACTAAAACAAGCCCTTAAATCGAAATCTAAGTTAGAAAACTATGCTTTATCAAAACAATACCTGCATAAATTAAAGTACCCTGGTATACTCTTCTAATCTACCCGCTTATAATCCTATAGCTATATAAAGAACTAATTCCATGTAAACATACATGTTGTGTGCCATAATTATAAATCCATGTATGAGTGCTAAGTATATTTTCATGGTTTAGCAATTACAAAAATGTTTCCTTAACGAATCATGTACTAAGAGAACTAATGCTGTATTTAAATTATAATAGGACTCTATGATGACAAATTATGTTAGTTGCTGCTTTAGCTAAATTTGATACCTTTTGTTTGAAACATTATAACATATATGCAATAGTCATGAACTATAAGCACTCCATTTATTAAAAAAAAGGGTACACTACGTATTACACTATGTTTTTTTATATAGAGGGAATAATTCGACATATGGAGAGTTGTGGTGCAAGTTGAAATGCATGTTTATGCCGTTGTAGTAACTAAGTGTAGTCTAGAACCTAGAACCATACATTTAAATGCAACCTAAAAAAAGAGATTCCTAAATAATACGCACAATAACCACAAGGGTTTCAACTTTCAACTTATCATGTGGAGACAAAACTACAGACTAATAAGATCAACACTTCAAAGCCAAAATCTTGATTAATGAAGTCATGATACGTGGGCTGCAAATATAGCCGAAGCTAAGATTTCAACTAAGCACACATGGAAGCTATACAGTGGTGAGATGCAAAATGGAAAACTTTATATATGCGTGAAAAAACATACAGAGCAACTAGTAACAAAAAGTTTATCATAACCACGACTATTGCATTAGAAAAATGTTCAAATAGAAGAAATGTGCATGATTAGAATTGGATCCTAAATTACCTATATATGTCTTTAAGATTCATGCCCGTGCTTGAGCACATATTGCTGGAGTAGTTGTAATAAATGCAGGTAGGTTGCATTAGGCCATTTTCAGTGGGGAGTTCCATTTTGACATTTTTAATAATGTAATATCATCTAAATAGTTTTGAGTTGATGAAAGAAAAATGGTCTCCAAATGCACATTTTCATTTTGCGGTTTCATAGGCTGGACATAGGATTTAATTCCGATGCACACGATTAGACACAAATGAATGAAATAAAACTCTATAGTCCACAATGCAACTTCAACATATTTCTTAGTCTTGAAAACAACGTAGGCACAATTTTATCCATATGAAACTCCTTCTTTCTTTCTTCACCACGCCATGTCATTATGTATGCTGATTGTCACCCTATTTAATGTGCATGAAACCTTTATGAAGCTTCAATTAGCTTATTACTTGTCAATTAACATATTTCTTAGTCTTATGTATGCTGATTGTCATTATCTATAGCGGATGCAGAAGTTAGAATAATGGTTCTATGCTTTATTAAAGAAAATATGAATACACAAACACCATATATGGTGCTAGTCAATTAACTTATTACTAGTTTTATTTTGAGAAGCAGTGCTTCTTCAATTTTTGAATTAATGGCACAAGACAATTCCAATTTCATTAAGTAAAGCAAGAAAGTTAAGAAGAACAATATTTGTTCATGTATATATACAAATGATCTAGCTTTGCTTTTCATAGAACAACCTGGTTGTCCTTGTCTCCTAGCCTAACAATTGATGGGTGCTATAGATGCAGGTGTACCACGGTGACTGTGTGTGGCAACTGGACACAATGGCTGTACTGCAAACAACAACTTGCATAGTTCAGAATCTCCAACCTCGAGGTTGCCACATACTTAGAGCAAGTCCAATAAACCATGTCAGCTTGGCTTATAGCCAAGACAGCTCAGCAAATGCAGACGTGGAAGAAAGAGAAAAGAGGACAGAGTACTCGATGCTTGCATGGGCGACTAGCTGAACGCGCAACCCAAGGCAGGATGGGGCCAGCGCATGCACGCGGACGTCTTAGAGTGGACAGGAGCACTGGTGACTGAATAAAAAAATGCCTATAGAATTTGGGGAAGTGGTTTGTGGGGCCTGTTTAGCACTACTATAGCAGGAGCATCACAGGCGGTTCGGTTGCCCACATCACAGGCGGTTTTCAAAAGTGGCGCTGGTTAAGTGGCGCTGATAATCTCATTTTCACAGTCGGTTTTTAACCGGCTGTGAAAACTGATTTTCACAGCCGGTTTACGTCATGAACCGGCTGTGAAAATAGTTTCACAGCTGGTTTTGAACCTTGGAAACCTGCTGCGTCAAGCGCTATCACAGCCGGTTTTTTGTCAAAAAACCGGCTGTGAAAGTGCATTTTCACAGCCAGTTTTCTTCCAACCAAAACCGGCTGTGAAAGGGCATTTTCACAGCCGGTTTTCTGCAAATAAAAACCGGCTGTGAAAGGGCATTTTCACAGCCGGTTTGAACCGGCTGTGATATGTTTTTCCAGAATAAAAAAATAATTAGAATGTCTCAATTTTCACAGCACAATAATTCACAAATATATAATGCATTCACAATTCATCACCAACATAGTACATTTGCAATCCATATATCAACTTTATTACATGAAGTCTAATACAAGTTTGTAGTCCAACATTACTACTACTACTACTAAGTGCTCACAAGTATACTAATTTATTACTAATAAATCGAGAACAACAAATCAAGAATTGAAATGTCAGGGAGAAGAGTGCAGTTACTACGCAATTTCTTCCACCATCCATTCCTGTACATTAGTACCTGTATGACAAAAACAATTGCATGTTGTACTTTAGTACGTACAATCACCACATGTATAAACCATGCATACAACCAGATTCATGTATAAACAATTGCGAGGGTCGTCAGTTGACCGCCGCAGGCATGATTCTCCTTTTCATTGTTTACAATGAATGCAGTGTAGCTATTTGCTTTGATTTCTATTTGGGGCATAGTTCATAAGCGAGACAAACATAGTAGAGAAATATTACTATACCTAGAAATCATTAATGTGTCTATATAGTAGTCACTTTCTATGGATAAAATAGAGGGGACATGAAATGGCATCGAATTTACCGTCAACACTGGATACATCATATGAAGTTGAATACACAAGCTTACCACGAACAAACTATACATGCTGAGGAGAGGGCATTCGTCCATACCTATCAAATACTATGTCAGGCCACTTCTATCCATGGATAGCATGGTACCTGCATTTTTCAGTAAAGAAAGGTTTTTATCAAAAAGTGTTTCTTTCCTTCTTTAATGTGATATATGCAGCTCAACAAACAATGTATCTAGCATATCAGGAGTTGGTAATTGAATACATGGGGCTCTGGAAACTAAGTAAACTGCAGACAAGAATTCACATTATGGGGACTCTGGACTGGCATGTCCTCTTTGCTACCTTATTTGCTTTCATCTCGTTTCAAAATTTGTGCAGTACAATAATCATAGTAAGATGAAGCAGGTTAATTTGAGTGCCCAATTTCTTACTCCAACTACTGAAAATCTGGGACAAAGACATTCACTTCAGTTACTGAAAATCTAGGACAAAGACATTCTGCACAGCTCAAAAGGTATATGCCATCTCTCACTATCCAAACTATCCTTGATAGTACAAACAACAAAATAATAATTATATGTTGAATCACTTTATAAGATCCTTAGAAACATAGTTTTAAAAAAAATGTAAAAGAGCAAACTAAGAAGGATATACATGTCTTCCTTATAGTACATACACAATCCTGATGGGGCTCATTTTAGTCTGTTACTCGTTGGATAGGCTTGTTTAAAGGCAAAATCTAAACTGACAAATCCTATCTTCAGCTATATGTTTACAAACACCTATTATATCATTTTAATTATGTTTGCCAGTCTGTCCATCAGCAGATAGCATGTACAAATTCAGCTACAAGGGCTCAACAATTAATGAAAAAAATTATGCACAACGAATAAATTCTTAAAAAGGCTTCTGGGAGAGGAAAGCAGAATTACATGTAAATCTTTTTAAGACTGCCAAAACCATTTTAGAAAATTCATAGTACAGACATCCTAGAGTAAAATTCATGTACTGCCCTAACACCAGAAGATCCTAAACTCTTGAAGCAAGGGGGGTGAAGACTGATTAAACAAACTTCAAAGTTGAGAAGGCCGAACCTTTACATCAGTACCCACAGTAACTGATCTAAATCAATATGAGGGAACAACAGAAATAGGAGATAATAATACCTTAAGGACACCATCGACTTGTGGAAGTACAACAGGATTCGGTTCAGATCCTGTCGTTATGCCCCCATTTGTGTGTCTTCTCAAATTGCTGCACGTTGGAGACTGCCACTTCTTGATTTTCTTATGCTTATCTCAAGAAATAGATAGATCAAATCGGCCAATGCAAAAATATATTCTGATAGAGACAAAAGCGTGATCGCAAACAAATTGATCAATCATTGACAAATCGCATAGATCTAATCAGGGTTGGAAGGGAGGTGAGGGGAGGGGAGGGGGTGGCTAAACTCTAGTGCTGAACGTGCTGGCAACCACCGCGTATCCACCAAGCACAATCGGTGCCCATCTCTCAGGCACCGGCGCTGCTACGGACCAAGGAGCCGCCACCAGGGATCCCTGATCCAATCCAACAAAATCAGTGATGGTGGGGAGAAGACGAGAATAGATCAGAATGAGGGAAGTGGTGGTGATGTGGATGCCCAAAAATCAAAATCCAGGAGGAGTCGCATCCAACAGGTAGAGTACCTACAGCAAGAAGAGATGAAGGAGCTCGAAGCCGGCGGTGGACG
>CM014273.1:18807018-18820735 GCA_004135705.1 Alloteropsis semialata | reverse complement strand
TTTAGTTGTATTTTGTTTAAAATTCAAAATTCATATTTTAAAATTGATAGATAAATGTAGTCTCACACATACATAAAGGTAGTCTCGCACATACATAAAGGCAGTCTCACATACATACATAAATGTAGTCTCACACATACATAAAGGTAGTCTCACATACATAAATGTAGTCTCATACATACATAAAAGGTAGTCTCACATGCATAAAGCTAGCCATCCCTAACGACTTTCCCCTTGACACCTTTCCTTTCCCATGGCAATATGTCTTTGGGCAAGTTCTTTTCCACATCATTGATCTTCTTAGTAAAGTCTGTGAATAGATGCATTTCGGCGTATTTATTGTGCTCATCAGGATCGTCCACGCCATCAACTCCGATAATGTGCTGTTTCCCAGAGACAACCACGTGCTTTGTCCTCTTCTTTGGTGGAAGGTTTGAAATCGGATCAGGTAAATAAAAAACTTGTGCTACATTTGAAGCAACAACCCAGGGGTCATCTCGGTAGCCTAGATTTTCGAGGTCAACGGTCGTCAACCCGATCTCATTAAGTTCGTGCTGCTTGATCCACCGGCATCGGAACAGGGCCACTTGTATACCCATTCCATAGTCAAGTTCCCATATATCTTCAATGATGCCAAAGTAATTGATTCTTCGGTTCGTGTCATTGATGGCCTCTATTCGAACCCCGCTGTTTTGGTTCATACAAGTACTATCCTTTGCGTGGGTATAGTATGTGTACCCATTGATGTCGTAAGCTTGCCAAGATGTCACTTGTCTCGATGGCCCCGATGCTAACCTATGAATGGTAACATCATCTATGGTTTCTCCAGTCGGTATGTTTTTGTCCTTCAACCATGTACCCAATCGTTGTTTATGTTGTTTCATGACCCAGTCATTTGAGCGGCCATTTCTCTCTTCTTCAATGATAGCGAAGTGTTCATCAATGTATGGTTCCATCAGCTTTGTAGCCGCTAATGATAGCGAAGTGTTCATCAATGTATGGTTCCATCAGCTTTGTAGCCGCTAAGACACTGTAATGCGCTCGACTCACTTCTTTGTAATCTTCATCAATGAATACTTTTCTTCCCTTGGTGCCTTTCCAGCCAACCTACCCTTGTGGTGAGAATCGGGTCTACCAATCCCTCTCTGTACTTTTAGATACTCTTGACAACACTCGACTACTTCTTCAGTACTATACCCCTCTATCATGGAGCCCTCTGGGTATGCTCGATTATGCACGTATCGGCTTAGGACCGACATGAACCGCTCATAGGACCACATTTCATGCAAGTAGCAAGGGCCCAGTGCCTCGATCTGATGAACCATGTGAATCATGAGATGTGGCATTATATCAAAAAATGACCACATTTCATGCAAGTAGCAAGGGCCCAGTGCCTCGATCTGATGAACCATGTGAATCATGAGATGTGGCATTATATCAAAAAATGCGGGAGGCAAACACATCTCTAGCTGGTTTTGGGTCTCCACCGCGAAATCATGTAGGTCACTCAGCTCTTTCTTGTCAATCATCTTCTGCGAAATCTTTGAAAAGAAATAGCACATGCGGGTGATAGCCATTTTCAAGAACCCTGGCTTTATAGCCCTGATAACAATAGGTAGGAACACTGTCAGCATTACATGACAATCGTGGGCCTTCAAGTGTGTTATTGACAGGTCCTTCATGGACACTAGCTTCTTGACGTTTGCTGAAAACCCAGTCGGAACTTTAACCCCCCTTAGGTAAGTGCATATAGCCCTCCTCTCTTCTGGGGTCAAGTTCCAGCAAGCCGCAGGCAGAGTGCATTTTCCATTGTCCTCCTTTACCGGGTGAAGTTGAGGCTTCACTTTTAGCTGCACCATGTCTTTCCGTGAATTCAGACTATCCTTTGACTTGGCTGTGTCCATGAAGGTACCCGCGAGACTCTCAAAGACATTCTTCTTCAAGTGCATATCATCAATGGCATGGGGAACCTCCAAGTCTGGCCAATATTCAAGATACTGAAAGAAGATCGATTGTTTCTTAAAAGGTACGCCTTCGATAGGAGCTGTACTTCTATCTCTGATCGTCCCATCTTGTTTCTTCTTTCCATAGACGATGCGTATGTTTTTCACCATTCTGTACACATGTTGTCTATTTTGCCATCTCTCTGGAGGGGGTTCAATCTCAAGAGTGCTGTCGTAATAATGTACAAACTTTATGCTGCGGTACTTGTGATTTTCCTTTAAGAAGCGCCGGTACCTCAGATAAACTGTCTTTTTGGATGCATTCAGATACACATATTTAGTACCGTCCAAGCAGACTACGCATGCAGTCTTCCCTTTGATCTGTCCAGACAAAGCGAAAAGCGCAGGATAATCATTGGTAGTAACAAAGATTATGGCTCGACATATAAAGTCCTGCTGTTGGAATGCATCAAACATCGGCACCCCATCTTTCCAAAGCCTCTCGAATTCTTGCATCACAGGCTCAAGAAACACGTCTATGTCAATGCCTGGTTGTTTTGGACCTGAAATGAGACAAGTAAGAAAAAGGTACTTTCTCTTCTGACACAGATACGTTGGGATGTTGTACATGGTCAAGATCACTGGCCAAGTGCTGTGGTCACTCATCCTCTCATTGAAGGGATTCATTCCATCAGTGCTCAAGCCAAACCGTACATTCCTTGGGTCAGCGCTGAAGCCTTTGTGCTTCTCATCAAAGCGTTGCCACTGAGTACCATCAGCCGGGTGTGCAATCTTATCACCGTCTACCTTGCGTTCATCATCCCACCATGTCATGAGTGTGGCTTCTTTCGGGTTTAGGAAGATACGCCTCAAGCGGTCGGTCACTGGCAGGTACCACATTACCAAGGCAGGAATTTTTCTTTGCTTTGAATCATGGCCTAATGGAGTGCCCTCTTGGACACTAGCTTCTTGTACCACCTTTTTCCCACCCTTCTTCCTCTTGTTCCCTGTGGAGGCTTCCTCCCCGTTGTAAAGTTCATTGGTCTTGTACCGACTGGCCCCACACCTAGGACATTTATCTAGATCTTTAAACGTGTCACCACGAAAAAGGATACAATGGTTCGGGCATGCATGGATTTTTTCAACACTCATTGTCAATGGACTTACAACCTTCTTTGCTTGGTAGGTGTTGGCGGGAACTAAATTTGGATTTGGTAGCAACCAGGATAGGAGACGCAGCAGATCATTGAAACTACAGTCCGACCACCCATACTTAGCCTTCAGGATGAGTAGCTCAAGCACAAAACGTAGCAATGTCCAGTGTGTCGGACAACCCTTTTCTTTACCATAGACAGTCTCCTTTGATGCTGCTTTCACCCTCTCTAGGTTGTCAAGACCTTTTGCGCTCTTCAGGATTATTTCTGGTCCAATGGCCCGAAGCATTTCCTCCAAATGATCACCGTCATATTCATCCCCAACACGTGCTCCGCCATCATTATGATCAACACCACCATCGCAACCGTAGTCACCGCCCGTGTCGTTACCATCCCAACCATCACCACCTCGTAGTTCATTCTCAAACTCAGGGTTCATTCTTGCTTCAAACTCTTCCGAATATTTGGACATGCGATCTAGGACATCGGCATCAAGCAGATAATCATCGTCGTTAACAACAACAGTTTCACCATGATGAATCCAATTTGTGTAATCCTTAACAAATCCTCGCATAATCAAATGTGATCTGATGACCGCCGTGTCTCTCCATGCTATCTTGTTCTTGCAATCATGACACGGGCATATTACTGCATCACTATTTTCCGTCAACGTTGCATGCTTCTGAGCAGCTTCAATGAATTTATCTACCTCTTCACGGTAACCTATCTTCCACCTTAACTCGCCATACATCCAAGCCTTCCTGTACTCCATCCTTTAGGAAAACAATTACAGAAATTATATTAAAAGACGCATTCATCGAATAAATACTAAAACATGGCATTTGGAGTTCTGAAAAAGTAATTAATAGCAAAGATGAAACAACATATGAATACACTAATAGAGAATGATTTTAGAAAATTTATGCAACAAAAACCATAGCATTTGGAGTTCTGAGGAAGGAGATAAACTAGTTACAAATTCCTATCAAGAATTAAAAAGAAAAAACACACATGTTCATAAGCCACCATGAACCCTAGCTACAAATGATTTTTTTTACTCCTACAAACTCATGCAAGATCGACTAATCAAAGAGTGTACTCCAATCCCTAACTAATCTACCCTAGTACCTCCAAAATAAGGGTCTAGTTTACTCAATTCATCACTCAAGCACCATATATGAGAGAGAAAAAAAACTTCTAATTACTCACTATCCAACCATTAAAACTTGAATTAAAGGCATGGAATAGTATTTTCTTACCTTCCACAAGCTCTCCACCAAAGTATTTGAGCTCAAAACCTCCCCCCCTTAGTAGAGCAATTTTTGGGAGGAGCCCAAGGCCTCCCAACCTTTTTTTGCGAGTTGGAGTGAGTGAACCCGAGGAGGAAGAAGGGGTGCTGCGCCTGTTATGGTACAGACCACTGTAGGGGCGGCTGGAGAATGAGCCGCCCCTACAAATACAACAGTAGGGGCGGCTGGTTAACGAACCGCCCCTACAAATAAAATAGTAGAGGCGGCTGGTAAATGAACCGCCCCTACAATACATAACAGTAGGGGCGGCTATCACGAGCCGCCCCTACTAAGCACCAGCCGCCCTTACTAAGCTATTTGTAGGGGCGGCTGAACATCTGCCTGGCCGGTTTCGACACTGTAAGAGCGGTTTTCAATTTGAGCCGCCCCTAGTAAAAAAGGGGGGCGTTGCTGCAGTTGAATTCTGTAGTAGTGAATCCCTGTTCTTAAATATCCATCCATAATTGGCAACACAGTTGCAGGATCGTTATCTTCAAAGAGCAGCATACCGACTAATAATATCTTCTCCTCAGGTCACTGCAATTAGACCTGCCACTGGGGAGGGTATGAGCAAACCCACTCTTATTTATACCCAAATCCAAATATATATTATCCAATCTTCACTCTCCCCATCCTCACCCATATCCAATGGATAATTCATTTTATACTAGATATTATACATATCTAATGGATGTGCAATATGGCCATATTTAGATACTATATATCAGTGGCCATGTTTGTGCAATATGGCCATGCATGTGCAATATGTTATACGCCTATAATTGTTTCGTTTTGGGCTCTTTCTTTAGTCGTCGTTTTTTTGGGATTTGAAGTAGTCATATTGCACATGCATGGCCATTTATATATAGTTCCTCCAAGTGAACTGAAACTGAAAGACTCTTTAATTAGTTCATCGTTGGACCTAGATATTTATACTTAGATGAACATATGCGTCGTCAGAGAATCTACCGTAAACTGGCCGGTGCATGGGGGTATATAATACTTGTCCTTTTTTAGACCACAAGAATTTTGCAGGTCACGCTATAATTTGTATATCAATTGGACTACAGATATATTCAAAGTAGCTATAGCTGTATCTTCAGCTTTCATGAAAGACATGCGATGCATCAATTGTTTTAGGGACTTATTAGGGGTTAGCTACGGATCTTCATTATTCGTAGCATCCCACTGAGCTATCATAGGCCGGCCTACAAATTTCCGGTTATTATATATCAAATCAATGTCTTAATTGCTTGGAAATTCTCTGGGATAACTAGCGAAGATTCACAATGTTTAGGTCCTCTCGGTAGGTTAGCCATGCATATAAGTCAATCATCGAGTGACCGATCACAAATCGCCCTGCAGGCCAGTGTCATGATTTTAACGGGTTGTCTGATCGAATCCTGATTCCTGAAATATTTTGTCAGCTAATGAGGGAAGGTACAAAATTAAATATGCGAAAAACAGTGATGGAATCGTCCCCTTTTTATTTTCCTGTGAATCACTTGCAACTTGCAAGTATATATCACATCAAATCTTATAGCACTCATTTGGAATTTGGGGATTCCATAGAACTCATACCGGAATAGCACTGTTCCATGTGATAATTCTATAATTAAACTTAAACATGACCTAGGCCTAATTGGATGCCGTGCACTAATGATCCATCTCCTCTGTGTGGCCATAGTACTACAAAACCAACTATCCTACGATCTATCAGTAGTGGATCGAAACACCACCCTGTTAATATCCTAGTCTTACTATTACTAATTGGAGGCTCATTTTGAAGTCTCCAGATTAAGCCACCTAGGATCCTAGGTGGACACTCTAGAAAAAGAGAGAAATCCTAGAAATTCTCACAAAAAACAAAACATCTGGCCATCAATTGGAACACTGAAATCATCATAGCCATTAGATCTAATATATTTTCTAAAAAATTACCCACCTATGCCATTATAAAAATAGCTTAAAGTAAGCCCCTAAATCTATCTCAAAATTACCCACCTCTGCCATTATATAAAATAAACCAAAGTAACCCCCTAATCTTCATAAAAATTACCCACTATGCCATTATAAACAATATTTAAAATAACCTCATAAATCCACTACGATGCGAGTACCTAAAAAATAACTTAAATTAACTGGCCCACATATGTCACTATTAAAAATAACATAATGTAATCCTACATTAGAATCCAAATCACCTTAATTAAAAATATACACCAATATAAGATTCTAAATCGTGTATTTCATACACTACTGGTATATTATATAGTGATTAAGGTATATACGCATAATGTGCGTTGTTATTTATAAATATATAGGGAAAGTAACGACAACATAGAATTCTATGTTAAAATTATAGTTCAAACTTAGGGTTCATTAAATAAATTCAAGACATACATGTGATGCAAAGTGAATATTTAAAGATTATAATTGTGTATGAAAACATTATAGAGTAATTACTAACAAAGATTTATCATAATTAGATGAAAATAATAAGTATATATGTATATAAGTATTGTGTTTGAATATTTAAACAAATGATAGATAGCTCATAATAGTTTGGTAGATATGTAGCCTTAATTTTTTATTTGTAGACTCCGCATTATTTATCACGAGACACGCTAGAAAAAAGACAAATCCTAGACATTCTCACAAAAATCAGAAACGTCAATCATGTAGACTCTAATAACCATAGTCATTGGTCTATTATATTTTTAAAATGTTACCCACAACTATCATTATAAAAGTAATCTAAAATAAATTCTAAAAATGTATCTAAATAATTTAAATTAACCTCATAATTTTTAACAAATTTACTCATGCATATCATTATAAAAGATAACTTAAAATGACATTCAAAATTTGTATCTAAGTTACTCACGTATGTTGTTATTAAAGTTAACTTAAACTAAACACCTAAATCATAATCTATTTATCTTCATGTGTATTCTATCGAAAAGTCCAAAAGTAAACTGATATATGATTCTAAATTATGATAATTTATCATTGTTAACATAGTAATAATAAGTTAAGGTATATATGCATCATGAGTGTACCACCATATAGACCATTTATACATGTACTGGCAACCTTGCCCGTGTGTTACTATGGATGAAGACCGTTATATCATTTTTCTAAGCAAGTGAAAGTATAATTAACTTACTTTTTCTAATCTGATTGATGTATACAATGGACTACTTCCTAATCCGATTAGAGGACGAGATGAAGCATGTCTAATCCGATAGTGAGACGTATATGGTAGACCGCTGAAACGTTCCTTTCTTTAGAAATAGGTAAATATATATAGATAGAGATAGAGAGGTAGGAGATAAAGATTGATAGGTTCTGTTAGGACTTTAATCCAATTAGAAAACCGATGCCGACAATTAGAATCATGGTTACAGTTTGTCGCAATAGTTGGGACACACCTATTAGGACGGACAAAAAAAAAGAAAGAAGCAATCCTCTCTTTATAAATAGGCAAAGATATGTGAGGAAGTAATGAAAAATATTGATTTTTATGTTAAATATAATGTATGGAGGCACGATATAAATTGTAAGAATTGTGAATATGAATGAAAAAGTGTATAGATTAATTACTAATTAAAAATCAATTTCAAATAGAAAATGATAAGTACATATCTTTATGAGCATTATATTGAAGTATTGACAAAAATGAAAGAGTAGTATGTAAACAATTTTGATTATTAGATATGAGTTAATTTTTGAATAATTTTAAATATAATAGTTTTTAAAAATATTAGCCCGTGCGGGAGCACGGGTTGATGGACTAGTTAGCTAGCTAATAATTAGCGGTTGTAGCTCTTAGTTAGCTAATTATTAGTTCTAAATATCTAAACCGGCTAATTGTACTCTTATATGAAATCGTTTGGAAATAATAAATTGACTTCACCTAGATTCTTCAAAGATATGTTTGTGCTGACATTATTGCCTATAGTGCTACCCCTGACTATTATTTGAAGATGTTCTAGCATTAAGCACTTACAATGGCACAACAACGGCTAATTGCAACAAGCTAGCTGTTGTGTCATGTTTCTAGCGTTCGTAAGCAAATTTATCCTTTGTACTGCAACGGTCTGGTTGAAAATTTATCCGTTGCACCGCACCGGTCATCTTATGACGGCAGAAATTGACTGGTGATCCAAGGATGAAATTGAAATGGAACAGCCTATTGCAACGGAAAAGAGAGCGCCATCACATACAGAGAAATCTAGAGCGAGAGAGAGGGGTCTAGAGAGAGAAAGAGAGGAAGAGCGCGTCTCTGCTGACGACGATGGCCGCGACAGGAACGTCGCTGCTGGAGTAGAAGAGAGCATCCGTTTGTTCAGCCGTCGCCATCTTCGCGCTCCCACAAACCACTACTAAAACCCCCCTTCTCCTCGCATTCAAACATCCATCTCCGAGACCCAGTCGTCGTCTAGCTCTCGCCCGGCGCCAAGGCCTGCACCGCCGCTACTAGCACTTGCGTTGCGTCGCGCTTGCACCGTTGCTCGAGCACGCCGGAGTAGCCACACACACACTGGCAATGCCGGACTCCAACGTCAGCAGCCCGGCGTCGTCGCCGAGCGGAGTGGAGAAGAGGGGCGGGAAAAGAGGAGGCGGCGGCGTCGGGCGGTGCCCGGCGTACCGCGGCGTGCGGATGCGGGCGTGGGGGAAGTGGGTGTCGGAGATCCGGGAGCCGCGGAAGAAGTCCCGCATCTGGCTCGGCACGTTCCCGACGCCGAGATGGCGGCGCGCGCGCACGACGCCGCCGCGCTGGTCGTCAAGGGCCCCGGCGCGGTGCTTAACTTCCCGGAGATGGCCGCGTCCCTGCCGCGCCCGGCCTCTGCGGCGCCACGCGACGTGCAGGCCGCGGCCGCGCGCGCCGCCGCCATGGACGCGCCCGCCGCCGTCGCAGCTGGCGCGGCAGCGATGACGGTGCCCGCGTCGCGGACAGAGCCGCCGTCGCCCCACCAGCAGCAGGTGCCGACGGGACAGACGCCGGTCGCCGACCCGGACGAGGAGCTCGAGGAGATCGTGGAGCTGCCGGCGATCATCGACGAGGACGTCCTCCTGGCGTCCGACGACATGTTCTGGGCGACGGCGTCGCTCCAGGACCCGCGCGCCGACCTTCCATGGTACGAGCCGGCGGCCGCGTGGATGCAGCACGCCGCCGGCATTGCGGCTCACGTCGATGAGCTCGTCGTCCCCGAGCTCGCCGCGGTCCAGCAGCTCTGGACGCCGCAGCCGGACGACATCGTGTCGTCGGGGCTCGGTGCGCTCCTGTGGAACCTGTAGCTGGCTACGATCAATCCATCTCTCTCGATCTCCATCGATCCCTCTCCCTGATCGCTCGCTCGCTGCCTCGCTCTTCTAGAACGCCTGTGAATAGCCAGAAAGCATTTGTGTCGAGCCGTCGTCGACGACGTTCGGCCTAACGCCGCAACCGTCCCAGCTGCCATTGATGAGCATGTGACATGGCTGATGAACTGCGCCGGCAAACATGTGATCTGATCTGTTGACGCATCTCGATGCCTTTCCTTCGATCCCTTTCGCCTTTTTCCCGGACCTAGAGTACGTGAACAGCCGTCTGATGGAAAACAACTTTCACGTTCGGTTCAGAGAGCACCTAGCTGTGGTCTGAGGATCGATGTCCATGACATGATGACAAGTGCAGCCTCAGCAAGACAGGTAGGCGGTTGTGGGAGAACGACGCAACGCATGCGCCGATCGGAGGCGCCCGACGAGAGAGCCATGCGTTTCCTGACATGGCCTGTCGTCGATGGAGGCGTCTGGTTCATGTCTAGGAGTAGAGCTCTGATCAGATAGCAGCACATGCGTCGACCGAAACCAACAACAGATCGCATTGATGGATGCTTCTTGGTTCCGTGTGAAAACTCATGAATGTTTTGGTTGTGCACTGTGATTAAGATTTAAATGATGCTAATGCAAGACAGTGTTATGATCAGTATTTATCGCTGACAGAATATTAGTTAATACTGTAATGCTTACGTGTTCTAATTCAGAATTGAGGACCCGTTTCTTTTTTTTTTCTCTTAGCGATTAGAGAGGTAGAGGTCGTAGCTTTTTGTGTCACTGTGGATCGATGCAAGCGATTGATGGAGCGTCAGGCGTCTCGCTGGTATGTCGCTGGAGCTGGAGCAGGGCGCGATGGCGATGCGTTCAATTAACGTCAGCTCCAGTGGCATGGACACGATCGATCTCTCGAAGGTGCCGTACGTTTATATATGTATAATTGTATATCATGCTAGCACTACGTAAAGTCGTGTATACGTCGCTCACGTCACTAGTGGCTTTGCTTGGCGTTTCGTTTGCGACGACCTGTGTGTCTGTCACTCGCAAATACTATAGTACAGTATTATAAAGCTTGACAGCTTCTATAAGCCCTCTCGTCTGCCTCGAATAACATTATTCCTTCCAAAACATCATTCTTGGTCGAGTGTGACGGCTCCTTATTTGCAAACAATAATATAACAACTTATCCAACAGAGATGCCCCTAAATATCGAGAAAAATCTGTGTGTACTATATACTAGTATATACTAGTCCATCAACCCGTGCTCCCGCACGGGCTAATATTTTTAAAAACTATTATATTTAAACTTATTCAGAAATTAAACTCATATCTAATAATCAAAATTGTTTACATACTACTCTTTCATTTTTGTCAATACTTCAACATAATGCTCATAAAGATGTGTACTTATCATTTTCTATATGAAATTGATTTTTAATTAGTAATTAATCTATACACTTTTTCATCCATATTCACAATTCTTACAATTTATATCGTGCCTCCATACATTATATTTAACATAAAAATCAATATTTTTCATTACTTCCTTACATATCTTTGCCTATTTCTAAAGAGAGGATTGCTTCTTTTTTTTTTGTCCGTCCTGATAGGTGTGTCCTAGCTATTGCGACAAACTGTAACCATGATTCTAACTATCGGCATCGGTTTTCTAATTGAATTAGAATCCTAACAGAACCCATCAATCTTTATCTCCTACCTCTCTATCTCTATTTATATATATCTTTACCTATTTCTAAAGGAAGAAACGTTTCAGCGGTCTGCCATATACGTCTCACTATCGGATTAGACATGTTTCATCTCGTCCTGTAATCGGATTAGGAGTAGTCCATTGTATACATCAATCAGATTAGAAAAAGCAAGTTAATTACTTTCACTTGCTTAGAAATACGATATACGGTCTTCATCCATAGCAACACACGGGCAAGGTTGCTAGTACATGTATAAATGATCTACATGGTGACACACTCATGATGCATATATACCTTAACTTATTATTTCTATGTTAACAATAATAAATTACCATAATTTAAAATCATATATCAGTTTACTTTTGGACTTTTCGATAGAATACACATAAAGTTAAATAGATTATGATTTAGGTGTTTAGTTTAAGTTATCTTTAATAACAACATACGTGGGTAACTTAGATACAAATTTTGAATGTCATTTTAAGTTATCCTTTATAATGATATGCATGAGTAAATTAGTTAAAAATTATGGGGTTAATTTAAATTATTTAGATACATTTTTAGAATTTATTTTAGAATACTTTTATAATGATAGTGGTGGGTAACGTTGTAAAAATATAATAGACCAATGACTATGGTTATTAGAGTCTACGTGATTGACGTTTCTAATTTTTGTGAGAAAGCCTAGGATTTGTCTTTTTTCTAGCGTGTCTAGTGATAAATAATGCAGAGTCTACAAATAAAAAATTAAGGCTACATTTCTACCAAACTATTATGAGCTATCTATCATTTGTTTAAATATTCAAACACAATACCTATATACATATATACTTATTATTTTCATCTGATTGTGATAAATCTTTGTTAGTAATTATTCTATAATGTTTTTTACATAATTATAATCTTTAAATATTCACTTTGCATTACATGTATGTCTTGAATTTATTTAATGAACCCTAAATTTGAACTATAATTTTAACGTAGAATTCTATGTTGTCGTCACTTCCCCTATATTTTTATAAATAACAACGCATATTATACGTATATACCTTAATCACTATATAATATACCAATAGTGTATGAAATACACGATTTAGAATCTTATATTGGTGTATATTTTTAATTAAGGTGATTTGGATTCTAATGTAGGATTACTTATTTATTTTTAATAGTGACATATGTGGGTCAGTTAATTTAAGTTATTTTTTAGGTACTCGCGTCATATTGGGTAATTTAGTTGCAAATTTGTGAGGTTATTTTAAATATTGTTTATAATGGCATAGTGGGTAATTTTGATGAAGATTAGGGATTACTTTGGTTTATTTTATATAATGGCAGAGGTGGGTAATTTTGAGATAGATTTAGGGGGTTACTTTAAGCTATTTTTATAATGGCATAGGTGGGTAATTTTTTAGAAAATATATTAGATCTAATGGCTATGATGATTTCAGTGTTCCAATTGATGACCAGATGTTTTGTTTTTTGTGAGAATTTTTAGGATTTCTCTCTTTTTCTAGAGTGTCCACCTAGGATCCTAGGTGGCTTAATCTGGAGGCTTCAAAATGAGCCTCCAATTAGTAACAGTAAGATAATATACTACTCCCCTCTGCCGTACATTATACATCGGTTTTACTTTTGTAAGTCAAACTTCTCGATTTTAACCATTTGTGGGCGAAAAACATCAGGGGCATTTAAATTAGTTTTTCTTGCATCGACCATTCATAATTGAATGTGGTTTAACAATAAATTTATTTGGTATCGTAAAGATTAATATACTTTTTCAAACCCATCAAAATCACAGAATTTGACGTAAAACAAAACTAATTAAAATAAATTCTAATGTGAGTAATCGACAGCCCGCCGTACATATACTCGATCGCTTAACTCCGTACAAATGTATACACGTCGTACTGCACTGAATGATTTACATTGATTAGCAAAATGGAAGATGCCCATGATGAAATTGTAGGCACTAGCGCACTACCACTATATATGTACGTAAATCCATGCATATGCATGAACAGAACTCGCAAATGATCGACCGAGGAGAGGGCCACGTTTGCTAGTGCAAAACCAATGTGGACCAGTTCTCAACATCGTCCTTCTTCGTAATTGCCGGGGTGACCGATCGTGCACTGTTAGGTCATTCCCAGTGGAGAGTTTCATGCACAGTTTTTAAAAGCGCCATATCACTATAAGAGATATGAATCGATGAATGAAACAAGGGCTCCCAGTGGCTAGTTTACCTCACAGTTTCATAGGTCAGTCACAACAATTAATTGTGAGGTATTGGGTTGGAC
>CM014273.1:18792349-18806444 GCA_004135705.1 Alloteropsis semialata | reverse complement strand
TGGAACCTGTAGCTGGCTACGATCAGTCCATCTCTCTCGATCTCCATCGATCCCTCTCCCTGATCGCTCGCTCGCTGCCTCGCTCTTATACAACGCTCGTGAATAGCCAGAAAGCATTTGCGTCGTCGACGACGTACGGCCCCGCGCCTCAACCGTCCCAGCTGCCATTGGTGCGCATTTGACATGGCCGATGAAATGCGGCGGCAAACATGTGGTCTGATCTGTTGACGCATCTCCATGCCTTTTCCTTCGACCCCTTTCGCCTTTTCCCGGACTGAGCTATGGTCTGAGGATCGATGTCCATCACAAGTGCTGTTGGCCTTGCCCAGGATCACTCACACACTCGGGAACACAAACGCCGGCGAGAGGGAGACAGAACAGAAGATATTTTCCGGCGACGAACGCCGCGGAGCCGGTTGCTCCTGTATCTTGGCTTTCTATTCACTAAGCACCGGGCTTACATATAGGCCAGCTGACGAACGGAGCTAATCCTCCACGTTCAGCCTCTAGGCCACGATCCCACGATCCGAAGGACCCGCTCGGCGTCCTCCATGAGCCACCAGCTCGCCTGGAAGACACGGCCTCCTCCACTCGGATCAACACCACGCACACGGCTCCTCCAACAGACTCCGACTCAAACAAACTGCCTCACACACGCACGACCTGAACTTGCTGCAGCTACTCTGCAGGCACACGCATGCACACATGACACACACACGTACTAACACACGCCAGGAACACACCCACCCATGGCGTGTTTATTTCCAACTAGTGCAGCCTCAGCGAGACAGGTAGGCGGTTGTGGGAGAACGACGCAACACATGCGTCGATCGGAGGCGCCCGACTAGCCATGCGTTTCCTGACATGGCCTGTCGTCGATGGAGGCGTCTGGTTCATGTCTAGGAGTAGAGCTCTGAGACGATAGCACCACATGCGTCGACCGAAACCAACAACAGATCGCATTGATGGATGCTTCTTGGTTCCGTGTGAAAACTCATGAATTTTTTTGCTTGTGCAGTGTGATTAAGATTTAAGATGATGCCAATGCAAGGCAGTGTTATGATCAGTATCTATCGCTGACAGAATATTAGTTAAGCTTACGTGTCCTAATTGCGAATTGAGCCTATTGAGGACCCGTTTCTTTTCTTTTTTTTCTTAGCGAATGGAGAGGTAGAGGTCGTAGCTTTTGTGTCACTGTGGATCGATGCAAGCGATTGATGGAGCGGCAGGCGTCTCGCTGGTATGGAGCTGGAGCTGGAGCAGGGCGCGATGGCGATGCGTTCAATTAACGTCAGCTCCAGTGGCATGGACACGATCGATCTCTCGAAGGTGCCGTACGTTTATATATGTATAATTGTATATCATGCTAGGCACTACGTAACGGTCGTATACGTCGCTCACGTCACAAGTGTCTTTGCTTGGCGTTTCGTTTGCGACGACCTGTGTGTCTGTCGCTCGCAAATATTATAGTACAGTATTATAAAGCTTCTATAAGCCCTCTCGTCTGCCTCGAATGATATTATTCCTTCCAAAACATCATTCTTGGTCGAGTGTGACGGCTCCTTATTTGCAAACAATAATATATAACAACTTCTCCAACAGAGATGCCCCTAAATATCGAGAAAAAATCTGTGTGTACTATATAGCACATTATACATCGGTTGTTTGTAAGTCAAACTTCTCTATTTTAACCATTTGTGGGCGAAAAACATCAGGGGCATTTAAATTAGTTTTTCTTGCATCGACCCTTCACCATTGAATGTGTTGAATGTGGTTTAACAATAAATTTATTTGGTATCGTAAAGATTAAGTATACCTTTTCATGAAACCCATCGAAATCACAGAATTTGACATAAAACAAAACTAATTAAAATAAATTCTAATGTGAAAGGAGTGAGTAATCGACAGCCCGCCGTACATATGCTCGATCGCTTATTAACTCCGTACAAATGTATACGCGTCGTACTGCACTGAATGATTTACATTGATTAGCAAAATGGAAGAGGCCCATGATGAAATTGTAGGCACTAGCGCACTACCACTATATATGTACGTAAATCTATGCATATGCATGAACAGAACTCGCAAATGATCGATCGAGGAGAGAGGGCCACGTTTGCTAGTGCAAACCAATGTAGACCAGTTCTCAACATCGTCCTTCCTCATAATTGCCGGGGTGATCGATCGTGCACTGTTATTCACTTGACCAGTACATGAAAGTAGCTAGGTCCAGTTAGTTGGGTGCAACCACATGTGCTAAAAACTATACTAACAGTAATGGTAATACACCTGGCAAACAGCAGGGCACTGTTCAATTAAAAGCATCGGTCGTACCGTATCTCTGTAGAATGACGTACGTCGTCCAGATCGCACTACCAGAGAACTCGCTATCCATCCTCCCTAATCGGTCACGGTTGGATTGGACCCGGTACCAATGGAAGCATTGGTACCGGGTCCAATCCCCAATAATTCTGCGCTCTCATTGGTACCGGGTGGTGGCACCACCCGGTACCTATGAGGCAACATTGGTACCGGGTGGTGTCACCACCCGGTACCAATGAGCCTCGGGGCCTTTGGTACCGGGTGGTGGCACCACCCGGTACCAAAGGGGCCCCCTTTGGTACCGGGTGGTGCCACCACCCGGTACCAAAGGGGCCCTGCGTATAAAGGGGCCTTCTTCCTCCCCCAGCCCGAGCCATGGCTCATTTCTTCGTCCTCCATTGAGCTCGGGTTGGGGGAGCTCATGCCCGATTTTTTTCATAACTTTTGGAGATTTTGCAAACCAAGTCCGCTAGAAGGTTAGCAACTTCATCCTCTCTCTTTTGACGTTTAGTATGGTCTATTTCATGCTCTATGTTTTGAGTAATTTGTGTTTTGTGGAATGGATTGAAATAAGAGATTTTAGATTGAATCTTCATTTTTATTATGAATTTGTAATAGAGAATCAATATATAGTTAGTTGTTGCATGTGTGGAGATGATGCACAAATTTTTAGACATTGTTTATATTTTTGGATTATTTGTAGAAACATTAAATGAATTTCATATTTATGCTTATTATGATTTTTAGATATTAGAAATGATATTCATATTTAGGGTTATTAGGATTTTTAGAGATTATAAATGAAATTCATATTTAGGCTTATTACGAAATTTAGAATTACATCTTTTTATAGGCTTCAAATGACGTTGATATTTAGGGTTATTAGGATTTTTTGAGATTATAAATGATATTCTTATTTAGTTAGATTTTAAATTCAATTTTACTTCTCATGGTTGTCAATAGAAAATAGATTATAAGTGTAAGTTTCTTTCACTGATCTATTCTCGCAATACTTGCTTTCTTAATTATAATTTTCAACAATAACAATCTATTCTTGTCATGTAGGATGGAGATCCATACATGCCGTGAAAAATCGTATGATGATGTCGGCTTCATGGATCCATTGATGGTAAATGAGAGAAATGTACAGACACAGCCGCTGGAGACGGTGGACAACATATACCTGTACCTGGAGAAACAAAGAAGCAAGTCTTACATTCTTTTGCCATACAATTTCCAGTGAGTACTTCTCTCTATGTATGTATAACTTTAAGACTTTGTTCTCAATACTTGTGCATGTATTTATATATATATATATATATATATACAGCTTCCACTGGATACTGCTTGTGATAATCATGAATCAAAGTCAAATTGTTGTCATGGACTCACTGCGGAAACCACAAGAGGATTACCAAGCAGTTTTAGACTTGATTGACATGGCATGGACACGTTTCCGTGCGAAACATAAAGGAAATTTCAAACAACAACTGCATGTGAGGACGGACTTTCCGGTACGTGGCTGGTGTACCCGCATATCTCGTAAAATCACACTAATATATAGTTGTTATGTCTAACTTTATTCTTCTCCACTATCAGTGTGCCAGACAGGAAGCAGGGACGAATCTATGCGGATACTACGTCTGCCAGTGGATCCATACCTATGCTTCTCACAAAAAAGTGACTCAAGCAGAACTCATGGTATGAATTAGATTATTAGTGTATATAGAAATTAGATTATTAGTGTGTATGGAAAATAGATTATTAGTGTATATGGAAATTAGATTATTAGTATGGAAATATTAGTGTATATGAAAATTAGATTATTAGTGTATATGAAAATTAGATTATTAGTGTATATTGAAATAAGATTATTAGTGTATATGGACATTAGATTATTAGTGTATATGGAAATATGATTATTAGTGTATATGGAAATATGATTATTAGTGTATATGGACATTAGATTATTAGTGTATATGGAAATATGATTATTAGTGTATATGGAAATATGATTATTAGTGTATATTTATTATGAATATATTTATTATACTTTGTTATTTCATGTATACTTTGTTAATTCATGTAAACTTTGTTATTTCATGTAAACTTTGTTACTTGGTTAGAAATGATTATTAGTTATTGATTATTGTTTAGAAATGATTATTAGTTATTGTTTTGAAATGATTATTAGTTATTGTTTAGAAATGAATGTGTTAGGATATTTTATAATTACATGCAAAATTTATTTATTATATGAATTAATGATTATTAGTTACTTGTTTAGAAATGATTACATGCAAGATTTATTTATTATATGAATGAATGTTGTCATTTGTGATTAATGCAGAGGATGTTTTACCATGAAGTGCTCCCAATGAGAGAAAGAGCAAAAGCTATTGCGGACCAACTATTTGGATTCCTTATGGACCAAGTTATAAGTCCGCTGGGAGAGTACCACCATGACGGAACCGAAATCGCTCAATTGGACTCCCTTTCTGCTCCTTCTTCCAGTGCAGCTCGTGAATTGTAAATAACTTTTAAATGCTCTAACTTTTGTATTGGCCGATCTCAAATGTTTATATGTAAATGTTCGAAAAAAATGCAATCAAAGTCGGGTCAAAATCAATTGACAATTGCGACGACTTCAATCTTATTGCGTGAAAGATCGTGTACGACATATGACATATGACGAGCAGACACGTAGACGCGTAGATTTGTATATAACTAACCCAAATATCAAACATTTAAAAAAAAATAACCAAAAGAGCCTTTGGTACCGGTTGGTAACACCAACCGGTACCAAAGGCCCCCCGCCGAACGCCTACGCGGGGGGGTCCTTTGGTACCGGTTGGTGTTACCAACCGGTACCAAAGGCTCCCTTTGGTACCGGGTCTGGACCCGGTACCAAAGGGCGCCCCCCTTTAGTCACGGTGTCGCGGTACCGGTTCCAGAACCGGTACCTATGAGGGTTACGAACCGTGACCGATCGACCGTTCTCTGGTAGTGTCGAGAAATAATTCAGAACACTACTCACTAGTTCGCTACTATAGACAAAGCTGGAATGTGAGATTTTGTTCTCTCGAATACGCGGGAGAACTACGTATCATTGTATTAAGACGAAAACATGGTACATTTACACAAATAAATTGAATGGCACGGCGAGAGTCAACCGAGCTCACCAATAGGTAGCGAGCAACAACAGCAAGAACTGGAAGAGAAGAACTAGCTAGGACTACTCGCAATAGAGACGACCTAAACCCTTAGCTCCTGCCAAGATTGGATCACCTGCGTATTCTTGACAGCTTCTAGAAGCAGATCGATATAGGCTGTTAGCTGTGATGTGGTATCATTAGTTTAGTTTGTCCAAAAATTTCATTTTATTTTCACAATTAGCAAGCAGTGTGCCCAGCATGTTTACACGGCTAGCACAGCTTCTATCCCCACGCACATTAATTTCTTCCTCTCGAATTAACTTTTTTTAATCATGGTTCTATTTTGCTGGAAAGTAGCCATCACTAGTTCAAAAGACAATTTGTGGCGACACCTCTGATTTACCGCGTTGCCGATTGGTATTGGCAACTGCCAGCACAAATGATCGGGGCCGGTGCCTTATGGACCGCCCTACCCCGTCCTCCCCTGTCCCGCCCCCGCCAGCACAAATGTACCCTATTTGTGCTGGCGGGTCACATATATAAATGCTCACCAGCACAAATCATTTTTTTATCTGATAAAATTCGTTTAATCTATAAAAAATAGCAAATCATGTCAAAAAATTGAAACTTCAATAAACACATTATATGTAGCATATTTCATGAAAAAAATTCCCTTTTTGGTATGTGAGATCATTTAGCATGTGACAAAACTCAAAGTTTATTCTTAGTAATATGAAGAGTGTTAGAGATGTACCAATTTGTGAACAATATATAGTCCAACTCTTGTGAAATGATCTATAATTTTTTATGACAAGGCTATGCACCTATGAAATAACTCCATGCAAAATTTCAGATTTTGGGACAATGTTTATGTTTTATTACTATTCAATGTCGAATAGCTGTAAATTGGAATCTGGATTTTGTTAGAAGTATATTTAAAATTCCATTCAATCTTCATGAAAATGAGTTACACATGAACTCATCTACACAAATATAGTTTTTCACATTTTCTAAAACATGATTTGTGATACATATAATTTAAATTAAAATTATTTCATCTGGTTGCTGCAAAATTTATTTAAATTATAGAAAATAGTAAAGACCTCAAAAAATATTGTAAGTTGTACACAACAACACTAATTGTTGTATTCTTCAATACAAAACTGTTGTGGGTTACATAATGTAGCGTTTTTGCATGTTAATGGCTATTTTCAAATTTAAACAATGAAAATATTTTTTAAAGCAAAAACATTAGTTCTGTTTGGTGTTGTAAACAATGAAAAAGTTGTAGGTTCAAACCATATCAAGTTCAAGCCCGATGTTGTAACTCGTATCCGTACTACTCAATCCCACACTTTTACGTCACTACGTCATAGGCCCACTAAATGGGGTGGGCGGAAATAGGATTTTCTAGTTCTACTAGTTTACAGGTCTAGAAAGATTTGGTCTACAAAGCTAGTTTGAGGCATGTCGAAATGGGTCACTTGACCAAGAGAGAGCAGGTCGAAATGCATATGTAGGATGTCAAAAAATAGAGTCCAAATGTGACCTCGGGGAATTTAGTGCAAGATGTTCCTTGATTCCAAAACGGGCTTAAACTTGATATGGTTTGAACCTACAACTTGGTTTGAATGCCTTGCTGGTCTTCTCGCTGTCCATGCCTCTCTGCAATTGCTTCCTTGTCTTCTATGTATCCATAAGAGTGATGTCCTCACCAGTGATTCCCTCGGCTCCATGTGTCTCCTAGCAAGAAGGCGCCAACGCTTCCATGTGATCTCCTTCGTATATCTAGGTGTGCCTTCTCCTCCATCACCTCCTCCACATCATCCCCTTGTGCTCATACCCCTTTCCCTGCATCTTACTAAGGTTCTCCTCATCCGGCACAGGCTTGGCTACTACAGTGGCAACTTTGCTAGATACATGAGAGTATTGTCTATCTTATTTGAGCCTGCTCATCCAGAAGGAAAACCTTATATTATGGTATCCTATTTTAGTCAATACCTTCTATTGCTCGATCGTGAGCTCAGTAGCCCTCAAACTTAAAAATATACTTACATTGAATTTTATTTAATTTAATTCATACTCATGATTCTCATGAACACGAGACTGACTCTTACCATAATAATGTTTGGGAGAAGCTTTTGTGAAATCATAATGCAACATAAATCAGAAACGGATATGAAAAAAAAAAATCAAAATTTGGGGAATCAGAAAGGGTCAAATGCTTGTACTTCGTAGTGTGAAATTTGGGTACCTAAATCTCTGTACTTGAGTCATGATATTCGATTCAATTATTTGTGGTAATTATGTAATTATAATCGACAACAATGCAATTATCCAATTTCATAGTAGAAAAGAGGCATAATTCATGGACTCTTAGTTTTTTAGTCGATGGTTTTGATAGCCACCGTGCTATCCACTGTTCAGGTCTTCAGGATAGTAGTGACCACATTAAGTAGCTTAATGAGTTACATGCAAATGCTGCAATGATTATGAGTTTAGTAGGAAGTACGTCTTAGCTGAGTACTTGTGTTCTACAATCACATATCATTGAAATGTCAGAGAGAAAGTTAGGATGGCTTAAAAAATATTGTAGATCTAACATGTCGAGTACATGATGTAAAAAGTGACATTACATTGCCTGCACGGTTAAAGTTCTTCGTTATTGTTCTTGTGTCATTGTAAGACTAGGCACATACATATTTATTTTAGATTTTGTCTATAGATTAAGTGAGTCTACTTTGCATATCCTTCTGTGGCTCATGTTTTGTTATATTAAAAAGTACCAATTACTTTCAAAAATAGACTATGGTACCTTGATATTTAAAGAAAATTAGATTAAATTAATTTCCATTATTGCAATTCTCTCCCATCAATGTTGCACCTTCTTCAACTTTTGTTATATCTCACAGGCTAAGATTTAAGTTCATTAATTAGATATCACCATGTGAGTTATATAAGAACTATGTGATTTCACCATCTGTCCTAATTATATTCTATATCTGAAACATATGTCTTCATATTGTTTCGAGACCTCTAGTACCAATTACTGCATGGACAATGGTTCATCACATATGCCAAACAGAAGGTCAATAATCTGGTAGTACTTTAAGCAAGAATTGGTCGATATAAATGGTGTCCTAAAAGCAGTTTGCAAGTATTGGGGATCAAAGACTAATACAAGAATAAAATCAAGTACAAATTGTCTCTAGAATCATATTGCGGAATATTGCTAAAAATCAAAATGAAAACAGAAACACATTTTTGCCACAATGAATAAAAGCATATAGAAGGATTATTTATCATTAATTATCAAAAAAAGACATGAACTAATGACTACACTGTGTATTAGAGATGAGATTCCATTCAACAAGTTTGAGATGATAGTTTCAGATCGTGGATGAATTTATTGTAAACCACATTTAGATCCATTGGCAGGAACAAACATTTCACAATAATTGTGTTGATATTTTTGAGAAAATAAAGAGAGATTTGCAAACTGAACTCTGGAGCATTATTTATCATTTGATCTTTAGACACAAAACCAAAAATTAGGATCAACTTTCTTTATAGTCCATTATGTTGGACTCGACTTTGTCTTGAAAAGAATATAATTGTTTTGAATGATGTGAACTATTCTCATATTGGTCTAGTAAATTATATAGTAATTACAAATTTTCTAACATGCCATGGAATAAAAAAACATGTTCACATTTGAGAATACATTGAAAGACAAGATAGTTTGTGATCTTTTGTAAGAAAGTGAAAATTATCTTAATGCCAGATTTTGATTTCATATCCTCAACATATTAGCCCAAGATTGCATAAATATTTGTAGCATTGTTATAGAAATTATAAGAGATCTAGTTAGTCACATTAATTTGTCACCATCGCAAATTCGACCATTTTTATAAGATATCTAAAAAATAATGTCTTTCCACAAAGTATAATTTAGTTCTTGATTTCTAAACCATTAAAACTTGACACATGTAATGATTCTTGAGGCTGTGAGGTACAAGATTGTTTTAAAGCGATATGAAGCAACGTAGTAGCAACCATTTGAACTGATGATGAGTGGAGTGAAGCTAAGTCTATTAGTGGGGTTTTTTGGGTGGTTTTGAAAAAGCTACAAAGGCATTTATGGCCTATAGAATTGCTGTACACACCATTCATGTTTTTATATAATGTGCTTTGTGTTCAGCAAACTCGATCTAAAATGGCAAGATGACAAGTTAGTCATTTCATAAACAATTTAATTGAACCTCTATAAAAGTAGTTGATATGTTTTAGGATGAAAATTATAAAATGGTACTTGTTATTGGTATCATACTTGACCCAAGAAAGCATGCCGATTTCCTAGACTTCTACGAAAAGGTATGTCAAAACTTTGTTGACAATAAGATTTGGGCTAGAGATTGGTTGGGTAAGTATTTCTGGAAGTATATAAATATGTTCTTAGGAGAAATGATACAAATGAAGCAGTGGCGGACCCAGCCGAAAATTATAGGTGGGGCGGAAATTTAGAAAAAATCTTAACCCTCAATAAAAATAAAGTCGCATACACATATTATATTAGAAATATATATAGATGTAGATATAACTATTGCACCCATGAGAGGAGTAAATGATTTTTTTCATTCAACATAAATCAAATTAAACAATTGGCTGAATTAAAATAAAATATGAGATAATGAACAAAGATTAAGTCACATATTTATTAAAAATGGTGACTACTTTATGAGGATACATATCACAAAGAGTTAAGCATGTCTAGGTGTACTAGATCGATTTAGTTAGGGGTGTGATGCAGAATAGAGACAATTGGCCCATTAGACTAGTAGTGCTTATCCCCCTCAACGCCGCAAGCAATGCTAGTAGCTCAACTACACAAGTGTTGCATACCATGCTCAACCACCAAAGCATGAAGCCTAGAACACATGGCATGGTCAAAGTCACAAACTCAAGACCTTGCTCAGTGCCTCAGTGTCGCTATGTCTGCATACTGTGACTGCGGCAAACCCGAGCGACAGTGGGCAGGGATGAAGCGCTGTTGGCCACCTGGGGCGAACGCCCCACTATGCTGTAGTGGTAGGTCCGCCCCTGAAATGAAGTATCTCAAGGTGGTGTATCTAGGAGCACGATGAACCATTCACTGATGCTAGTACTTTGGCATGGGAAAATTGTTGCTGCTAAATGTGAGGATACATCGTTGCCCCTTGTTGCTACTAGTGGGTGTCAAATATAGCACCATTTATAGAGACTTAGTCTTACTCTATGATTACCTTATAATTACTCTATTGTTAAGAAAAGAGAAGAAAGCAGACTCATCTTAGAGATATAGCTAGGGCTCAAAGTCTAAGACAAGAAAACTGTGTACATGCTTTTTGCCAGTTCTTATAGATACAACACATACAATAATTAATTGTTTGGAATTCCTAAGAAAAAACACTGAATTCCTAAGGAAAAAACACCGAACGCATTGTGTGAGTTGTATGATACTTGTATTTATATAACATGTCAACCTTGGAGAGTGTGCCACAATACAATCCAATCGAATTAGCATAACTCATATCTATGATATTTATTTTGTTAATCTCTCATCGAGTTGTATTTTTTCTATGATATTTTACATTAAATTTAACTTTGAACTCGTAAAGGCAAGAGGTGCATCGCTTTATTTAATACGAGATGAATGGATAATTGACAACTATATATATGAGGTATTTGGGTTTTTTTCGTGGCGATAGTAATAGTGGATAACTCATCAGCATGTTAAGTTGCATAGATAATAATCTTATTCTCCCTTAACATTTAATGGTGAGGCTTCTCTTGTTGCCAATTACTAAGATACCAAGTAAATGTGAAAATTAGCTCATCGAAGGCTCAAAGCCTTATATTGTTTTTTCTAAGTATATATGCCAAACTTTCAGTTATTTCTAATAGATCTAAATGGGTCATAAATCTTAGAAAGTCCTATCCAATATAAGTAGGCAGGGGCTCTTCTATAGCTTTGGTAGCTAGTCAAAAGTCATAACTTTAAAACCTACTAAGTACATCTAGATAACCATTTGTTGACGGCCCTTAGACGCGTCAATCGTGAACCGCAAGTGCACGGATCAGTTGTAGCTTTTCCCTTAGAGTACTCCCCAAGGTTTATCAATCCGTGGAACTAAAGATACAAGAAACAATCCAACTAGCATAGAAATCCTTTAGTGTTGAAAGAGAGTTGCAAAATGGATCTAATCTATGAAAACCAAACACCGGAGGTAGCAAGAGAGAGTTAGAGATAACCAATCTAGATCGCCTAGATCATGCATATGTTGTAGCTCTGAGCCAAATAGAGTGAAGTAAGATAGATGTGAATCTCAATAAGAAACATCTTTAAATCATGACCTCCGGTCAAACTCCCGAAAGCCCCACCTTACATGGGATCACACCCTGTCATGCTCCCTGTCGGCGTGGGTAACTTAAGGGCACGTTCACAAGTGAACGTGTCGAACCACTTGGTAGATCCGGTATGAACCCCTAGCCACCATGGCTACAAGAACACCCCAAGCAATCTATCTCGAGAATAGATTGGAGAAGAAGCAAAACCAAGATAGAACGAAATCGTAGAAAGAGGCACTTGATCGCTTAAGATTCAGAAACACAAATAACTTCATCATGAATGATAGTACATCACAAGATCACCACCGGGATCCTACCTTGATCTTGATAATCCTAGCTCTAGAACTCCGACGTGGTCTTCCTCGCAGGGTTCCCATGTCGGCTAGGGTAGAACCCTAGACAACTAGCACGACCCTCAGCTCTCCGAAAGGTGTCCCTCTATCTCCTCTGCTCCTCGGCGTCGAATGACGGATTAATTATGCGTGGGACAGGGACACAGGGGCTATTTATACCCCGAGGAAACCCTAGGTCGAAGGGGAGGGCGAGGCGGCGCCAGGGGGGCAAACGACGTCCAAAGGCCCACATGCATAGGTGGAACATCTACTGAAGCTTCCAGAAGACTTGGAGAGAAAGACGAGGACGAGGCGGCCCAGAGAGGCCGGCCTGGCCTCTTTCCTAGCCGTCTCGTCCTCGTCTTTCTCCCCAAGTCTTCTGGAAGCTTAAGTAGTTGTTCCATCTATGCATGTGCGCCTTTGGTCGTCGTTTGCTTCGGGATATCTTCGAGATAAGAATGGGAAGTGGATGACCTTCCAAATTCTCCAATTGATTTGCCTTGACCCCGAAGTCTCTTGACCTTATCTTGAAGCACTTGCCTTTCAAATATTCTTGGAGGATGGTTCACCAAAGATGAGCACGAACGGGGCTTGGAATGACATAGGCCGGCCGGCCTAGGCCATGTGGGGCCGGCCGGCCTACCCTCTTCTTTGGGCTTCTGGCCTTCATCTTTCATCGTGTTGTCCTTGGTCACAAGCCTTATCCATTTGTGCTCCAATTTAGCCCAAAAACCTGCGTAAACAGAAATCCTCCAAAAACACATGCATATGCAAAAACGTCCCGGTTATAGAATATGATCAATAGGTTAGATATCAAATTTATGCCATTATTGAAGATAAACAAGGGTAAAAAGGTGTCGCTAAGGAGCGTCAACACCATTGCAGCCTACCACCTCCCACGAGAGACGTCGTTCAACATTTCCTTACACTCAACAACATGTAAATTATGTGTCAACATTTTGGATAAGCTAATTCAACATTTTATTGGGTCACACCAACATTGCTCTCTCATCATACATGTTTCAACTCTTACAACTAATTCAACAACCACTGAATCATGTTGCAATATTATTTCTGATATGCTAATAGAATATTTTATGAGGGTTATATTTGTATATATGGTTTGCTTGGGGGATTAAATATGTATGCATGGATATCTTGCTCCTCACATATCTTAGACACCTAAAGTTTTGAAGAAAAAAAGTTCATGACGTTACATAGAATTTCCTGGAATATAACTAGCCAACAGAAAAGAGGCGAAAGGTTGCCTAGACCATGGTCGAGACACTTCGTATGTATCAGGTCTTACAAGATACGTACGGCATGAGGAATGTTATGAATAGTAGCAATTGGGGCAATGCAAGTCCACATGCGTGAGCGTGACCGCAAGTAGTAGATGATCGAGGAGAAGCCAGCGGCTACTCAGAACCTCTCTATGAGCGTGGTTGTATACCACATGTGCTAAGTAGTGAGCAGTGAGTAACAAGTGAGATTAGGATAGAGTACTTACTTACCAGTGGTAAGCAATAACACTATTCATTGAAAAACCACCATTTATCCATCGTGTGATATTGATCCCTGTTCTAAAATTGATCTATGGCCATGGTCTTGGGTGTGAAGAGGGAAAAAACCACCATATATCCATCGTGCGGTATCGATCCCTATCCTAAAATCGTTCCATGGCCATTGTCGTGATGAGCTAGAGGGTGTGAAGAGGGGATCTAGATTGTCAAGGGCATTTTGGTCCATACAAAATTGAGTAGCTACAAAATGCCTTGTGCGTGGGTTCAAGAGCACCAAATACATATAAATAACACAACTCAAGGAGAAGAAGAATTGTAATAGCATGATTCCAAATAGATGAGAAATTTAATGATATATATCCAAATTTGTAAAATA
>CM014273.1:18656008-18784346 GCA_004135705.1 Alloteropsis semialata | reverse complement strand
TGGGCTCGATGATCTTTGTGGGTCCGATTCTGGTAATTCCTCGGCCGATGGGCTTGAAGACTCGGCCGGACTCGGCTGGCGTGCAGAAGATTCTCCGATGACCTGAGTTTGCAGAGAGGGTTAGTTTCAATAAAGAGAGAAATCAAATTTATGAAGTTCTTGAACTTGCCAGAGCAGTCTTCGGGCGTTTTGGAATTTTTGAGGACATCTGCTTCTTCCTTTTTCTGCTGTCACCGTATGCCGATAGAAGCTTGCCGATGGTGGGAGAGTCACAGCCGATCCACGGATCTGGCGAGATATTGCTGTAGACGACTTGTTTCCCCGATCGAGTCATCGTTGGAGGGGTACGATCGACATCCTGGTAAAGAATTGTTTAACAAAATAAAATTATGAAGAAGGAGGGAAGCAAGTTCACAGGTATTACCTCTGGTTTGCCCTTGAAAGTAGGCAGCAACTTCTGGACATAAGTTTTGCAGGCGATGTGAAATAGATGTTGACGCCATTCGGCCCACCATGTGTTGAAGGTCTGATGAGTTACAAGGCCGATTGCAAAGGTATCCAAATTGGTTTTATCAATGGGAGGCTCAAGTCCCAGAAGACGATCCCATTCCAAGCCTGTATCAACTTTTCCCCTTGGAAAAACTCGATCGGTCAAGATTAGGTAGGGTGGAAGCTGTCCGATACCAAATTGACGAGCAGCCAGGTTTGGATGATAGTATTCATAGGTTGATTGCCCTGGCTTGCTCTGACTGAGGCCGATCGGAAGAAATTGAGCATTAATGCAAGTTCGGAAAATTGTCAGGGCTTCTGAATCTGCCTCTACAATCATGTTGAATCTGAATTTGTAGGGCAGCTCGTATTCATCAGTGTGATGGTACAGGAACCAGAGCATTTTGTCGTCAGTAATACCTCTATAAAGGAGTGCAAAGTATTTGGAAGATTCTTTGCTTGATAACTTCTCAGCAGGGAAACCCATAGCAGCTTCACCAAGTGAGGTACATCGGCGCCAGGTGATCTCCTCCGATTAGTTATCTGGGAATCTCATCTTTCGGAGATCTACTTTGACGGTCTTGCTCAGATGTAACACTAACCACATCTGAATGAACCACCACGGCCCGCCAAGGTTGGTGATGGGTGATCCAGTCCTCAGGCGCTTGGCGACTTGATGAAGTAGATTGTATACTGCTCCCAGGAGAAGTTGACCAAGGCTGATGACATGGTCACTTACCAGCAATTCGGCCAGGTGTTGGAAGTTGGCCGTTGGACCGAGGGTGGTACCGCAAAAGAAGAATCTGTCCAACCACATGTTCAGAAAGGCCACATGCTCGCGGTCAGTCACAGGTCCGGTCCGAAGATTTTTCTCCATATATCCTGTCCAACCGCCACAGTTCTTGGTCTTAAAATGGTGTTTGGGCTTGATGTTGAGCCGGGAGGGACGTTTGTCGCCAGTGACATTGAGGCCGAGAAGCATGACTACATCAAGTAGTGTTGGGGTCATCGGACCATGTCCAAAGAGGAAGGCATTCAATGCATCGGACCAAAAGTGTGATGCAGCAATCAAGAGATTCTCATTCTTAGCAATGTGTCCGATGCTAAGGCCAATACACTGGGCGATATCTAATCTATCCCAGATTGCAGACTTGGAGGCCGACACTCTCAAGTACCAATTCTTCCATCCAGGTAGAACTGTCGGCCAAGATCGAAAGGCGTTCTTCCAATCATCCAAATCAAAACCCGAGGTCTTGAATGGGATCCGGTGGGTTTCCAGATTAATGAATTCAGTGGGGTCTGGGTCTCCCATTGGACCAAGAAGGTAGGCCCCTTGATAGTTGCCTACGGGGATTAGGGTTTGAATGCGAGCGGCCTAAAAAGAAGATGCGAATAACGAGTTTGGAGAAGCCGAATCTAATGCGGAACTTAAAATGGATTCAGATTTAGTGAAATACCTCCGGGATTGGACAACGCGTTTCTCCTGCTGGATCTGCGTGTGCCGAGGAAGAACTTGAGGCAAAGAAGGTTGATGGAGAGGGGGTTGAAGAGCTTGTTGCTGCCGCCATCGTCGAGGACATGACCGCCGCCATTGTTGAGCTCGTGACCCCAGCCATAGTGGGAGGCATGGCAGATGGAGAACTCGCTGGAGCAGATGCGGAGGTGGAAGCGGACATAGAAGAATGAAGGGCGCCCATGGAGGATGATTGCGCCATTTGAAGCAGTTTTTGGTGTAAGTTCGAGTGAATGTGAATGGCCACTCGGGAGAGAGGAGGAAGAAGATGAGCAGTACGGGTTTTTGGCGAGGAAGGAGAAGTGTACAGTGTGGCCGCCGGCAGTAATTTTATAAGGTGAAAACGGTCATGGTCCGAAGATTGAGGAGCCGCGCAGTACAGAGATGGAAAGTTTCGGCACGAAAATCGGTGGAGGAGTTATGATGGCAGATACGAATTTTGGAACAAAATGATATTTTATTCCAAAATTGGGGGGCATGTGTTGACACCGGATTTTCGCACCTGACATACTGAGTCAGATGATGACGTGGTGAGGATGAGGCTGCGCAGTGGACCCGTTGACTGGTCAAGGCTGAAGGTGACAAAGAAGGAAGCCGATACTGAAAAGGGGTCCGATGAGGCGGGTGTCCGACCCGATGACGAGTGCAAGAAGAAAGGCGCGTCGGCTAAGGAAGAAGCGTATCAGATTCGGGGACTATTTCCTTTTCAGAAGGTGTTTGAGAGTCCCGTTGTATCTTAAGCTTAGTTTACTTTATTTAGTTAGTCTGGTCCGATCAGGACTCTCCATGACCAGGGTATAAATATGAACCCTCGTCCATTGTAAATAAGAATTGACACAATCAATACAACCCGGCTTCACGCCAAAACCTAGTAGTAGTTACCGACGAAGCTCATTGGTGGACGGGCTGCATCAGTTCTGATCTCCGGCTTACCAGTAAGTTAGTCAATTTATCGAACTAGTATAGGCTTTGAATTGAGGCGCATCGCCCTTTCTCGTTTATACTGTTCAACCGATTTATGCCCTTTCTCGTTTATACTGTTCAACCGATTTATCTCTGGATAATCAAGATTGATATAGATTCCCTACGTCGGAGCTAGATCAATATTGATTATTCAACAATTATCGTTTATCGGACTATACTTTAAGCCTAGATTCCCTACGTCGGAGCTAGGTATCAAGATTAGTCTAGATTCCCTACGTCGGAGCTAGAATAATCTTGGTTACTAAAGGTAGTCTTTGCGGTTTGTTGAAGTTGCTAGATTGGTTTAGATCTACGCCATGTGAATCAATTCTACTTCTTCAACGGCTTTGAGCATAGGTCTTGGTCCGATTTAAGCAATATTTATCTTACAGTATCGTTCTATGTCCGATCTTGCTTTGTGGTTTAATCTGGTTGTTCTTTGAGTATTGCATTGGTGTAGATTCCCTACGTCGGAGCTGGATCTGTGTAATATGCTTAGATTAATCTTTGACTGTCATGTTTGGTCTAGATTCCCTACGTCGGAGCTAGGTTCATCTTGATTAGTTAAAGGAAGCTTTGGTTATGCCTTATTGCTATTTGAATGTTAAGTGTGGTGTAGATTCCCTACGTCGGAGCTGGATCTTGCTTAATTGTTCAGTAGCATATCTTAGAATCAGAACGTATCTGTTAATGTTTTACCTGCTTATTTTGCTTAATCTGATCAACACATGTGCGAGCATCTTGTTTAATTGACAGGTTGATGAATCGAATCTGATTATCTAGCTATCTGATCTGATCATAGTTGGAGAAATCTAGATTCCCTACGTCGGAGCTAGATTTCTTTGAAAAGGCTATAGTCCGTTCGGTTGGTTGGATGGTCCGATAAGACGAGTCAAACTGGCAACTAAACAAGGTGGACAATGTATCGGCTTACACTTTGATTATTTAATATCTTGTTTCAAGACATAGCTGATCCATTATTTTACATATTGGCCTTGTTTTATGCTTTATTTCATTATTTAAAGGCTAGTCTGTTATATCAATTAAGGTCCGATCCTGATTGGTCCGATTCTGAGGTCCGATTTGGTGTCTGATTGAGGTCCGATCACTTGGTCCGATTGACGTCATCATTGAGGTCCGATTCTGAGGTCCGATCGGTATCGGCCGATGCGTGTCTGATTGGGTCTTGGCTACAATTCGACGTTACTCCATCGTCTGAAATAGAGCCGGCACAATCAAAGAGCAATTTAACTGTTTTATTCCCTTGTCAATTTCAGGTCAAATTGACTGGCACGCCGCGAACCTGAACTGGAGTGTAGACTGGCACTGGAGCGAAGCTGATCTCCCTGGTCTTCTTGTGCTGCACGCGGGGAATACGACCGCCGATTTTCCGCGTCAACACTTTTCTTTTTTCTTTTCTTTCTTTATGCTCCTCAGAACTTCTAGCAACATTAGTACTTACTCAGCACCCCCCCATGCTTAAACGATTGCTCGTCCTCGAGCATAGAGGTGATGGCTAATGCTGAAGTAAGTATCCATCTTGATCTTCTGGAAAATGGTTTGAATTTTCGGGAAGTATCTTCTCGTCAAATTTTGAAGCAATTGAAGGAGGACAGGGGGTAGGCCGGTCGGCTCAGGGTGTTTGGGCCGGTCGGCCCACTCTTGGTGGACCTCCGTTTCTTCTAATTTTTCTTCTATGCACTCTTTGATGCCTCCCAAATATATGTTCCTTGTATCAAGCTCTTGATTCTCTAGATTTTCCTCGAGATGATAATCCATACTCAAATTGGGTTGTGGTCAAGGAGGTATTTCACAAAAAGATAATTTGGGTTTAGGGTGGATATCCAGCGAAGTTTGTGAAGTTTTCGGTGTAGAAACTCACAATGCATGGATAGATAGGCTAGCAAAGAGAAGGTACGCAAAAAGGAATGGTCAGCTTCTTAGTCTCGTACCAAAGAAGATAAGTCCTGAATCAATTCACTTGAAAATAAATCTTATACTATGGTTCATCATGATATATCATTTAGGCTTTGGATAGGCAGAGCAATTGCAAAAGGTATTAATGACAAGGCTAGCTCAATTTTAAATTCAGCAATTAAACATCCCTTGACAAGTTTAAAAGAGAGAGCAAGAATAATAAATATGGGTCTAAGATTATCATAACCTCCACAAAAGATTGACCTGATATTTAGATAAATTTCAGATCGTGTTAAGGAGAGCATTAGTTCAATCATGCATAAGCCAAGCACAAAAATAGACAAAGCGGCAACGATCATCATATTCCAACATGGCATAAACTTTATATAATCAATAGTAATCATATCATGAAAGCATAGGTGATATATATAATTATCATGGTGATGATAAAGAAAAGGACACACTAACACACATGCTGAAAATAAATAAAAATAGAAAACTGCTACGCACACAAGCTTGCACACACGCTGAAAATAAATAAAAGAAAGGAGAAAACTCAAACCACATGTGCGAGCAATTTATTCTTGATCCTTCGTCGGTCACTCCTCTTGGCTTGGCTGATGTCTTGCGTTATACCCTTGGTCATAGTATACTTGCGAGGCTCCTCCTTCAAATTGTTCCGCCAATGCTAGAAGTCCCATTTGATATGCAATCCCCATGGTTCCATCTTCTAGTCGGTCCGTATGCCTCCGGATGGCATTAATGTCCTCCAAGTTTCTATCGGCGTAGGCTCCAATCATTCTTGTGCTTCTTTTCTGTTGTTGGAGGTGTGCAAGTTGAGCTCCAAACGATGGATCCGGGAACACTCCTTGATGTGGCAGCGGTGGGTATACATAATTGCTATATATAGGTGGCGGTGGATATACCGGTGGTGGCACCAGCGCTCCATGCCCCATGCTTGAGATGATGCATCTCCCCATTGTTGCCCCCATCCTTCTGGAGGTCCTTGTCCACTTGGTGCATTTTGAAATTCAGTTGTCCAATAAGCGAACTAGCCGGTGGTAATTCCTCTCCCACCTCTTCTTCAACCGGCGCCGATGACTCTCCAATATGCTTCCCTCTTTTATTCTTCTTAGCCTTGACCAAAATCTTCTCATCGCACCAATCAACTCTTCCTCTTGCAAATAATTTCAATCTTGCATCGGGGATATAAATATTGGTGTTTGCAATTTTGAAACCATTCTTCTCATCTCCCCCGATGTAGTGACCTTGCCTCATAGCTTCAATTTCAAGGTCGCTTCCCTTTATGTAGAACGCCGAGTTTGTCTCCAATCTTGGGTTCAATGCAATTGTTATCATGGTAAGATAATAACCCAAGCCAATATCTCTAGAGCCAGATGTTGCTTCACATACCTACCTATCAATCATGATGTAGGTAGGATCAATTGTTTGCTTTTTCACCAATGTTATTAACAATTTAACTCCGCATCAGTTACTTTGGACTCTCTCATCCTCCCGAAGATTCTCTTGCTCATCCAAGAGTGAAGTATTTGAAGTATGACATTGCTTGTATTCTTCCTTTGGCGATTGTCATCTTTTGCAATTTTCTTCCAAATTTTATCTATTCCTCCTTCTTCAACTTCGGCTCTTTCCGGTGCATCACCCTTGAAACCAAGTAAATTTCCAATATCCTCAAAGGTGATGGACCTTTCTTCATCCTTCAACCTAAATTCGAGGCATGACACTTCTGCTCATCAACTTTTCTTGTCACCACTCTCATGGTCATCATTATCTCCAATGCAATTTCTCCATGCACGTGCACCTGAACACCATCGGAAAATTGCCTTCATCCGAGGTTTTCCCATAAATGTCACCATAGAATCCCAACCTTTGCAGCGCATCATCATTAAAATCGGTGTTTGCCTTCAACCTTCCTCTTAAATTCTTGAGCCTTGCTTCTTCTTCCTCCGACAAGATGACAAACCCATATTCTGAAATTCTTGGCTTGTATGGCGGTGGTGCGGTTGATCTTGTGGCACGTCGAGGTGCAGGAGGTGGTGGTGCGCCGGCACGCCCATGAGGTTCGGTGAACCGCATGGAGGTACTTCTTGGGTCTTGCATCCCACCAAGGAGCAACATGTCGCTCCTTGGTGCGGGGTTGTCTTCCTCCATGCTTCGTGGTGACTCGGCAATAGAGTGCCTTCACGAAGATCTCGCCGATGGCGCGTCGGATGCCGACGACCTCGTCCTCTTTCCGGTGATGAAATATGACGCTCCTCCTCATGGTGCCTTGCTGCACAAACATAAAAACCAACACACCAGGGGTTTCCCGCTGGTGGAAAAACAATATATTGAAGAGGAGAGCAAACTAGGAATTGTAGTGAATTTTTGGAGATTTTTGGGGGTGATTTTGATTCTCGAAAATTTCAGAGCTCTTGCTGGTGTCCTGAGTGGAAGAACATGAAGTAATGTGTGAGAGACATACCTTTGAAAGATGAGCACCAGGGGGATTAATTGGGCACTAGGCCGGTCGGCCTAGGGTCCTTGGGGCCGGCCGGCCTTGGGTGTCCCCTGGCCACCTTCACGTGTCTTTGCTCCCATGTCCTCCTGAGTTGATTCTTGATCATTGTCCAGCAGCTCCACATGCTTTGCACCGCCCAAATGTTGTGAACCACTCATTCTTTGGAAAAGTTTTCAACTTGCACATTGTTTTCTCCACCTTGATTCATGCTTTTGTCCTTTGCTTCAACTCCACTCCAAATGTTGCTTTCAATCTTGCAAAAATGAGTGTACCACCATGCATAGTTGCCCCCTCTTGCATGTGGTGGTAGGTGAAGAGCATAAAAATTCTTTCCGTGAACTAAATCTTGGTCATTTGTAGTGATCATGATCATAAACCTTTCCAAAGTATATTTAGATGCCTAAGTCCTCCTCTAATCTTGACAAATAAAACCAACTCAAAGCAAGCAATGAGTTTGAATGAATAAATAGAGGGGAATTTGGGCATCATAAACATTTGTAGGTCGAGAAATATTTTTCGACTACGTTAATTTTGATTGCGCCGGTATTGCTCACTTTCATGAATTGATAGCGAACTTTCCCGAGTTCAACCGTGGGTCATCGGTTTAGGTTCTAAATTTTGGCCAAATGAGAGAGGTATTTTGAATAAAATCAAATAAAAATGGGCTTAGAAAATTCTAATTCTAGGGAAACAAAACTGAAAATTCCTAAGGTTGTGTGAGCCTAGCATGCATCAAAGAATTTAAAGAATTAAGAACAACGCTTGGCTCTACTCGTGTCTTTGCAATGATCAAGTTAGTCCGGCCGTCATGGAAAGGATGGTCGCCAAAATGGGTTTGGGAACTTTGGTTTTGGGTTTCTCAAGATAAGCAAATAAATCATGTGATGGCTCAAGTCATTGGTTTAGAATAAGAAATAAAATCAAAACGACCGAGCAACTCTAAATTAAATGTCCGACCGAACGACCAAATTAACAAATGTTTACCAAGTCTTGCGTAGCAAAATTCATGACTCACTTACTCAAATGTCTTCAGGGTTGTCCTCCTGGTAGCTTATTCTTGACTCGACAAACGGGTTGCCTCCCGCAAAGTGCTTTGTTTATTGTCTATAGCTAGACTTCTTTCTTTTCTTCACTTCGGACCAACGCTCGGTGGTGGCGTTGCAGTCTTGGGTACCCACTTCTGCACGATCCTTGGCTTGGGTGCAGGATTATTCTTCGGCTTAGTCATCTTTTTTGTCTTCACAAGGCGGGCTTTTAGCTTTTGTCTCGACGGATGCAACAACTTCTTTGGTCTCGTTCGCTTTCTTCTTCTTCGGCTCCTCCTTGGTGTCACGTCGGTGAGGTGGAATATATTTAACATTGACCATATTGCATACCTCAAGTGTGGACGAAACTTGAACTCGCTCATGGTGCCATTGATGTCGAACTTGATCTCCCCTTGCCAACGTCGATGTTTGCCCTTGCGGTCTTGAGGAACGGCCTCCCAAGGATGAGTGGCGACTTTGTCCCTTCTCCCATATCAAGAATCACAAAGTCAACGGGGACTAGGTGTTCTCCAATCTTCACGGGTACGTCTTCGGCGATGCCCAAAGGATAGCGAACGGAGTTGTCCTGCTAACTCTAGGCACATGGCGGTGGGTTCCGGCTCCGGTAAGCGTAGCTTCTCATACACGGCCTTCGGCATGACGCTCACACTTGCACCAAGGTCACACAATGCCCTCTCGAACATGTATGATCCAATGGAACATGGGATGGTTGGACACCCCGGATCCCTCTTCTTCTCGGGAGCTTGATCGGCGATAGCCGCGCTGCATTCTTCGGTCATCTTGATGGTGCTTGGCGGCGGCATCTCGCGCTTGTTTGCAAGGATGTCTTTGAAGTAGCGAGAGTATGTTGGAACTTGTAGAGCGTCCAAGAGCGGCATGTTGATGTTCAACCTACGAACCACTTCAACAAATTTTTCGAAATGCTCATCAATTTTACCTTTGTAATGTGGCCACGGAGGAAGAATCTTGGTATCTTCATCGGTCATCTCAAACTCTGGCTCTTTGATGACTATTTTCGGTGCGGGAGTAGGTGCCTTCTCTTTTGATGTCATCACGGCTTCAACACTTGGCTTAGGCTTCCTTGCTCCGGCAGGGTGTTCGGGATCTTCGGTCTCCTTCCCCGAGCAAGTTTGAATTGCTTTTGCCGTCTCCGGATTTTGAGGTTGCCCCGGTAATCTTCCTTCATTACTAGGTAGGCGTCCGGCTAGCTGGGTCACTTGTGTCTCTAGCATCTTCATCATGTTGAGCACTTGATGGTTAGAGCTTGACCTCCATCACCTTGCCATCAATGTTCTCCAATATCTTGTCCATAGCCTTGAACTTAGTGACGGCGTCCTTGTTGATCTTGCCTTGCTCCTCCATGAACTCCTTCAATTGTATATGAAGAGGCACACCGAGTTTTGAATGGACGAGCTTGCATTAAATTGAGGTCTACCTTGTTCATAACGGAAATTTGATGGAGGAAACAAATCCCCCTTCCTCTTGTACTCGAGCACTTTAGCTTCCTCCAAACAATTCTTCTAGACATGGCCGTACTCTCCACGATCTTCACATGTGGACCTTGCTTCGACTGCCTTCAAATCAATATCATGGGCTTTCTTCTTGTCCATCTCCATCTTCTCCAACCTTCTCATAAGCGAACTGATCTTCCCTTCTAGTATTTTTTCGCGCTCCACCAGCAAAACACTTTTAGCAACGCCTGCGGACAGTATAGGGTGCAGCCGTCCCGATGATGCCCACGCATCATTGTCCGTCACCTTCTTGAATAGCTTGAGAGGTTGTGTCGGGGTGAGCTCAATGATGGATCCTCCAGCCGATGCGTCGATGATTGACCTTGATGCCGTCGTGAGGCCTTGGTAGAACTTCTGGACTATATCCTCCTTTGGAAACTTGTGATGTGGCACGGCTCGGATGTAGTCGTTGAAGCACTCATAGGCTTCCGCAATAGTCTCCGTCGGGGTTTGCGCGAAGGTAGCAATCTTGTTGCGCAAAATCTGAGTCTTGCCCAGCGAGTAGAACTCCGTCATGAAAGCTTTCATCAAGGTATCCCAATTTTGCACCGTTTGCGCCGATAGAGAATGAAACCATTGAAGTGCTCTCCCAAGTAGAGAGAACAAAACGAGCCTCGCTCTCACTTGATCTTGAGTTACTCCTTGCATGTCGAAGGTGCGGCATAGTTGGATGAATGCTTGAAGGTGAAGGTTGGCATCTTCTTTTCCGGTGAAGGGCGAGCTTTGCACCATACGGATGGTTGAAGTCTTGATCTCGAACGGTCCTCCAACATCATTGAGGTCTTGGATAGGCAAATCCTAGATGTCCGGGATGCATAGCTCTCCGATCGTATGTTCCGGTAGCGCCATCTTGGGTTGTGGTGGTGCCTCCTTTGGACTTGGTGGTGGAGTTTCTTGAGGTGTAGACGATGAACTTCCGGTCTTGCCTTTCGGATCTACTAATTCCAGCTTCTTAGCTTGTGCTTCGCATCTCCTTCGCCTGTAAAGTTTTTTTGGATCATCCACAAAATTTTTCGGTTTGTTGGAGAGGTAGCCATCCATCTCCTGTTAGGGCTAGTGAAAGCAAAATATATACAAGATCTAAAATAAAAAGATAGAATGAAATAAAAATAAAATAAAACTAGATTAGATTGATTTTTGTGGATTAGATCTATTTTTGATAAAAGAGAAAATAAGAGATCTAAAAAGAGAGAAATCAAAAGAAAATCAAGAAAAAGAAATATTTACGAATGCTAGTCAAATCGGATCTTAATCGATAGTTCCCCGGCAATAGCGCCAGAAAAGCTTGTTGACGGCCCTTAGACGCGTCAATCGTGAACTACAAGCGCACGGATCAGTTGTAGCTTTTTCCTTAGAGTACTTCCCCAAGGTTTATCAATCCGAGGAACTAAATATAAAAAAACAATCCAACTAGCATAGAAATCCTTTAGTCTTGAAAGAGAGTTGCACAACGGATCCAATCTACTAAAACCAAACACTGGAGTAGCAAGAGACAGTTAGAGATAACCAATCTAGATTGCCTAGATCATGCATATGTTGTAGCTCCGAGCCAAATAGAGTGAAGTAAGATAGATGTGAATCTCAATAAAAAGCATCTTTAAATCACGACCTCCGGTCAAACTCCCGAAAGTCCCACCGTACACTGCATCACACCCTGTCACAATGCTCCGTATCAGCGTCGGTAACTTAAGGGCACGTTCACGAGTGAACATGTCGAACCACTTGGTAGATCCAGTATGAACCCCTAGCCACCATGGCTACAAGAACACCCCAAGCAATCTATCTCGAGAATAGATTGGAGAAGAAGCAAAACCAAGATAGAACGAAATCATAGAAAGAGGCACTTGATCGCTAAAGATTCGGAAACACAAATAACTTCACCATGAATGATAGTACATCACAAGATCAGCACTGGGATCCTACCTTGATCTTCATGATCCTAGCTCCAGAACTCCGACGTGGTCTTCCTCACAGGGTTCCCACGTCGGCTAGGGTGGAACCCTAGACAACTAGCATGACCCCAAGTTCTCCGAAAGGTGTCCCTCTAGCTCCTCTGCTCCTCGGCGTCAAATGATGGATTAATTATGTGTGGGACAGGGACATAGGGGCTACTTATACCCTGAGGAAACCCTACGTCGAAGGGGAGGGCGAGGCGATGCCAGGGGGGCCTAGGCCGGCCGGCCCAGAGAGGCCCAGGCCGGCCGACCTGGCCTCTTTCCTGGCCGCCTCGTCCTCGTCTTTCTCTCCAAGTCTTCTGGAAGCTTCAGTAGTTGTTCCACCTATGCATGTGGGCCTTTGCACGTCGTTTGCTTCGGGATATCTTCAAGATAAGAATGGAAAGTGATAACCTTCCAAATTCTCCAATTGATTTGCCTTGACCCTGAAGTCTCTTGGCCTTATCTTGAAGCACTTGCCTTTCAAATATTCTTGGAGGATGGTTCACCAAAGATGAGCACGAATGGGGCTTGGAATGACATAGGCCAGCCAGCCTAGGCCATGTGGGGCCGGCCGGCCTGCCCATTTCTTGGGGCTTCTAGCCTTCAGCTTTCATTGTGTTGTCCTTGGTCACAAGCCTTATCCATTTGTGCTCCAATTTAGCCCAAAAACCTGTGTAAACAGAATCCTCCAAAAACACATACATATGCAAAAATGTCCCAGTTACAGAGTATGATCAATAGTTTAGTATCAAATTTATGCCATTATTGAAGATAAACAAGGGTAAAAAGGTGTCGCTAAGGAGCGTCAACACCATTGCAGCCTACCACCTCCCACGAGAGACGTCGTTCAACATTTCCTTACACTCAACAACATGTAAATTATGTGTCAACATTTTGGATAAGCTAATTCAACATTTTATTGGGTCACACCAACATTGCTCTCTCATCATACATGTTTCAACTCTTACAACTAATTCAACAACCACTGAATCATGTTGCAATATTATTTCTGATATGCTAATAGAATATTTTATGAGGGTTATATTTGTATGTATGGTTTGCTTGGGGGATTAAATATGTATGTATGGATATCTTGCTCCTCACATATCTTAGACACCTAAAGTTTTGAAGAAAAAAGTTCATGACGTTACATAGAATTTCTTGGAATATAACTAGCCAACAGAAAAGAGGCGAAAGGTTGCCTAGACCATGGTCGAGACACTTCGTATGTATCGGGTCTTACAAGATACTACAGCATGAGGAATGTTATGAATACTAGCAATTGGGGCAATGCAAGTCCACATGCGTGAGCGTGGCTGCATGTAGTATATGATCGAGGAGAAGCCAGCGGCTACTCGGAACCTCTCTACGAGCATGGTTGTATACCACATGTGCTAAGTAGTGAGCAGTGAGTAACAAGTGAGATTAGGATAGAGTACTTACTTACCAGTGGTAAGCAATAACACTATTCATTGAAAAACCACCATTTATCCATCGTGTGATATTGATCCCTGTTCTAAAATTGATCTATGGCCATGGTCTTGGGTGTGAAGAGGGAAAAAACCACCATATATCCATCGTGCGGTATCGATCCCTATCCTAAAATCGTTCCATGGCCATTGTCGTGATGAGCTAGAGGGTGTGAAGAGGGGATCTAGATTGTCAAGGGCATTTTGGTCCATACAAAATTGAGTAGCTACAAAATGCCTTGTGCGTGGGTTCAAGAGCACCAAATACATATAAATAACACAACTCAAGGAGAAGAAGAATTGTAATAGCATGATTCCAAATAGACGAGAAATTTAATGATATATATCCAAATTTGTAAAATAACAGTGGAACAGATCAAATTAGCCCTGTTAATTTCACAGTGCACAAGATCAGTGGCGACCGGCAAGGAAATAGGCGCACGCAAAAGCGGTCAAGGTCGGAACCGAACCGTGGAGTGACGCGCGGTAGGCAACACACAGGCCATATGGTCAATGCACCCACATTAAAAAAAACATCATGTCGTGGGACTCAGACTAGTGAGCCACAACCCACGGCGGGCAACTGGCACGTATGACCGGCGACTGCGGCATTTTGCTTGCACAGAGAACACATTACTGGAGGTGAGAGCTAGTAAGGCTTTGGTATTTGGTTCCTCTTGGTTTATGGATCCTACAGGGCTAAAGTTTGGTCGGTGACTAGTTTGGATCCTATAGGGCTAAGGTTTAGCTCTGTCATATCGGATGTTTTGATAGTAATTAGGAGAATTAAATGTAGACTAATTACAAAACTAATTGCATAGATGGAGGCTAATTCATGTGATGAATCTATTAAGTCTAATTAGTCCATAATTTGACAAAGTGGTGCTACAGTAATTATTTGCTAATGATGGATTAATTAGGCTTAATAGATTCATCTCGCGAATTAGCCCAGCACTTCTGCAATTAGTTTTATAAATAGCCCAAGTTTAGTCCTCCTAATTATCATATAAGTGTTTGATAAGACAAGGACTAAACTTTAGCCCAAGGATCCACACACAGCCTAAACTTAAGTCCCAATAAGTCCTTCAAGTGCCAAACATGGTGAACTTGTGGGAGCTTATTGGGACTAGAGATCCATAAGTCCATAAGTCCCAAAATTAGAGCTTATGGGAGCTAAAAGCCGTTTTTGACAGGGGTACCCTTCATTTATTGCTCACCCATCTCTCCCCAAGCCCCATCTCTCCCTATGCATTAAATGACTAAGGGGTATAAGGATCTTTTTACAACTGCATTAAATGACTTTAGTCCCTACAACCAAAGGACTTAATTTAAGTCACTAGAGAAAGGTGGAAAAAGTCCATAAATATTATCCAAGAGGAACCAAACATGGCGGTTGTTGGTCCACCTATTTTTGGTTTTGCATGCTGGGTTTCGTTGCTCTCCTATGGGATGTCATGCGGGGCGCTCTTGTTGGAGCACGGAAGCCAAATAAGTTTCTAGCCCATATAGACCCACCTCCCCTTTGTTAGCTTCTCCACCAGCAACCCATCCAGCCGCCTCCGCCACCTCTCTGATCGGCTGCCGCTGCATCGTCCGTCACCACCCTTCCACCTAACCTAGCCCTCCTCAAACATCTTCGCTGCTTTCGCCGATGTCGGGTCGACGGGTCCTTCCCTCTTGCCTCACCCCTACTCCTCCATCCCGCCCTTCCTAACCTAGTGGCCATCCTCACCACTGCAGTGGTCATCGGCCGTCCAACCATGCCCGAGCACCATGACGCCTCCACCGTTGGCCGAACCGCTAGTCCTCAACACCCTAATCCTAAGTTGTCGTCTCGATCACCACTAGCGGTGAGGTTATCGCTAGTCATCCCGCCCACACCCACCCCTCCAAGCTCTACTTCTCAGCAGCGACGTAGCGAGCTCCCAGCGAAGGTGACATGACGCGAGATGAAGTTGTTGTAAAACAACATGACTCGACACTGAAGGAAAGAGGGACTAGAAGTCCTAGTCCTTGTCATGTTGCTTGTGGGCTCTTACCAAAACTCTAGGACTAGATCAGGACTATATATACAAGAGTAGTACCCTATTGTATGATACATCTGATTGATGAATAAAGAAGAGAAGCTCCACCTATGTCTTTGTGTTTTGCCTACTTTCTACTTGTGTTCTTGTTCTTGTCGTGAGAGGCGTGAGAAGGAGAAGATCCAACCGTTGACGACGTGTTTCACAACACATTATCAGCATGACCGCTCTTTGTCAACAATATGGGCCGGAGGAGTCACCATCAAACTCAACGCCGGCAATCTCGCCGTTGTCTTCTTCATCGACTACTTTGACGACATCGATTACATCAACGTCGCTAGCGAAACGGATCTGCTATCTCTACGTGCTACCGATCTGCACTGCACCGAGACTACAGTCATCAAGCGTGCAGGTCTATNATCTAAGACACCCAACAAGGCTTCTATACTCCGTCGCATTTGCTTCAGGCGCTAAACTCTCCTTGCTCAGTTTGAATCGAGGCTCCATGGGCGTGTGCACAGGATTGCAGCCTGTCAGACCTGCCTTCTCCACAATTCTTGCTGCATACATGCTCTGGTTCAGAGAGATGCCATCAAGACCCTGCTTCACTTCAATCCCAACATAGAAACTCAGCTTCCCGAGATCACTCATCAAGAACAACCTTGCCATTTCCTGCTTAAACTTGTCAATTTCCACTGCATCACTACCTGTAATAATGAGATCATCCACATAGAACCCCACTAACAGTCTTGATGCTCCAGAACCCCTTGCATAGACTCCATGCTCACACTGACTCTGCCTGAAGCCAATTTTGGACAAACTCCTGTCTAGCTTGATGTTCCAGGCTCGAGGTGCCTGCCTCAGCCCGTACAGGGCCTTATCCAGCTTGAGAACCTTCTCCTCTTGGCCTCACCCCTACTCCTCCATCCCGCCCTTCCTAACCTAGTGGCCATCCTCACCACGCAGTGGTCATCGGCCGTCCAACCATGCCCGAGCACCATGACGCCTCCACCGTTGGCCGAACCGCTAGTCCTCAACACCCTAATCCTAAGTTGTCGTCTCGATCACCACTAGCGGTGAGGTTATCGCTAGTCATCCCGCCCACACCCACCCCTCCAAGCTCTACTTCTCAGCAGCGACGTAGCGAGCTCCCAGCGAAGGTGACATGACGCGAGATGAAGTTGTTGTAAAACAACATGACTCGACACTGAAGGAAAGAGGGACTAGAAGTCCTAGTCCTTGTCATGTTGCTTGTGGGCTCTTACCAAAACTCTAGGACTAGATCAGGACTATATATACAAGAGTAGTACCCTATTGTATGATACATCTGATTGATGAATAAAGAAGAGAAGCTCCACCTATGTCTTTGTGTTTTGCCTACTTTCTACTTGTGTTCTTGTTCTTGTCGTGAGAGGCGTGAGAAGGAGAAGATCCAACCGTTGACGACGTGTTTCACAACACATTATCAGCATGACCGCTCTTTGTCAACAATATGGGCCGGAGGAGTCACCATCAAACTCAACGCCGGCAATCTCGCCGTTGTCTTCTTCATCGACTACTTTGACGACATCGATTACATCAACGTCGCTAGCGAAACGGATCTGCTATCTCTACGTGCTACCGATCTGCACTGCACCGAGACTACAGTCATCAAGCGTGCAGGTCTATGACCATGCCTAATGCCCTAGGCGGTATGTATCTACTGATAACAGCCCTACGCGGCAAGTAGAGTAGATCAATTGGCATCAAAAGCTGCAAGGTATGAAAGACTTGATCACGTAGTAGATTAGTCTGTGACCGACCTTGGTGCTGGAAAATGGTTTGACATCTGCTGCTTAATTGGCCACGAAGGCTAGTACCAAAATCCTACTTGATTGGCCATGAAGGCTAGTAGTAAAATCAAGCGCATGTACGTGACCGTGTTTTTTTGATGACCATGCATATTTGCAATGAGATATAATCTGTACATTATCATACATGCATGAAGGTATGCATATGTACATACATTGCATGCAGGCACGAAGCTATCCATGTGTGAATTCATGTGTGCATGAACGAATATAGGGAGTGCATTAATTAATCGTAAATTCCTTCCGCCTCCCGAACTCGCCCCCGCCGCCGCCCCTCCACCGCCGTCCCGGCGCCACCTCGACGCCTGGCGGCCAGCGAGCTTGCCCAGCCCCTCTCGCCCCTCAACCTCCTCCGCTCAACAGCCCTGCGCCGCCCTCTCCCCATCGTGAATCAGATCGCTCGCGTTCCCTCCCGACTCCGCCCCCGTCGCCGATTTCCCGCCGCCGGCCCGGCGCCCCTCGGCGCCTGGCGGCCAGTGGGTCCGCCCTCGTCTGCTGGGGCTGGTCGCCCTCTTCCTCCTCCGCCCGACAGTCGGTGCCGTGGCGCCCCCTCCCCCACGTAGGCACCCCTCCCCTGACGGCGGCTTCCTCTGTGTTGCTGCTGCCGCAGATTGACATCGCCCCAGCATCCTCCAGTCGGCCTCCGCTCAGATCTGCTTCGTCGTGCCCCTAGGCTGCTCCGGGTGCATCTTCCCCGGTTCCTGGGTCGCAACCCTAGGTCGCCGGCTGGAGTGTCCCCGGCTCGGCCATCAGGGCCGCGGCCTGGGCTTCAAGAGGCCGGTCGGCCTCCGTGCTCTCCCCCCCTCTTTGCTGACACTCTGCCCTCCTCTCCTGCACCTGCTGCTACCATGACGGGGCAGTCGCGTGCTTTGGGGCAGAGTGCGGGAGGTCGTGTGAGGACTCCTGGGTTGCTTGGTCGCACCATGGACGGGGTACCTGGCACCTCCTCCATCTCTCCGGTCGTCTCCTCCCCGCTCCCGGCCACCACGGGCTTTGGCTGCCTGTCGGAGCCTGGGTCCTCTGAGGCTGAGCTGTCCATCCCCTTTGCTAAGGGCGTGTGGACGTTCATGGCTTCGGGGGGCCTCTGCGCCATCGTCTAGGGCTGCCTTGGTCGAGTCGCCGGGTGGGGAGTTCGCGGTTGGTCGCTCACCCTCGCTGAGGTACAACGACATGGTTCAGGGGCTTGGCATCCCTCTTCCTCCTACTTCGCCGCTGCCCCCATCACTGGCACCTCCTCGTGCTCCACCACGGCTCCTCCGGCGGGCCGTTCCCGTGCCACCGTCCCCACCGCCGCCCCCATCTCCTGTTCATGGGCCGACGCCACCGGTTGATGGATGGGGGGAACAGCGCCACCAGGACGAGGAGGATGGGTGGGAAACCGTGGCCTATCGTCACCGCCAGGAGAGGCCTCACTCCCCTCCGTCTCCACGCCCTCACCGCCCTGTGTCGGTCGACTTGTACGGGAAGTGCTTCCAGTGCTTCGGAGAGAACCACATCGTGGTCAACTGCCGCAACCCTCGACGATGCTTCAACTGTCGTCTTGAGGGCACAAGGAGAGTTCTTGCCATACGCCCAGGGTCCGTCGTCGCCCCCCGTCGCCACCCAGCACCGCCGTTGGTCGTGGTGGTGCTTCCGTGCAGCACCCAGGTGCTGCGGTGGCGGCGTCTGCTCCTGGTCGTCGCGGCCCCCCTTGCCTCCCCGCTCCTATATTGGGCGCGGGGAGGTAGGGTCCCTGTGCGACAGCCTTCGGCTGCGCCGGTAGCTTTGGGTCGTCAACGGCCTCCCTCGCCCCCTCGCCCCACCGATGGTCATGGGGGTGGGCCAGCGCGGCATGCTGCTTCAAGTCGTCAGTGCCCCCCTTCGCCCCCTCGACCCTCCGTTCGTCGTCGTCTTGGTCCAGTGGACTCCACCCTACCGGGCGTCCCCCCGACACCACCGACGCTAGCTGGTGGCCGCCAGTGGCCTGTGCCACTTGAGCGGCCAATGGCTCCTACCGGTTGCCCTCCTGGTTGTTCCACCTCTCCCCTGGAGATGGTCGTGGTCGTGCGCGCTCCCCTCTTGGGGATGGTCGTGGTCGTTTCCCTGACCCCCGCTCTGGCACTAGTGGGGACACACCACCCGGGTCGCCGGGGTTTGGCCCCACTTCGTCTCCGCCTGGCTCTCCTAGGGTGGACCTAGGGCCACCTTCACCTGGCGAGGACGCGTCTGTCGATCCCTTGAGGCTTGGGATTTGCTTGATCCCATGCAGACCTGAGATCGAGGCCAACGAAGCTGCCCTGGCGAGTGCCCTGGTCGCGATCGTTCAGGGCTTTACGCCAGTCTCGCCGAGTGACGTACAGGGCTATGTTGTGGGCAGGTTGGGTGTCTAGCCTGGTACCTTCACTGTCCACCGGCACCGTCCAGAGGACTACCTCATCATATTCCGGGATGGGACCGAGATGCTGCGTGTGCTGCGCCACCAGTTGCCGGAGGGTGGCCCCTTCAAGTTACTCCTTCGCCGCTGGACGCCCGAGGCGTGGGCGTCCCTGGACCACCTGAGGTACCTGGTTCAGATTTCTATTTCTGGTATCCCTGCACACCTCTGGCTTCTTGGTACTGCTCAGTCGGTCATTGGGTCGTCTTGCCTTGTCACCACGATGGCGCCAGCCACGGAGAGCAAGGCTGATGTCTCTGAGCTCAGGTTCCTAGCCTGGTGCGTGGACCCTGCGTTCATCCCGCCGCGGAGGGCCCTCTTCGCTCCACGGGGGAGTACGGCACCGGTGGCCGTGTCACCGGCACCGGGACTTCCCTGCCTCCACTACCAGGTGGTCGTCTCTGTCCATGACGTCCAGGACCTTCAGGGTCCTGCTGGCTTGGGGGAGGGCACTACTGTGCCTTCACACCCTCCCCCACCACCTCCACAGCCGCCCTCGTCGGGAGGCCCGCACCCACCACCTCCTGGTCGTAGACTACCACCGCCTCCGCCCAGGGGCCCGGGGGGTGGACGGACCCACCCGGTTGTGTCGGACCCTCCACGTCGCCCCCCCGTCGTCTGGTCGCGCTACTCCCTCCAACGGTCACATTGTGGCCTTTGGAGCCTCGGTCGCCCCCACGCACGTCCCTCGAGTACCCTTCTATCGCTACTGGGGATTGCAGGGTATCCATCGCCCGGAGGTTACCTCGGGTGTCTCGGCTAAACCGACGCCCCGCTCGCCACCCTCGCCCCCGCTCGGGACGGTGTCGCCTCCTTCTCCGGCGTCTGCGGCCACACCCTCACCCCCGCCTGTGCGCATGACTGCACCTGCTGGGGCTTCTGGGATGGATGGGCAGATGCTCCGCCATAGGGTAGCTGGTGCTACTACCGCGAGCCCTTTCGGGATTGACCCTATGCTCCTTGAGGCCGGGCTAATGGCCCCATCCGGGGAGCACCTACTGTGGCGTCCTGTGGGGTGCGGCGGTGCTCACTCCCCTCTGTCTGGTTGGTGTGGCTCTCCTACCCCGGCGGAGCGGCTAGTTCCCCTGTCAGCTGTCTTCAGTCGCATTCACGCGGCGTTCGACTGGGGGCCTGGTCGCATCGCTTCGGTGAAGCAGACGCTTGAGTCGGTCCGCTTCTCAGACGTGTCTCTGGTGGAGCTGCCTGCTTCGTCTCGGTCGCCTCGGTCACCTAGATCTCCCTTTGATGTGGACCTCTCCTATATCACAGTTGGTAGAGGCTCAGTTAACAGGTCTGATAGAGATCACTTGGTCGCAGAGTTTCTGGCAGAGGCGACTCATACCGTCTCGCCGCCTATCTTGCAGGGACCACTGTGCCACAGAGAAGCATGCCTTCCGAGTCCCGGCGCAGCGTGGGGTCTACCACGCCGATCCAGCCGCTTGGCTGCGGTTGTCCCTGGTCGCCCCAGCAGGTTGATGGTCGCTCAGAACATCGTGATGAGGAAGCTTGGGCTGCTTCCGATGGACGTAGCTCCAGATGCGGAGGTCTTTCAGCGCTACATCGACCTCATGGCCTCTGGCCTGACGGACAGCCAGTGTGAGGCTATCCGAGAGCTCTTCCCGTCGAGCGTGCCTACCTTCTCCACGGCGGTCGTGGAGGATGAGGACCGGTGATCCTCTCCTCGCATGTTGATCGTTTCGTGTTGTTTTCCTATGGAGTCGCAAAATATTTTGGTTTGGACTGTTTGTGGTCCGAACATGAGGTCACATAGGGTCGCTGTTAGGAATGTTGTCTCCTCGGAGCGGGTCTCCCTGCTATGTCTACAGGAGACCAAGCTAGAGGATGTACCCAGATCTTTTATTCTTGATATGCTAGGTGTGGACTTTGATTATTCCTATCTTCCCACCGTGGGTTCTCGGGGGGGTATCATGGTCGCTTGGAATGTTAATGTTTGGTCGGCGGTGTCGCCTATGAGAACAACCCACACACTTTCCTTGAAGGTCGCCCTGACATACAACTCGGTGCCTTGGTGGATCACATCAGTCTATGGCCCGCATCAAGGCGGCTTTCTTCCAAGAACTCCATGATCTGAGAGCCACCCTTGTTGGCCCTAGGTCGTCTGTGGGGACTTCAACATCATCTATAAAGCGCAGGACAAGAACAATAACCGTCTCAACCGTAGATTGATGGGTCGCTTCCGCCGATTCATTAATGATGTGGAGTTGGTCGAACTTTACCTCCATGGTCACCTGTTCATCTAGAGCAACGAGCGCCTCCACCCGACTCTTGAGTGAATTGACAGGGTGTTCGTATCAGTCGAGTGGGAGCCGCTCTTTCCATGCTGCTACCTGTCGGCCCTGCCGACTCTTGGATCTGATCATGCTCCACTCTTGCTCCAGACGGACAACGTGGTCCACCCGTGCAAGCGGTTCCGTTTTGAGGCTTTCTAGCCCAAGTGCCAGGACTTCCTACAGACAGTCGAAAACACCTGGATGGCCCCTCGCCCTTATGTGGACCCACTTCGTATGGTCGATTTTCTGCTCCGCCGAACGGCAAGGGCGCTCAAGACTTGGAGTGCAAAGTGAGTACAGCGATGGACCGTAGGTCGCTTTTACAAGCTGAGCACGCGCTGCGGCGCTTCCTCAAGCTTAAGTATCTGGGCCTGGCGTCGATGGAGAGGACGATCACTAGGCAGCGCTCTTTACTCCTGTGGCTTTCAGAGGGTGACGCGAATACTCACTTCTTCCACCTACATGCTAATCAGAAGAGGCGATGCACTCACATTGCTTCTTTCATGGTGACGGTCATTCTATTAATTCTGAGAATGACAAGGCCGAGGCAGCTTTCACCTTCTTCAACTCCTTCCTTGGTAGGGGTCATCAAAGGTCAACTGCTCTAAAGTACGATGCGCTGGGTCTCCCACTAGTCGATCTTTCAAGGATTGATTCCCCTTTTACTGAGGAGGAGATCTAGGGTGTTATCCATGAGCTTCCAGCGGACAAATCTCCTGGACCAGATGGCTTTACGCATCGCTTTTACCAGGTCGCTTGGTCGATAATCAAAGGTGACATTATGAAGGCCTTTGATGCACTCTCTTGCTTGGACGGTCGCAGTCTTCACCATCTCAACAATGCCTACCTAATCCTGGTGCCTAAGAAGGAGGTCACACTAGAGCTTGGGGATTACAGGCCGATCAGTCTTGCGCATAGTTTTGGCAAACTTTTCGCCAAGGCACTCGCTAATAGGCTGGCACCGAAGCTCGATAGCCTCGTTCGAAAAAACCAAAGTGCCTTCATTAAGAAGCGACACATTCATGACAACTTTCAGTATGTTCGAGAAGCTGCAAGACGTCTAGCTAGGAAGAGTAGGTCGTGTGCTCTTCTCAAGCTGGACATTGCTAAAGCGTTCAACTCTGTCTCTTGGGTTCTGGTGCTTGAGCTGCTGAGATTCCTCGGCTTCCCATCGACATGGAGGGATTGGATATCCCTTTTGTTGTCCACGGCCAGCACTTGAATTTTGATCAATGGTACTCCTGGTAGCGGCATCTGTCATCATAGGGGTCTCAGGCAAGGGGACCCCTTGTCACCTATGCTTTTTATCTTGGTCATGGAGTGTCTCAACGGCCTGCTCTCCTTGGCCGATGGCCGTGGATTGCTCACACCGTTGGGCGATGTCGCGCTACCCTATCGCGCTTCCTTCTACGCCAATAATGTCATTCTCTTTGTGTCGTCGATCACTTCTGATTTTCTTGTAGTCAAAGAGATTTTGCGGGTCTTCGAGGAGGCCTCTGGGTTGCGTACCAACTTCAATAAAAGCCAGCTTTTCCCGATTCGTGGTACAGCGGATGAGCTTGAGGCTATCCGAGCCCTGCTGCCCTGCGAGATTGGGACCTTCCCTTGCCGTTACCTGGGCTTGCCGCTCTCCATTTCGAGGCTCTCTAAGGCTGACCTGCAGCCTCTGGTCGATAAGGTCGCGGATCATTTACTTGCATGGTGAGGTAAACTGCTTAACCAAAGTGGTCGCATTATTTTAGCCAAGATCACCCTGACCTCGACTACCATTTACATGTCCATTGCTATGAACTTGTCGCAATGGATGATTGACTCCATCGACCGTATTCGGAAGGCCTTCTTTTGGAGGGGTACGGAGGTGGTGTCGAGGGGTCATTGTGCGGTCACTTTGGTTCGAGTGTGCAGGCCCTTGGAGATGGGCGGCCTGGGCTTCTTAAATCTAACTGTTCTAGGATGGTTGCTTTGTTTGAGATGGAATTAGCTCCAGAGAACAGACCCAACACGATCCTGGGCAGATATTCCCCTCAAGACTGACCCTCGCGCTCTTGCTTTGTTTGCGTCCGTCATTACCGTTGAGGTGGGTAATGGACTACTTGCTTGGTTCCGGATTGATAAGTGGCTGGGGGTGCCTCAATAGCTACCATTGCACCTAATCTAGTCTTGGCAGTCTCACCGAGGGCTATTAAAAATAGAACGGTCGCGCAAGCCTTGGTCGCAAAGAGATGGGTTAAGGACATTACCGGGACACTCTCTCCTGCCGCTATCCTACAGTACTTCAACCTCTGGAGAATCATCGTAGGTCGCATCCTAGACCCCTCGCAGGATGATCGCTTCGTCGGGAAGTGGACCCCAGATGGGGTCTTCACCTCGGCGAGTGCTTACAGGGCTTTCTTCCTGGGGCAGTCCTCCATCCTGGGTTGCAAGCTTTTGTGGAAGGTTAAGGCGCCTAACAAGTGCAGACTCTTTATCTGGTTGGCATTGCTTGGTCGCCCATGGACTTCCAACAGGCTTCGTCGTCACGGCCTTAAAGAGGACGATGCCTGTGCGCTTTGTGCACAAGAGTCCGAAACTATAGACCATCTTCTAGTTGGCTGCGTGCACAGCCGTGAAACATGGTTCAGGGTCCTGGGGAGAGTGAACCTATCAAACCTATCCCCTTCTAGGGAAATGCCTCTTGCGGAATGGTGGTCGCTCATGCGTAAGAGGGTCCCTAAGGTCGCTCGAAAAGGTTTTGACACTCTAGTCCTTTTGGTCGCTTGGAGCCTTTGGAAGGAAAGGAACCGCCGAGTCTTTGACAGATCGGCTCTTCAGCCGTTCTCGCGCAAAGCATCTTGGAGGTCGTGCGTGTTTGGTCGCTGGCTGGCTTTCGGGATCTACGATTTATTCTCTTTCCTCGGCGGAGCACTGAAGCGTAGTTTTTAGTTGTTATTTTTTCTTTCTTTTCTAGTTTGATTGTCGGTCGTGTGTGTTGCTGTNTTCTTGTTTTTTGTACTTATATAACTGTCTTTTCTCTTAATGAAATACGTGCCAAGCACGTTCTTAAAAAAAATTAATCGTAAATTGTAGGTCGCAATTTCACAAACAAGCAAACACGACCAGCTTGACGTGCCTCGGTTTGAATGCCGAAATAGGGCAAATTAACCTTAAATATATTTGTTTTGCTGGCACTATAGATCGACAGGATACGTGCGCCGAGAATCGCTGGCATGCAGCCGGGGCAATACACGCATGCCTGGCCATGACCAACGAGCCTAGCTGCACCAGTGTGTCATTGCACAAACTCGCCTGCAGTTGATTCACAAGGAGTCCACCTGCACAAGTCCCGTTCGCACACGAGGCCGAACTAGGATGGGCATAAAACCCGATATCCAAATCTCGAACCCGAAAAATCTGACCCGAACCCGAACAGCCCGAACCCGAAAAACCCGATCAAAATTTCGGGTTGCAAGTCTAGATACCCGAAATAATTATGGGTAGTTCAGGTTTAAAGTCACGGTACCTGAACAGCGTGAATAACCCGATTTCACTGCTATAGGCCCAGTAGACAACAACACAACAACATTAAAGCCCAGCCCAATCGCGAACCCTAAGTCCTTGTGCCCCGACCCAGCGACCCCCACACGGCACCAGCGGACCCGCCGCAATTTTGCCCGTCTCGTTGGTCGTTGCAGCAGCGACTCCCCACCACTCCGTACCCCACGGCTCCTCGGCCCTTGCCCCTCTGCCGCGCCACCTCGCAGCGCCCCACGGCCGCCATCCTGTTGTTGCTTGCCTCGCCACGGAGCTCCGTTGTTCCCTCGCCGAGCCATCAACTTGCAGCAGTGCGGCGAGCGCAGCGAATCCATCTTACTCTGCCCTTCTCTCCACAATCCGCACGACGAGGACAAGCAGTTGTCTGTGCGGGTCATCAGTGCGTGAGCCACGAGATCTTTCGATGGAGCCAAATCCATCCGTGGATCCCTTTCTTTTAATTCATGTTGTCGTGGTGCTGATTAGTAATTCCTTGCTTCTTCCAATTCTTGGTTCTGTGTTGTCAATTGGAGATCTGCAGTGTTGTTTTCTTGGAAAGATTTTGTTCTTCCATTGGTGTTTCAAATACCGAGATGTCCTTAGTGGCAAAATTTTTTGTGCGTTCAAATATATTCAAGCTTTCTTGCTGTATTTCTCTTCCATAATACACAACCACGTTCTTACACGCCCTCTTCCTTCTGACTCGGGTAATTCGGGATTACCCGAATAATGTCAGGTACCTGATGCGTCGGGTTTTGGTTTTTTTAGCCATTCTTTGGGTTCCAGTTTCTATAACCCAAAATATAGAAAACCCAAATAACCCGACCCGAATTTTACGGGTTACCCGAATGCCCACCCCTAGGCCGAACCCAAAACCAACCCAGCCCCCGCACGCAGCGGCATGGACTGGGGGTAGGGTCAACACCCAAACCGAGCAGCTAGCAGGAAGCAACAGCCACGTGGACCACCCTGTTGTCGAGCTCTGCGCTTGTGACCGCCTGAAGTTATGTTGCACGATGCAGTCGATCCTGCAGTCGAACTCACTATCTCATCGTTGCGCATCTTGTGATGATGCCCACCCATGGCGATGCATCTCGCAGATGCCGTCAGCCGCATCACCGTGCATCTCGCAGATGCCATCCACCGTGCATTCCCAAGCAGACCTGAAGGGTCGGCATAAAGCCAGCCGATGGGTTGGACCAAGAATCCTCGTGTCATGCATTGAAACATGGGCGTAGTACCAAAACTTGAAGTTTGATTATTGGTTTGTGTTTTTCAAGGCAAAAAACACATAGAAGAGTTTGGTTCTTTTATGTTTTTTTACAGCTTGAATAATCTGTAATTTGTTTTCACGAAATTTATTTACTGCTTATGTTATAATTGTTATGATTGCGCATAAATACAGTAAATAAGGCCTTTAATAAGAGAAACATGGTTATAGGTATATGAGCTCTCTAAATTTTGAAACCCCTTTTGAGGCTCATATCTCAGTTTTTCTAGCATGTTTAGTGGATAAATAATCCCGAAGATTGAACCATTAATCCTTGAAATGGCTAGAAAATTACCTTTAATCATAGAAATTGGTTTAAGGTTTATGACCTCTCTCAAATCTTGAAGAACATTGGACATTGCATGCTACCCCGGAGAGTGTCATATTTATTTATTTATTCCTGGCAATTTTTGTGAATGGGGTAAAGAATTTTGCTAGGAAAATTCTGCTAGGAAAATTCTGGGAATTAATTGAATTATCTATGGAATAGAATTAACCTACCTTAATTAATTTTGTAACTTTTATTCATGTTTCTTTTAACACATGAAGTGTGCATGAATAATGTAAGATATGACATGAAGTCCATTAGTTCACGAAGAAATATTATATTGTTTTTAAGCCCAGCACCAGATAATTTCTAGAAGAAATTAATGCTATAAAACTATGAAGTTATTTTAGCACATTTTCCTCCCAACACGACATCATGATTTTACAATAGCAGCAAATTCTTAAGAAGTATGTCAACTATTTGAGTTCATACATAACATGAAGTTATGCAAACTTAATGTGTTTTCTTGAAGAATCATATTATTTGCCATGTAGGCATATGTGCAATTCTAGTAGAATATGCACAAACTCAATACAGATAATATTGATGCAACAAGAAGATGCATAAGTCATAGAAGTGGAAGGAAAATGATCCATTCCAGAAGGGATGTTAGGCTTAGGAGGAGATGCACTAAGAACAAGAAGTTTCAAACTCACTCGTAAACCAAAATGAATTAAATTTTCTACATAAGTTGCATTATTAATTATATTCATGAAGAATTTGGTTATACTTATGAAGAGAGAGAACTTAACTTTTGCTTGAAACATAAAGTTTAGCATTAGTTTAAAAATCTTTCCCAGAATAGAAGGGCAATTTAATAAATTGGTGTTTTCTCACCTTATCTTGTGCCCACATTGCTTGTAGCAATTTTTACATGGAAGTAACTACACATGGAATTAAAAAAAGAATTACATGCTGAACAATGCAAATAATTGTCTCAAATTGCCTATTAGGTAATCATTTCAATGATATTTCCACTAAATGCCTCACGTAACCATGAAGGTTATAGTTTATTTGTGCATTACTACCATGCAGGTGGAATGGAAAATGAATTTCCATAAAGCATATGAACTAATGTAATATACTGGTTTTCTAATTGATCCTCTGAAGGTTCAAGTTTGCCAAAAAATTGTATATTACTCAATTTATTCAACCCAATTTTATATATTTAATAGTACAATGAACTAATGAATTAGATACCACATTTTGTATATACTAGAAGTATATTCAAAATTTTATGGAACATTTGAAATGATTCATAGATCATGCACGAAGCATAGCATCACTTGAAGTGCAATTATGGTATGAAATGGGAAGAAATTTGGGACATATAGGCATATGAAGAATATGGATAAAAGTTGAAATATCTAATAGACATATCCCTAATATTGAAGATTGTTGGTTTAGAGCCGCATCCTATTAGATTGATGGACAAACCAACGCGTAAGTTGGCTCGTAGCCATAGTCATTGATATGACTAAGCATGAAGCTCATGCGCATAGATTTTGTAATCCATATACCACTGTATCGCTAAAAATGATCAGTATATTATTATTATTATTATTATTATTATTCCCCATATGTGTGACTTTCATGTCATCACATAAATTAACTTGCAGTTCTTGCATGGACATTAAATTAAATTTCCGCTTCATGTTGGCTTGTAGTCACATGATATTTCTAATATTGCACTAGTTTGCATGTTTCCCAATACTTCATGAATCAACAAGCATGTTGTTCACCTAATGCATCGTATGCATATGTACAAAAATGACAAGCAATCATTAATTAATCTCTAGACATGAAGACTGAGATTAATGGGAGCAAATTGATATGAAATCAGAAGGGAATTTATCCAATACAAAATTGGTTAACCCAATTAGAATAGGTTTGCGGACAAATGAAAAGAACATAGACTTGTTAGTCTATTATGCGGGAAATAATTTAATATTTATGGATACAAATTTTAAAGTATATTGGGAACTCTTGAATGAATGAGCAACTATATTATAAATTCCATGAGTGTATTTTGTTTAATGATAAACTTAAAGTTTGTTTATACAAATAAATTGAAGGTATGAGTATTTGGATCATAATTAAACAAAGAATCTACACAACTAAATAATTTTTGAAGACTTAAAGTTGTGAATAGAACAGGGGATACTTAATTACACAATAAATATGAAGTACATATAGTAAAGTCTAGCAAACTGCATATATGTATACTTGATCTGAATATGTGCGTGAATATTTATTAAATAATTTCATCAATTTAGCATACATGAATGGGCTACCACTTGAAGTTGGAGAAATATGGATATGAATTTCCATATGAATAAACTCATGATATGGGGATATCATATGAAAAGTGTGCTATTAATAATATCTAATATTGGCATTAGGGGGAGAGAAAGCCCATACCTATCGAATGTCTTATATTAGAATTTAAATATTTCTAGAAACAAGAAGCAAGAATATAATTACGCACTAGAAATTCAGAAGAAACAATATCTTAGCACGAAGCTAAAGATAATGCCAGCAAATTAATTGTGAGAAAGCTCATGCATAGGGCACCACATGAAGTGGTTACACTAGAAGTGAAACTCCTTGAAGGAATTACTCCCAGTGAGAATGTGCACATAATGAATACTCGCGAATGGGAAATCGGAATTTAGGAGAAATAACTTGAAGTTATTAATTCAAAGTTAAGTTTACTCGAAATAAACAAAATTCTATGTGTAGTATATCCCAGGTATCTAATAGTATATTCACCACGACAAATGATTTGATCATTAATTTAAAATCACGGGGACGCCTGTTGGTTTTATATTAAATGAACTTGTCAAAGAATCTCAATGGAATCTCCGAAAACTCCGAAAAGAAGACCATTAAGGTCAAATAACTCACAAACTAAGAATTGATCATTATGAAGATGAATATCCAACACTATATAGCGCACGCAACATTTTGTGTTGGGATACCAGTTGACTATATAATAGTCTTATCTTGAAGATATGGGAGAAAAAATCAATGTCGACAATATTAGCAAGTGTTCTCTAACGGGAACATGACCACAAATAAAGTCCATGGCAAAGTTGCACGAAGCACTCACTTCGGATCAATGAAAGAATGCAATTGAGGTCGAACCGTGAAGAAAGTATTTGAACATAGAAGTTCAAATTAAATCATTATAAAATAATGATATGGTGAAATGAAATAGTTCTTAAGTCTATTCAAAGACTATTAAACTCCCATTATACATGAATGAATATTCTGCTACGTATCTAGAAAATAGCATGAATAAATTAAGTTATGTAGTTAATCAATGGATTGTGAAAATCCATGAGAAGAGATCCTCAAAGTACTTGTTATTTTCTCAAAGGAATAAATTAACAGATATACATCTCATACCAAATTAAATGTCTAAGGTAGATAAGATTCTTGAAGAATATTAAAAGTCTCAAGAAAAGCAAATCCATAAAGGAAATAAAGTCATTGAATGATATATTGTTAATAACACTTCCCGAATAAAGAGTTTACTGAAGAGCTCAAGTTAATATGAAAAGGAATCGTGTAAATCAATTCTCTCTTGCATGAGAGAATTTCTCATAGAAGAGAAATACTATTCTTGAAAAATTAGAAAAACCTTGAAGGAAGTAATCAACAAATGACTTACCAAGCAAATCATGAATAAACACCAATAATCTCGAAGATATGGATGAATTGTGCCATATAAGCACTTGTAAGTGTATATTGCTACCTAGCACTGAATAGCTAGCAAGTATTCTCATATACCATAGAAGGTATATATTGGTGATTGGCAAACTAAATTATCCCTGTAAACGCCAAATGAAGACTGATTACATATAATGAAAAATGCCAAATCTTGAAGATCTACTGAATAGATTATTGGCAATAACACTAGAAGTCTTGAAGACAAAGTTGCTATTATTTAACTTCAAATATTGAGGTTTGAAATGTAATACCTAGAAGGTATACAACCATGCAACTTATTAACCCCATATTCCTATGAAGGATAAAATTTTATTTGTTTTGCACAATTAAATGAGTGGTTATTAAATGCTTGAAGCATTGCTCCTACGTAATTTAGAAGAATTACTAATTAAGTCTTTGAAGGACTAAATATTATGGTAATTGAATACCATTTCTTATGCATATTCATGAAGAATGACTAAGGGATTTTGAACACTCAAGTTCAAAGGATGTCGTTATGAGGGCATATTTCATCATATCTAGATTTAAAATTTTTATGTTGTATTATCTAGAAGGAATCAACTTAATGATTAAATTTACCATAAAGGTATACCACTTAATTATTTAAGATTATATAGATCTTTCTTGCAAGAAACACGAAGTTTATGCATAAATCTCGAAGATTGATAACTACTCCCTCCGGTTCAATAAAACAGGTCGTTTAGGACATGATTGCGCGTACCAAGGAGTCATTAATTTGGGACTAATCTTCCAGATTTGCCCTTATTAAATAGGGCGGGGAGTCCAACCCAAACAGCACTCTCTCTCTGGCGTAATGGTTAGCGAAAACCGTCTCCACGCGCGTGGTCGCGGGTTCGATTCGCCGTTGCTGCGGATGTTTTTTTTTTTGCTTTTTTTGCATGGCGCTGTAGCTGGTGCGCGCGCGATGCATGCGCGCTCAGTTTGCCCCAGACGCGCTCTTTTTTTTCCCCTGACGCGCTCTTTTTTTGCCCCTGCGGTCATTTGCATGTTGTTGGCGCCCGAAATTTTCCATACGCGCGGTCATTTGCCTCCCTGTTATCGTTTCGCCTGGGTCGTTATAAATGGAACGGGACTACCGCTGTCAACCCAAGAGGCCAGAACACCATGGACCACGGTAAAGTAGCATTCCCCTTTTCACGTTTTTGTTGCTCGTCAATCATTTCATCTCTCATTGTTTTATTTGCTCACTTTGCATAGTCCTTGATTTAAACGTGGAGCCTCCGATGGATGAGGATCTCGCCGGTTTGGACTTGAACATCCCAGTAGCCTCCGATGTAGAGATGGGCGCCGACGAGCTCGACGCCGACTTGCAGCAGCTGCACGATGCCGACGAGCTCAACGCCGACGAGCTCGATGAAGACTTCCACCAGCACGAAGACGATGGGTTGCTAGATTTGAACGCTCCCGTCGAGCTAGAAGAAGTAGCCGGTCTTGGCGAGGAAGGAGAAGCTCATGGTGGCCAGAGCGGTCAAGAAGAAGAGGATGTCGCCGGTCTTAGCGAAGAAGAAGAAGGTCATGGTCCTGGTAAGTACTCCTCGTTTTTGTGCTCGTTTTTGTTTCAAATGTCATGGTTCTCACATGTTTAAGCTCGTTTCTTGCTTACTTTGCACAGATTTGGACTTGAACTTGCCTCTTGATGAATTTGGCGCTGTTGACATGGAGTTCATTGAGAACATGACTGGTATTTGAACAGAACTCTAAACTATTTTGTGTGAACTCTTGTTTACATGCTGTTCTAATCATTGTTCTTTTGTAGAAAATGCTCCAATGCCGAGAAGAAAAGATATGACAGAAGATTTGAGGAAGCAAGTATACCAAGCATTGTTGGCTAGGAGCAATAACGGGACACTAAGGAAGAAAGATACCCATTGGGTTGCCGAGCAATTTGGTCTCCACATTCGTTCCGTGCAGCGCGTTTGGGAAAGAGGTAAACATCAGCTTGCAAACTCGGTGCCGGTTGTAGTTGCTAGTCTCAAAAAGGGAAGAAGTGGTCGTAAAGCTGTACCTGTTGATTTGGAAGTTTTGCGTAACATTCCTCTAAAAGAAAGGATGACATTAGAGGATGTTTGTGCCAAGTTAAACATGAGCAAATGGAAAGTGTTAAAATATTTGAAAAAAGGTTTGATTAGGAGACATTCTAGTAGTGTCAAGCCCTTTCTCACCGGAGAAAACAAGAAGAGTAGGTTAAAATTTTGTGTTGACATGATTCAGAGGGGATTGAATGGAGATCCAAGGTTTAGGGACTTTTTTGACTTCGTTTTCATTGATGAAAAATGGTTCTATCTATGCCAAAAATCTGAAAAGTATTATTTGCTGCCCGAGGAAGATGATCCTAATAGGACTTGTAAGAACAAAAACTACATCCCTAGGCTCATGTTCCTCACTGTTTGCGCACGACCAAGGTTTAGAAATGGGGAATGCATTTTTGATGGTAAAATTGGATGTTTTCCTCTAGTCACTTATGAACCGGCAATTAGAGGGAATGCTATAACCGGCCGTGTTAGAGGAGATATGGTTATGAAGCCAATTCCAAATATCACAAGAGATGTCATAAGAGGATTCATGATTAACCAAGTCTTGCCGGCCATTAGAGCCAAGTGGCCTAGAGAAGATGTGTCAAATCCTATTTACATTCAACAAGACAATGCACCTACACATTTGAAGTTGGATGATCCACTGTTTTGTGAGGCTGCCAAGCAAGATGGTTTTGATATTCGCCTCATTTGTCAACCTCCAAATTCTCCTGATTTTAACATCTTGGACTTGGGATTCTTTCGGGCCATTCAAGCAATTCAGTACAAAAAGAATGCGAAAACAATTCAAGAACTACTTTCAGCCGTGCAACAGGTATTAATCAAACAATTTTAATTAAATTGTTCATACATTTGTCATCATTTCACCTACTAATTTCATCATTGCATTTTGTAGGCATTCATGGAGTTCTGTCCGCGTAAAATAGAATATTTGTAACACTACAAACTGTTCTACTCGAATGTATGAAGAAGAAAGGTGGCAATGCCTACAAGATCCCTCACATGAACAAGGCTACATTAGAAAGACAAGACATGCTGCCAATTTGTATCCCTTGCCCACCATCTTTGATTGAGGAAGCTGAGGCTACACTTGCTGCATTGTAGGGAGAAAATTGTTTAGAGATGAATGAACATTTAGACCTAGCATGATCATTTTGTTTAGAGATGAATGAACATTTAGACCTAGCATGATCATTTTGTTTAGAGATGCATGAACACTTACCGATGCTTCTTCATCACAATTTTCCTTGCAATCCCACTCCTGTGCGCCGTACCGCATTGCTTCAATGAACCTATCCTTGTACACGACACCGCAGCGCGAGCAGGGACGAAAGGACGAGTGAACGCGGTTCCAAGATGCACGGTTCTCATGGACCTCGCCGCAGCGACGGCACAAAAACGGGCCAAGGTCGAGCTCGCCGGGAATCGCCTCCGGCACGACCTCGACGGTCTCGGAGTCCGGCACGACCTCGACGATCTCAGAGTCCGGCACGATCTCGAAGGGCATCGAGTCCTCCACAAACGCGATGGACTCTGACTCAGGGGCGACGTCCTTGGCGGGCGGCGACTCCACGGCGGGCGGCGAGGCCACGGCGAGCGGCGACTCCACGGCGGCGGCGAGGCCACGGCCACGGCGACCGGAGACTCCACGGCTGGCGGCGAGGCCACGGCGAGCGGCGACTCCACGGCGGGCGGCGACTCCATGGCGAGCGCTAAAGATGGAAGGCGATGCAGCCACTCGGCCAAGAAAAGAAGAACGCGAGCGCAACTGGTGGAAGGCGATGCGTGCGGAACGGAACCGGCGTCATTACTACGGGCGACCGCAACGGGCGACGCACGAAACGACGCGCAATTAACCGAGGGTATAGACGTCCAAATTAGCCTCGAAAACGCGCAACGACTTGCTTTGCCAGTTTCCATCTCACGCGCAGAACGACTAGAATTACTAAACCGGAGGGAGTATTCATGAAGAATAGAAATATAGAATATCATTTAACCAAGAAAGTTTAATGTTGTACTCTTACTCTTTTCTCCGTATCCGTTTTCCCCCACTGAGTTTTTGGATGGAGTTTTTGATGAGACATATATATTCGCGGTAATCGCCCAAGGAAGAGTGTTGTAAAACATAGGACTCGACCCTGGAACAAAAGAGGACTAGAAGTCCTAGTCCTTGTCCGGTTGCTTGTGGGCTCTTACCAAAACTCTAAGACTAGATTAGGACTATATATACAAAAGTAGCACCTCTTTGTATGATATATCTGATTGATGAATATAGAAGAGAAGTTCCACCTATGTCTTTGTGTCTTGTCTACTTTCTACTTGTGTTCTTATTCTGGTCGTAAGAGGTGCGAGAGGGAAAAGATCCAACCGTCGACGACGTGTTTCACAACAAAAGTGAGCGTACAGAGAGAAGCAATGAGGAAGAAAATAAGGATCGAACGGCTGCGGGTCTCAGCATGAATCTTGAACAGGGAAAACTGATTAAAAAAATCACCAGAATTTCCGCGATCTTGCCCTCCCAGGCGGAGGGAACTTGCACACAATTACATGTCCACCCACCGATGGGCTACAATACAAAGGCCTAGCTGAGGTGGCCCTACCGCAAAAGTATAGGCAAAGCCCATCTGAGCCGGGGACCTCATTCGCCGCCGGGTTGGCCGCACCAAATCCAGCCCAGTGTCTGTTTGCCTCAACAAGGCCTGCAGAAACAAGATGCAAAATGCCATTCGGAATCGAACTTGCTTCGGCCTCAGCCAAGCAATAACGCATATGAACTTGTGACCATGGAAAATTTATCTGCGTGGGCACATCCAATCCAAGTATATTATAGACCCGCAGCATCTATGTTTCTATTTTCTTTTCTGCTCTCTACATGAAATTAAATTATCACATATTTTTAGACTCCAATTTGAATTAAACACGTCCAATCTGTAGCTTTTAGCAGTTTGGTCAAACTGGGCAACTTCGGATATCATCCTGTTGCAAGTGACCTTCTCAAGCACAACACTACTCTGTTTCCGGCTAAATGAAGCAGTTAACAGACCCGTGATTTGGTGTACCAGATCACTGAGACTTGGAAGGATTGTCCGTTGCGCTTTCCCCAAACCTGAACCCAAAGCTAACTTGCCCCAGCTGCCTCCTCCTCTTCGCGGTTGCAGATTGCTTCACTCCGCCGCCATTCTCGCCCTCGCGGCAGTCTTCTCCTACGGCACTCAACGCATCCGGGCTTTTTGCACTAGCGTCCCCCGCCATTACATAGCCGACGACAGCTCCGGGCCCTTGCCGTGCCACGCCAGGAACGAGCAGCCACCTCTCTCGATGGAGCCGGTGGCGACGTCGAACACCACCCCGTTCACGGCGGCGGCGCCGGGGACGGCCGCCGCCGCCGAGGAGGCCACGACGCGGCGCGTCGCGAACCGCATCATCCGCGCGCTGCAGCACCAGCTCCGGCTGCTGCACCGCGCGGGGGCGGACTTCTTCGTGCTGGGCGCCACGGGGAACGTGTACACGGTGACGCTGTCCACCGCGCCGGCGTGCACGTGCCCGGACCCCGCCGTGCCCTGCAAGCATATCCTCTTCGTGCTGCTCCGCGTCCTGGGCCTCTCCCTCGACGAGGCCTGCGTCTGGAGGCAGACGCTGCGCCCGTGCCAGGTCGCGCGCCTCGTCGGCACGCCCACGTACCCGGACGTGCTCGCCGGCGCGCGCGCCCGGGAGAGGTTCCACCAGCTCTGGCCGGCCCGGGCGCCGGCCGGCGGCAGGGCCGCCGACGCCCCACAGGAGGCGTCGCCGGGGAGGCCGCTCGAGGGCGCCGCTTGCCCGGTGTGCCTCGAGGAGATGGCGCCGCCGGGCGGCGGCCCTGCCGCCGCGCCCGCGCAGCAACCGGTCCTGACGTGCAGGACGTGCCGGAACGCGGTGCACGCCGAGTGCTTCGCGCGGTGGAAGCGCAGCCGCTCGCGGCGGGCGGCGACGTGCGTCGTGTGCCGCTCGCGGTGGAGGCAGCCCAACCGGGAGAGGGAGAGGGAGCGGGAGCAGGAGCAGTACATGAACCTCGCCGCCTACATGAACGACGACGACGGCGACGTGACGATGCAGAACGCCGACGGCGGCCTGTGCGCCGGGTAGTGTTGTGCGCGAGTTAGCTTATTCACGAGTCTAATTGTGACATGGCCGTGAATGAAGCTGTACAAAATACTAATAGCATCTCAATTCATTAATCGGTTTCTCATCTTCTTTGTTTTCCTTAGGGGAACTGACTTGAACGACATAGTACTACTACATCATGTACAAACCTGATGTGTGTTAATAAAATTATTCTTTACTAATTTTTGTGGCAGTGTTCGGTTTCAGGGACAATTTTTTGTCCCCAAGAAATCTTGCATGCATGGAGTCCTAAATGAAGTCTATTTACAAAACCTTGTTACAGATGAGTGCAACTTTGCGCGACGAATCTAACGAGCCTAATTAATCCATGATTGGCTACAGTAATGCTACAGTAAACATCCTCTAATCGTGCGGTCAAAGGCCTCATTAGATTCATCTCGCGAATTTGCCAGGGGGTTGTGGAGGTAGTTTTGTAAACTGACTTTATTTAATACCCTTAATTACTGGTCAAAGGAGGGATCAAAAAATTGATCCCCCCATCCGAACAGTGCCGAGAATATTTAATTATGGTAAATGCTCGTGCGCGCGATAGCGCGCTCGACTGCACACCGTCCGCGCCGTCCGATCGATCAGGCCCACCGTCCGCGCCGTCCGTTCCCGTTACGCCACTGTTTTGTGGACCCAGATAGACGGAAGACCGGGAGGAATCGTTTGAACTTTGGGAGTCGCGCCTGCTCTATTATTCCTCCATTTTCCGGATTAGCACTGTCGTTTCTCTTTCCCTCCCCATTTCTCTCTGCCGCTAGGGTTCGTCAATCCGACGAGTTCGAGAAGGGGTCTGCCCGGAATCAAAGAGCAGGAGCAGAGCGAATCCCTCACCACGGCGACGAGAGGGATTTGCATCGTCGGCACTATCACGGCGACGGAAGTCATCGCGCTGTGAGATTTACCTCACCGCGGCGAGCGGGATCTCCATTCCCGGCATCTTCAGGGCGACGGTATGTTCCTCTTGTGAGATTCGCTTCCGTCCCCCTCATTTCTTCCGTCTAGATTCGCTTGATTTCTGACTGCTGTTCCTGTTCCCGATCCCGAATCTAGAAAGACTAGTATTTGGGAGAAGGATTGAAGCCCATCGAGAAGGGAAGGCGGCGCGGATTGACAAGGATTCGACCGGATCGAAGGTTTGCACGTCGGTGAGCAACATCGGCTTCGACCCCCAGCGCCGAGCAATATCATCTTCAATCCCCGGCGGCACATCAGGTGCACTGTCCTCCCCCAACAGGTGCGTGTGCTTTTGACCATATCCTTCAATCTCTCTCCCCTTTCCGATTGATTGATTCGAATCTTCTATGTCATCTCCGGCGATGAGGGTTTGTAGGAGACGCAATTCAATCCTGATAAATGCTCAAAAGCTTCCTGTGTCATAAGGAGGGGGAGGGGTTTAATCCAAAATTTAAAAGCATTGCAAAATTAATGCTGAACATGTAAAACCTGGAGGCAATACACCTGAAGAATACTATCTGTGAGCTAGCTATATATGTCATCAATGGAAAGAAGACCAGAGGTTCAACAAAATATATCCTTCCACTGCGAGTTGCTGTGAGCATTATCTTACCACCTAGTCCGGCCGGCCTAGGCCATGTGGGGCCGGCCGACCTGCCCTGTTCTTTGGGCCTCTGGCCTTCATCTTTCACCGTATCGTCCTTGGTCTCAAGCCTTGTCTATATGTGCTCCAATTTAGCTCAAAAACCTGCGTAAACACATTTTCTCCAAAAACACATGCATATGCAAAAACGTCCCGGTTATAGAGTATGATCAATAATTTAGATATCAAATTCATGCCATTATTGAAGATAAACAAGGGTAAAAGTGTGTCGCTAAGGAGCATCAACAATCCCCCCATGCTTAAACATTGCTCGTCCTCGAGTAAGTCTTCAACAAAAATCAGCATTGCCTTTCGGTGTCCAATCCCTGCACTTGATCATACATGAGAAAACATAATGCCCTCAAAATATTTTGCGATTATTTCTTCAAGTTGTAACCAACTCTTTCTAGTATGGAGGGTAGATATGAATTAAGTGTTCCCCACAAAGAATTTAAACACATGCTCTCTAATTTAAACAAGCCTCGAGAATTAAGAAGTAAGTTTCAAAAGTATTACTAATCCAAAGTCAATAATTTAAACCTCAATGCAATTGCTCATGAAAACTCTCAGCTCATCTTGTCTCTCGAACTTTGTTAGAACTCACACCTCCCTTTTTCTCATATATGTGTAAGGTTTTATCTGGAGCTATGGGAAAGGTTAGTCCTAACAAAAGACATTATAATCAAGATATTGTCAAAACAAGAAATCCTTCTCATGGGTTTACCGAGACTCGTCAAAAAGACCATGAAAAATAATTGATTTTGTGGAGAGGGGGAAAATGGAAAACACACACGTGGAACACACGCTTTTTAGATAGTGGACATGTGCAAATGGCAAAGGGTGATCCCGAGGCACAAATGAAGTCCTCGTTATCGGATTGCACATGGTTGGAATATTTGAGTATGGAATAATCTTTAAGGCACTATGGATTTTAACGAAGCAAAAAGAACTAAGGAGCATTTATTCTCATTTTTTCTTTTCTTTTCTTTCTTTTTCAACCCATATATATTTTTTCTTTTCTTTTATTATTATATTTTTTCTTTATGCTCCTTAGAACTTCTAGCAACATTAATACTTACTCAGCCTCCCCCCCATGCTTAAACGATTGCTCGTCCTCGAGCATAGAAGTGGTGACTAATGTTAGAGTAAGTATCCATCTCAATCTTTTGAAAAATGGTTGTAATCTTCAGGGAGTATCTTCATTGAATATTGAAGCCATTGAAGGAGGATAGGGGATAGGTCGGTCGACTCATGGTATTGAGACCGGCCAACCCACTCATTGTGGATCTCCGTTTCTTCTAATTTTTCTTGTACACACTCTTTGATGCCTCCCAAATAGATGTTATTTATATCAAGCTCTTGATCCTTTGGAATTTCCTCAAGATAACGATCCATACTCAAATTGGTTTGTGGTCAAGGAGGTATTTCATAAAAAGATAATTTAGGTTTAGGGTGGATATCCAGCGAAGTTTGTGAAGTTTTCGGTGTAGAAACTCACAATGCATGGATAGATAGGCTAGCCAAAAGAAGGTACGCAAAAAAGAATGGTCAGCTTCTTAGTCTCGAACCTGAGAAGATAAATCCTGAATCAACTCACTTGAAAATAATTCTTATACTACGGTTCATCATGATATAGCATTTAGACTTTGGATAGGTAGAGCAATTGCAAAAGGTATTAAAGACAAGGCTAGCATAATTAATTTCAGCAATTAAACATCCCTTGACAAGTTTAAAAGAGAGAGCAAGAGTAAATAAATATGGGTCTAAAATTATCATAACCTCCACAAAAGATTGAGTCGGTATTTAGATAAATTTCAGATCGTGTTGGGGAGAGCATTAGTCCAATCATGCATAAGCCAAGCGCAAAAATAGACAAAGCGGCAACGATCATCATATTTCAACATGGCACAAACTTTCTATCATCACTAGTAATCATGTCAAGAAAGCATCGGTGATATTTATAATGATCATGGTGATGGTAAACAAAAGCACATACTAACACCCATGCTGAAAATAAATAAAAACAGAAAATTGCCACGCACACAAGCTTGCACACACGCTGAAAATAAATAAAAGAAAGGAGAAAACTCAAACCACACGGGCGAGCAAATTATTCTTGGTCTTTGTCGGTTACTCCTCTTGACTTGGCGGCGGTCTCGCGTTATATCCTTGGTCATAGTACACTTGAGAAGCTCCTCCATCAAAATGTTCCGGTGGCGCCAATACTAGAAGTCCCAATTGGTATGCAATCCCCGCGGTTCCATCTTCTAGCCGGTCCGTATGCCTCCGGATAGCATTAATGTCTTCCATGTTTCTATCGGCGTAGGCTCCAATCGTCCTCGTGCTTCTTTCCAGTTGTTGGAGATGTGCAAATTGAGCTCCAAAGGATGGATCCGGGAACACTCCTTGATGTGGCGGTGGTGGGTAGCCATAACTGCTATATGTAGGCGGCGGTGGATACATCGGTCGTGGCACCGACGCTCCATACCCCCATGCTTGAGCTGGTGCATGTCCCCATTGTTGCCCCCATCCTTCCGGAGGTCCTTGTCCACTTGGTGCATTTTGAAATTCCGTTGTCCAATAGGAGGAACTAGCCGGTGGCAATTCCTCCCACTTCTTCTTCAACTGGTGCCGATGACTCTCCAATATGCTTCCCTCTTTTATTCTTTTTAGCTCTGACAAAAATCTTCTCGTCCCGCTAATCAACTCTTTCTCTTGTAAATAACTTCAATCTTGCATCGGGGAGATAAATATTTGTATTTGCAATTTTGTAGCCATTCTTCTTATCTCCTCTGATGTAATGCCCTTGCCCCATATCTTCAATTCCAAAATCAGTCCCTTTCATGAAGAATGCCGAATTTGTCTCCAATCTTGGGTTCAATGCAATTGCTATCATGGAGAGATAACAACCCGAGCCGATCTCTCCGGAGCTGGATGTAGCTTCACATACCCACCTATCAATCATGATATAGGTAGGATCTATTGCTTGCTTTTTCATCAACGCGGAGTATAAATAATTTAACTCCATGTCGGTTACTTTGGACTCTCTCATCCTTCCAAAGATTCTCTTGCTCATCCAAGAATAAAATATTTGAATTATGACATTGCTTATGTTCTTCCTTTGGTGGTTGTCATTCTTTGCAATTTTCTTCCAAAATCTGTCCATCCCTCCTTCTTCGACTTCGGCTCTTTCCGGTGCATCACTATTGAAACCAAGTAAACTTCCAATTCTTTCAAAGGTGATGGACTTTTCTTCATTCTTCAACCTAAATTCAAGGCATGACACTTCTTGCTCATCAATTTTTCTTGTCACAATCTTCATGGTCATCATGATCTCCGAAGCAATTTCTCCATGCACATCCACCGGAGCACCATCGGAAAATTGTCCATCCGAGGTTGTCCAGTAGGCCATAAATATCACCATAGAATCCCAACTTTTGCAGTACATCATCATCAAAGTCGGTGTTTGCCTTCATCCTTCATTTTAGATTCTTGAGCCTCTCTTCTTCTCCTTCCAACAAAATGACAAACCCATATTCTGAAATTTTGGGTTTGTATGGCGGTGGTGCGGTTGATCTTGTGGAACGTCTAGTTGGAGGAGGTGGTGGTGCGCCGGCACGTCCACGTGGTTCGGTGAACCGCATGGAAGTACTTCTTGGGCCTTGCATCCCTCCAAGGAGCAGCATGTTGCTCCTTTGTACGGGGTTGTCTTCCTCCATGCTTCGCGGTGACTCCGCAACGGAGTGCCTCCTCGAAGAGCTCGCCGACGGCGCGTCGGATGCTAATGATCTTGTCCTCTTTCCGGTGATGAAGTTCAACACTTGCCTCCTCATGGTGCCTTGCTGCACAAACACAAAAACCAACACACCGGGGGTTTCTTGCCGGTGGAAAAACAATATATCGAAAAGAAGAGCAAACTAGGAATTGTAGTGAATTTTTAGAGATTTTTGGAGGTGGTTTTGAATCTCGAAATTTTTTGGAGCTTCTACTGATTTTCAAGGTGGAAGAACTCAAGAACAAGGACTTCAAATTGTATGAGTTGCGTACTTGTGAAAGATGAGCACCAGAGGGCATTTATGGAGGTCAGGCCGGCTGGCCTGGGGGCTTGGGGCCGGCCGGCCTGGGTTGTTCCCTGGCCTACTTTGCGTCTCCTTGCTTTCATTGCTTCCTGAGTGGATTCCTAATCAGTATACAGCTGCTCCACATGATTTCCACCGTCAAAATGCTGTGAATCATCCATTCTTAAGCAAAGTTGTCCACTTGTAAGTTGTTTTCTCCACTTTGATTAATGTCTTTGTCCTTTGCTTCAACTTCACTCCAAATGTTGCTTTCAATCCTACAAAAATGTACCACCATGCATGGCTGTCTCCTCTTGCATGTGGAGTTAGGTGGAGAGTCCAATAATTCTTCCCGTGGATGCAATCTTGGTGATTAGTGATGGTCATGATCATAAACCTTTCCAAAGAGTGTTTAAGTGCTTAAGTCCTCCTCTAATTTTGTCAAATAAAAACAACTCAAAGCAAGCAATGAGTTTGAATAAATAATCAAAGGGGAATTTAGGCATCATAAACATTTGTGAGTCGAGAAATAATTTCCGACTACATTAATTTTGATTGCACCGGTATTGCTCACTTTCATGAATTGATAGCGAACTTTCCCGTGTTCAACCGTGGGTCATAGGTTTAGGTTCTAAATTTTGGCCAAATGAGAGAGATATTTTGAAAGAAATAAAATAAAAGGGGCTTAGAAAAATCCTAATCCTAGGGAAATAAAACTGAAAATTACTAAGGTTGCAAGAGCCTAGCATGCGTCAAAGAATTTAAAGAATTAAGAACAACGCTTGGCTCTACTCGTGTCTTGGTAAAGATCAACTTGGTCCAGCCGTCATGGAAAAGACGGTCGCCAAAATGGGTGTGGAAGTTTGGTTTTGGGTTTCTCAAGATAAAACAATAAAAACATGGGAAGGCTCAAGTCATTGGTTTAAAATAAGAAATAAAATCAAAATGACCAAGCAACTCTAATTTAAGTGTTTGACCGAACGACCAAATTAACAATTGTTTACCAAGTCTTGCGTAGCAAAATTCATGACTCACTTACTCGAAAGGTCATCGCGGGTTGTCCTCCCGGTAGCTTATTCTTGTCTCGACGAACGGGTTGGCTCCCGCAAAGCGCTTCATTTATAGTCTATAGCTAGACTTCTTCTTTTCTTTATTTTGGACCAACGCTCGGTGTGGGCGTTGTAGTCTTGGGTACCCACTTCTGCACAATCCTTGGCTTGGGTGCAGGATTATTCTTCGGCTTAGTCATCTTTTTGGTCTTCACAAGTGGGCATTGAGCTTTTGTCTCGATGGATGCAACAACTTCTTTGGTCTCCTTCGCTTCCTCCTTCTTCGGCTCCTCCTTGGTGTCACGTCAGTGGGGTGGAATATATTTAACATTGATCATATTGCATACCTCAAGGCGTGGATGAAACTTGAACTCGCTCATGGTGCCATTGATGTCGAACTTGATCTCCCCCTTGCCAACGTCAATGTTTGCCCTTGCGGTCTTGAGGAACGGCCTCCCAAGGATGAGTGGCGACTTTGTCCCTTCTCCCATATCAAGAATCACAAAGTCAACGGGGACTAGGTGTTCTCCAATCTTCATGGGTACGTCTTCGGCGATGCCAAAAGGATAACGAATGGAGTTGTCCGCTAACTCTAAGCACATGGCGATGGGTTCCGGCTCTGGTAAGCGTAGCTTCTCATACACAGCCTTCGATATGATGCTCACACTTGCACCAAGGTCACACAATTCCCTCTCGAACATGTATGATCTAATGGAACACGGGATAGTTGGACACCCCGGATCCCTCTTCTTCTCAGGAGCTTGATCAGCGATAGCCGCGCTGCATTCTTCGGTCATCTTGATAGTACTTGGCCGCAGCATCTCACACTTGTTTGAAAGGATGTCTTTGAAGTAGCGAGAGTATGTTGGAACTTGTAGAGCGTCCAAGAGCGGCATATTGATGTTCAACCTGCGAACCACTTTAACAAATTTTTGAAATGCTCATCAATTTTACCTTTGTGGTAACGTGGCCTCGGAGGAAGAATCTTTGTATCTTCATCGATCATTTCAAACTCTGGCTCTTGGGTGACTATTTCCGGTGTGGGAGTAGGCGCCTTATCTTTTGATGTCATCTCGGCTTCAACACTTGGCTTAGATTTCCTTGCTCCGACCGGGTGTTCGGGATTTTCGGTCTCCTTCCCCGAGCGAGTTTGAATTGCTTTAGCCGTCTCCGGATTTTGAGGTTGCCCCGGTAGTCTTCCTTCATTAATAGGTAAGCGTCCGGCTAGCTGGGTCACTTGTGTCTCTAGCATCTTCATCATGTTGAGCACTTGGTGGTTAGAGCTTTCGGCCTCCGTCACCTTGCCATCAATGTTCTCCAATATCTTGTCCATAGACTTGAACTTAGCGACGGTGTCCTTGTTGATCTTGCATTGCTCCTCGATGAACTCCTTCAATTGTATATGAAGAGGCACCGAGTTTTGAAGAGATGAGCTTGCATTAAGTTGAGGTCTACCTTGTCCATAGCGGAAGTAGGACGGTGGAGACAAATCCCTTTCCTCATGTACTCGAGCACTTTAGCTTTCTCCAGACAATTCTTCTGGACATGGCCGTACTCTCCACAATCTTCACATGTGGACCTTGCTTCGGCTGCCTTCAAATGAATAGCATGAGCTTCCTTCTTGCCCACCTCCATCTTCTCCAACCTCCTCATGAGTGAATCGATCTTCCCTTCAAGTAATTCTTCGTGCTCCACCTGCAAAACACTTTTAGCAACTCCCATGGACGGTGTAGGAGGCAGCCGTCCCGATGATGCCCACGCATCATTATCCGCCATCTTCTTGAATAGCTTGAGAGCTTGAGTCAGGATGAGCTCAATAATGGATCCTCCGGGCGATGCGTTGATGATAGCCCTTGATGCGGTCGTGAGGCCTTGGTAGAACTTTTGGACTAGATCCTCCTTTGGAAACTTGTGATGTGGCACAGCTCGAATGTAGTCATTGAAGCGCTCATAGGCTTCCGCAATAGTCTCCGTCGGGATTTGCGCGAAGGTAGTGATCTTGTTGCGCAAAATCTGAGTCTTGCCCGGCGAGTAGAACTCCGTCATGAAAGCTTTCATTAAGGCATCCCAACTTTGCACCGTTTCCGCTGGTAGAGAATGAAACCATTGAAGTGTCCTCCCAAGTAGAGAGAACGGAAAGAGCCTCGCTCTCACTTGATCTTGAGTTACTCCTTGCATGTCGAAGGTGCGGCATAGTTGGATGAATGCTTGAAGGTGAAGGTTGGCATCTTCTTTTCCGGTGAAAGGCGAGCTTTGCACCATACGAATGTTAAAATCTTGATCTCAAACGGCCCTCCAACTTCATTGAGGTTTGGATAGGCAAATCCTTGATGTCCGGGATGCACAGCTCTCCGATCGTACGTTCCGGTAGCGCCATCCTGGGTTGCGGTGGTGCTTCCTTTGGACTTGGTGGTGGAGTAGCTGATGAACTTTGCGGTCTCGCCTTTCGGATCTACTAATTCCAACTTCTTAGCTTGTGCTTCACATCTCCTTTGCCTGTAAAGTTTTTCTGGATCATCCGCAAAAATTTTTTGTTTGTTGGAGAGGTAGCCATCCATCTCCTGTTAGGGTTAGTGAACAAAATATATATATACAAGATCTAAAAGAAAAAGATAGAGCAAGGAGAAAGTAAAACAAAACTTAGATTAGATTGATTTTTTTTGTTTTTGTGGATTAGATCTATTTTCGATAAAAGAGAAAATAAGAGATCTAAAAAAGAGAAAAATCAAAAGAAAATCAAGAAAAAGAAATATTTACGAATGCTAGTCAAATCGAATCTTAATCGATAGATCCCCGTCAACAGCGCCAGAAAAGCTTGTTGACGGCTCTTAAGCACGCCAATCGTGAACCGCAAGCGCACGGATCAGTTGTAGCTTTTCCCTCAGAGTATTCCCCCAAGGTTTATCAATCCACGAAACTAAAGTCATAAGAAACAATCCAACTAGCATTGAAAGCCTTTTATCTTGAAGAGGGGTTGCAAATAGATCTAAAGTTAATAGATCTAATCTACTAAACATCAAACTCCGGAGGTAGCAAGAGAAAGTTAGAGATAACCAATCTAGATCGCCTAGATCATGCATATGTTGTAGCTCCGAGCCAAATTGAGTGAAGTAAGATAGATGTGAATCTCAATAAAAGCATTTTTAAATCGCAACCTCCGATCAAACTCCCGAAAGCCCCACCTTACACGGGATCATACCCTGTCACGATGCTCCCTTTCGGCGTAGGTAACTTAAGGGCATGTTCACTAGTGAACGTGTCGAACCACTTGGTAGATCCGGTATGAACCCCTAGCCACCATGGCTACAAGAACACCCCAAGCAATCTATCTCGAGAATAGATTGAAGAAGAAGCAAATCCAAGCAAGAACGAAATCGAAGAAGAGGCACTTGATCGCTAGAAATTCGGAAACACATGTAACTTCACCATGAATGTAAGTACATCACAAGATCACCACCGGGATCCTACCTTGATCTTGATGATCCTAGCTCCAGAACTTCGATGTGGTCTTCCTCGCAGGGTTTCCACGTCGGCTAGGGAAGAACCCTAGACAACTAGCACGACCCTCAGCTCTCCGAAATTAGTCCCTCTAGCTTCTCTGCTCCTCGGCGGCGAATGACGAACTCAATGATACGTGGCTCAAGGGTACAGGGGCTATTTATACCCTGAGGAAGCCCTAGGTCGAAGGGGGAGGCGAGGCGGTGCAGGAAGGGGCTGGGCCGGCCGGCTCAGGTGGGTCCAGGCCGGCCGGCCTGGGTCCTTCCTTGGCCGTCTCGTCTTCATCTTCCTCCTCAAGTCTTCTGGAAGCTTCAGTAGTTGTTCCACCTATGCATGTGGGCCTTTGGACGTCGTTTACTTAAGGATATCTTTGAGATGAGAATGGGAAGTGATAAACTTCCAAATTCTCCAATTGAAATGCCTTGACCCCGAATCTTGAAGCATCTTTCTTTCAAATACTCTTGGAGGTCAGTTCACCAAAGTTGAGCACGAACAGAGCTCGAAACCACCTAGTGCCAGCCGGCCTAGGCCATGTGGGGCCGGCCGGCCTGCCCTGTTCTTTGGGCCTCTGGCCTTCATCTTTCACCGTATCATCCTTGGTCTCAAGCCTTGTCCATATGTGCTCCAATTTAGCTCAAAAACCTGCGTAAACACATTTCCTCAAAAAACACATGCATATGCGAAAACGTCCCGGTTATAGAGTATGATCAATAGTTTAGATATCAGATTCATGCCATTATTGAAGATAAACAAGGGTAAAAGTGTGTCGCTAAGGAGCGTCAACAATATACACAACAAAATAAGCAGAGTTCCAGTTTTCTAATTAGTATGCTTGCATAACTAGCTTTCCTGTTGAGTGCATTCAATTTTGTAATGAAATCCTACAAGCTGATTAACAAGGCTATGATTGTCTAAGTCTGTAGGACATAAAACTGTAAGCTACATAGATCTGACAGTATTTTAAATGAAAGCCTTCTAAATAAGACTAAATTTGATTGTCTAATAAACTATGCTTTGGTAAATAGACTTTTCTACAAACTGGACAACAAAACGTATCAGAGGTGAAACTGTCCTTCAGGAAGCCATTCAACCATCTAGACCACCGTGAGATGGTATTGTATTACTGAAATGTCATCTAATCTTATTCATGATGTTGTCTTTTTTAACTATCTTCATGTTCTTTGTTTCAAATATAACTGTCAGGTTATGATTCCTGTACTCCAATCCATTAAAATTAACGGAGAGAATATTGGTCACTACTTCCTGCTTGTTCTCAACCTGCGCAACAACCGCTTTGAAGTCCTTGACTCAATGAGGTCACTTGAAGACAAAAGGTTGCTTGATTGCTGCAACACCATTATTGATAACGTTAAAAGCCTATGGAAGATTCATTATCCAGACTCAAAACGGTCTATTGATTAGTTCCAAGTTGTTGAAATTGATGTGCCAAACAAACAAACAAGTACATGCATCTCTGCTATAATGTTTTCTGTTTTTTATTCCCCAATGCAAAGCAGTATGTAACCTCTACTTTTTTCTGAATTTTTTGCAGCCATGACTGTGGGTTCCATATGCTCCTGCATGCACAATATTGGGATGGGCGTTCTGTACATCTCTTCAAGAAAAAGACATTTGCACTGCACGGATGATTCTTACACACAAGTGGCTCACCTATGATGAAAATGAGGCAAAATGGCAAGATATCTTGAGAGTCTGATAGGTGTGCCCCTCCCCCATCCCCCAAATATTCTGCATTTTTACTTTCTATTGAATTGCTTGTAAGTACAGTACATAAATGCTTAAATAAAGTTGAAAAACTACTTCTGATTCTTCTGCTGGTATTACTTCATCCATAAGAAATACTCAAATGTCACATAAGTTGTTCATGACAGCTTAAGAAGCATATTAATCCCTCATTACTAGTAGTTTCCATAAACATACATTACTAAACTTATATAATTAGAAAAGCACTATAAGCAGCTTAGTTCGATGCCCAGCCCTTGACTTCATCCATACTCTCTAGTTCTTCTTCCTGCTTTTTGTGCAAGTTGCAGCATTGTGTTCTGTAGAACCGCAGACTTTGCTTTTGTTGTCTTTAGGCTTTGACTGCACTTCCAATGCACTCTAGAATCTTCTTCTTCTTGTGCGGCCTTTGGTTGTTGTTTTGTCTGGATCTTTAGCCACAGACAACCTTCTTGGCAAGGTGCCAATCTCGGGTGCAATCACTGACTGCTGGTCTGATACACCAATGGACAAAGCAGGCTCAGAAACTATCAATGATTCTTCTTGATGGGCAGTGCCTTCATCTTGATGCACCCTCCCCCTCATGTGCAACATTTCCTGCATCATTGTTGCTTTCTGCTGCCTTTTGGGTATTGCTTTTCTTAGTCCTTTTTGATTTCCTAAGTGCAGCAAGTTCGGCTTTCATCATTTTCATGTGACTATTTGCTATGTCACACATATCTTCAGACATACATGCTTGCCTTGCAATGTCTGCGAAAGAATTAGACACATTTGCAAAGCGCACAGCCCTCTTCGACTTCTCTGGCATTTTAGGCAACTGCTGAGGGCTTGTTAACTCGACCAATGTAGTCGCATTCTCTAGAGGCCTCCACCTCTTAAGTATGTACTTGTCAGGTATTTCTTTAACCCCTCTGTCTGTTAGCACCTTCACTATGTGGCAGCAAAATATACCATCCCTTTCAAACTTGCAGCATTGGCAACTAACATTAGAGCTCAACTCATCGAATGTCACCTCATATGATCTTGTGCCATAGTTGCCTACAGATTCTTCTACAGGACTCAATCTGTATACATTCTGACCCATTGGGCATGAAACATATTGTGCTATCTTCTGCATCTCTGCACGGAATCTGTAATATATGTTTCTAGTGTAGACCTCAATTGCGTGTTTCTCTATGGGGTATCTTGACCATGCGGGAGGTACTTTCTGGTCTGTCCTGTATATCTGCTTGTCCTCAGCTACATCTGTTTTATCTTGGATTTTCTTGTACTGGTTGAAGGCATTGAATTGTGTGGATTCACATACTTCTTGAGAACTCCATTAAAGCTTTCACTATGTTGCGTTGACTCTAGGAAAGGGTACAATCTGTCCATGAAATAGGCAGGGACCCAAAGATGCCTTATCATGTACAGGTTTGATAGGATCTCATTGTCAGCAGCTTCATACTTGCTTATCATTGCAGCCCAATTTGCCTCAAATTCACTCGGAGTTAAGCTGTAGTTAACAATGTCATTGTACTCTTGTTCCATTCCTTCTTTGGTCAGAAAATACCTGGCCAGCCTCCCTTCAATCTTAGATATTATGTGCCAGCGGCAGCAACGATGTTTAGTGTTCTTGAAAACCTCTCTTAACGCTAAAGTCATACATAGGTCCTGATCAGTGACTATGTTAAGGGGTTCCAAACCATCCATTGCTTCTAGGAACATCTTGAAAAGCCACACATAGCTCTCAGTTGTTTCATTTCTCAAGAACCCACAGCCTACTTGGATTGTCAATCCATGCCTGTTAATTGCAATGAAAGGGGCAAATGGCATTCTGTACAGATTTGTCAAATATGTGCTATCAAATGAGATGCAGTCGTTGTATGCCTTGTACGCTTTCTCTTGCTGCACTGTCAACCCAAAAGATGTTTTCTACTTTGTCCTCATCATCAAGCTTCACTTTGAAGAAAAAATTGGGGTCCTCTTTCTGAAGCTCATACATGTGTGATATAGTTTGAGCCATGTCACTTTTTGCTGCTTCTGCTCTGATCCCAGCCCTTAAGTTGCTTACATGTTTCTCATGGTAAGGAACATAATGAGCAGAACCGTACAGTTCGGACATTAGTTGCATCATCCGGCTTGTTTCTAGGTTGCAATCATGTAGAAGCGTAAGGAACTGCACTTTCTCTTGTGGAATTCCAGCATGCGACCTCAGGAACTTGGCAAGTGACGGCTTGTTAACCAAGCTATGGTTGTGTTCAGAGATAAATTGCTTCACTACCCACTTGCCTCCATTCAACTTGATGAGTATTCTTGCTTTGCAATTTGTGTATTTCAACTTTTCTCTCTTTCTTTTCACACTTGTACACTTCTTTTTCACAGGAGTCTCGTTCTCATCAGAATCACTATTTTCATCTTCACTCAGCTCTATGGCTACATTTTCATCTTCTTTGCTCTTCTTTCCTTTGCCCTCTTTGTTGCAAACAAACAGCATCTTGTCTAGTTGTCCTGTAACAGCCGACTTGCGAGATGTCCCATTTCTGATGGAGAAGCCCTTTCTTCTTGCATATGCATTGTAGAAAACCCTAGATTCCTCAACTGTATCAAATATCTTGCCCACATATGGATCATCCGGTGAAGACTGAACTGCTGCAAGAAACTCCAGGTCTACCTCTTCATTTTTCACCTTCTTGCTTTCCATCTTGGTAAATGTAGTCGCCATCACTAGCTGCATCCTGATGAACTTCATCTGGGGGATCATCTAGATGTGTATCCTCTAGAGATAGCTGTATATCAGCTACTGTAGGCAATTTAGGAGTTTCATTTGGAACAATATTTTCAACCTCCCAGCTTGTATTGCCTCCCTCAAGTTGTGTACAATACATAGGATTCACGTCATGATCCGTGATATCACAGTAGAATCCTTCATCTGCAGTTTCAGTGGCCTCAGGGGGTAGCTTGTTCAGGTCCATAATTTGCTTTCTGCTCACTGCATGTTCAACAAGAATATCAGCTACATATGCATGATCTGTTTTAATTCACTGCTGTTTACTGCTTCTTTAATTATGCATAGTGTCAACAATGCACTTTCTTACTATTCTAAATGCCTTTTTTGCAAGCAATATTGATGGCAAAAACAATCTGTTAACCTTTTCTGCTTTTCTATCAGGTTGTTGGGAAACAAAAAGTTGAACAAGCTGCATGAAAATGCTCCTGGAGGAACAGGGAGCACAATATCATGGACAAACAAAGAACATTGATTCTTTTTAGTTGCTTTCTCTAGTCAAACCAACCATAGATTCTCTTGGTTTTGTCTCCAGAAATTACCTGCTGATGATACTGTACTTTTGCATCTAAGAAAATTGCTTACTCGTGGCTGCTACTATGAATGAATCTGATGAATTTGAGTAGTAGAGAATCATTACCTGTTGAATTTCTTTTTCCATGTGCTGTCAATCTCCGAAGGGTAGTTGTGCGCCGCCGGCGCCGTCACTTTAGATGGGAAAACCTAGAAATCCCGATCTGAATGGTTGAATTGCTTTGACTGGGCTGTGATGTCGGGTTTATTACTTGAAGAAAGGGAACGGCCCATGGGGGAGAGCTTTTGGCCCACGATGAAATGCCTCCGCGAGCGCATCTCCTGATATGGGTAGGTGTCGTCAGTGGTTTTTTTTCGTAATATAGATGTGCAGTCGAGCTTATGTGACTCGACTCGGTTATAGCTCGACTCGACTCGGTATGTGCAGTCCAGCTCGTGAACTTCTCGTGAGCCAATCGAGCTAGAAGGCCCGGCATAGAGTCACAGTCAATAGAGGTTAACCTATTCGGTACCTTGGTTTTCTAGTCCTAAGTCACGTACAAGTTTAGAAACTTATGACATGTTATATTTTTTGTATGGTTCATGTTTATAATAAAAAAATATATCCAACTCGTGAGTCTAACGAGCTAGCTCGAGCTGTTAACGAGACGAGCCGAGCTAGCATTTATGCTCGTTTTGCTAACAAGCCGAGCCGAGCTAGCTCGTTACGCTAACGAGCCAGACCGAGCCGAGCAGAGCCGAGTGGGCTCGGCGTCCAGCCTTGTTCACACATGGCTGAAATAAATATACAGATTCTTAACCTTTAAGTGCAATTTCTTCTAATTCATGAATCTATTTTTAAACCATTTTCAGTGTGGTGTTACTTGCAATTAATGTAACAAAACAAGACCAAATGCGACTACATTTAATATGTGTGAAAAGTTGATAGTTTTAACATAAAACTAAATTATTTAATATCTTTATATTGTTCATGTTTTTATGAGTGATACTTTTTTTCGCCAATTTATGTTAATATTTTTATATTATTTCTTCATGTTGGATGAAAGACATTTTATTTTCATACACTCTTCTTTATTATTGTTCTTTATTCTCATGTCATCACCGGATATTCTATGGTGTTGTTTGGATTATTCCCGCAAGACTCATGAAATATTGTATGAGATGTTCCATGACATATTCTAAATTGTACCCAGGCATTGGTGATATTTCTGATTTGTATAATCTTAGTTCCACAAGTTTAAATACCAGTTGTTCCTATTATACAAATTGTTAGTTCAATGCATATATAAGAAATCGTTTCTTATACCCATTGATCTTGGTAAGCAAATTTTTGTCCCGTATGTATAAAATGTTATTCAACGAGTTTATGTACTAGTTATTTCTCATATACAGATATTATTCCACACATATAAAATTTTGTTCCATGAGTATTCATGATTTGTTCGAGGTGTATATTATTTAGTTGCATGAGTTTGTATACCAATTGTTTCTAGTACACAATTTTTTTTCAATACATACAAAATTTCTATGAGCATTCAAGATCTATATTTATGTATTTTTCCAAAAGTTTATATACTATTTATTCTTGGTGTACAAATATTTGCTCCATGTATATAATATTTTGTTCCACGAGTGTTCAAAATTTGTTCCATGCATATATTTTATTGTTCCACAAATTAATATACTAATTGTTCTAGCTTCATAAAAAAAATGTTCCATCTATCATGAAAAACTGATAGTTGGTTCAACTAACTAATGGCCGTATTCAAATTTTTAACCTAAGATGTGCGGTTGTTGCTACAGCTAATCAATCACTGTACCCCATATGTCCATATGATTAAATATTTTCCTGTTGTTTTTGTTTCATTTAGGTATATATTATCTTTTTTGTTCATTTTACAATACTTTTTATGTCATACTAGTTGTTTAGGTCGATTTCAAATTTTGTTCCTTGACAACATAAATCATTCCATGTTCACGAATATTTGTTTTGTACTTATTATATTTTGGTCCTTGTATACAATGTTTTTGTTCCCACAATAATTCTGATGACTAGTATATGCTCTATCATTTAACTAAAAAGTTCCAATTGTACAAATTATCATTTTCCCACTACAAGTAATTATTACACCTCCATGAATATATGTTCTATTTTTACTAGCTATTATTTTATTTTATTTCAAATTTTATTCCCTTAACAATGTAAATTGTTCCACAATCATTAAAATTTGTTCCATAACACTTAATTTTTTTCTTTATATTTTTTCTTCCTTTGTGAAATATGATTAACTAGCAAATATTCTATCAATTAGCTGCTCATAAAATTTCCAGATGTATAAATTATCGTCCTTCGATTTCCATCCATGAACGATCATTCCCACCACGAGTACAAATGTTTTCACCTCCATAAATATTTATTCCATACTAATATTTGTTTGTTCGGTCTATTTACAATTTAGTTCCTTGACAAATAAATTGTTTCACGTTCATGGATATTTGTTGCATACTTCATATTTTATTTATTCAATTTAAAGATTTTGTTCCATGTGAATAGCACTTCCACATGGGGTATGCCGATTCCGTGGTATGGGTAGTCCCAGTAGACAATACAATCATGTGCGTTGCTGGAAAGGGAATTAGTATCTATGTCTACAAATTATCGTTCTTCGTTCCACGAAAAAATGTTCCTGCAAAGAGTACAAATTATCCCCATCTTCATTAATATTTTTTTCATATTACTAGTTCTTTGTTCTTTCCCTCAATTTGCTTATTCCATTTACAATGTAAATTGTTCCACATTCACAAATATATATCATCTACTTATTATATTTCGTTCTTTTTATTTAAAGTTTTGGTTACCATGTGACGTTTGATTGTCTAACAAATAGTCTATCACTTAGCTGCCCACAAATTTTCCCGTTGTAATTCATATATTGTGGTTGAGAATTCACGAATCCATCCGAAATTCAATTCCAAATCATGAATTTTCATTATTCTTTTGATGATATTTTATGGTAACAAGTCTAACATTGGAATCCAATCAAATAAAAGAAAACCTAAAAACAATAAAAAATATATAATTTTTCAGCCCACATCAATTTACTGTTCTGCAAGGTTTTGCTATTTCTTTCATCTATGTATATTTTTGTTCCACAATATTACACGATTTGCTCTAGATATATATTATTTTGTTCCACAAATGTACATGTTCTAACTATTTATTTTTCTCCTATGAGTAAGTATCTTTATTCCATATGAGTAATATTTTGGTGATTTGCTTGGTTGGACTAATGCTACAATAACTCTTGTATGGTTGTACTGTATGTCTTAATTTGTGATGACTTGAGCGGTAGTCATGTCATGTGTGGGACTTATTATTAGCATGGTTAGCTTTGTGGTTACTTTGATCATATGCATTTGCATTTATACATCTGTTGTGTTGACTTTGTGTAGAATTATTATCTACTGGTTGTTTGCGGGCACACGGACATGCCCACGGGCATGAACTATCCACGGATGACGGTGTAAGTGCATCTAGGCCCCTAAGTGGGTTTTGGTGAATTGAGTGACAAAATGATTCAAGGTCTAACTTGTTTGTCTAAGATTATGAGCTGGTTGTTATTCATAAATTCATGATGCAATATTGTTAATATATGAAATGAATGTTATTTGGCTCATAATGTGAAAGGCAAGCAAGTGTGTGATCTCTTTGTGTATAAATAAAGAATAACAAGCATGAGTATTGATATATTATGGACAAGTCAACAAAGGAGTATCTATGTGGTTCCATTGTTTGAGAAAGCTTGTCGATATATGAAGGGATCATTCAAAGTGGAAATTGCAAGACTTCATGTGTTTATAATAAAGAGGACATAAGCTTATGTGATATATGTTGGTCTCATTGTTGGAAGCTTGCAATAGTTTGAATATACTTTGTCAATCAAGAATAAGCATTTGAAGAGTTCTTCAAATGGGACTTCACAATGATGAAGCAAAGCTAAATTCAATGTGGCAAGGGTAAGTGGTGAAGAAACCAACCGAGATGACTAGGGCAAGGTACTAAGCAAGCTTTGGCTAAGCGACGGCTTTCCATGTGCGATTGCTAAGGTGAAGTATCTAGGTCCAGGAGGTTTTGAAGAATCATATATAAGCCTTACCGAGGGAAGCAATGCAAAACATCAACTAGTTGTGATTGACAAAATGGAGTGACTTGAAGATTCAAGTCACTAGCTCAAGTATGGAATTGCTCAAGAAAGATAGCAATGTTGAAAGCCCTCAAGTTGACAACTATTAAAGTATGGCTTGATGAAGACTTTGAAGCTCAAGAGGATATCTCTGAGTTTATATTTATTCTTGAGTATAGGTACGCCGTACTATCAAGAGGGATGCAACATTGGTTCGTAAGCACAAGTATCAAAAGTGCTCAATAGTTGACCTATGTGAGAATAGCCTTGAGAGAGTCTCAGAGTGTGCTAACAGTCCCAGCTCAACTAACTTTGTGTGGTTTTATCCCTGGATGAAATCTTGAGCTAAATTGAGAGAAGTTTTGGGACACACAAGGCCTGACCGGTCTGACCGGTCAAGGGGACCGGTCTGACCGGTGCTAGCTCTAATGGCTAGTTTTCAAATTCAGATCTGCCTGACCGGTCGGACCGGTCACGGCAGGATCCCAACGGCTAGTTTTTGTGTGCTGGAGTATTTATACCCCTTAGCCCCCCTCTTGGTGGGCTGCTGCTTCCACACGCCATTGACACATCTTAGAAGCCAGAAAAGCTCTCTCCAACCTCTTTTGTGAGATTTGTGTGTTATTAGAGATATCTTTGTGTTGGGTTCAGAGAGTGAGATTGTGTGAGCTTTAGAGAGCAAAGAAGAGCAACCATAGCTTGAGCACTTCAATCCGCGTCAAGAAAGCCATTTAAAGCATTTGTTACTCTTGGAGCTTTGGCTCCTAGACGGCTAGGCATCGCCCGTCGAGCGCCCTCTTGGTGTGGCGCGCCCGGGATCGTTTGTATCACCCGTCCTTGTGTGGACTCACTTAGTGAGCATCTCAAGCCTCCTTGGTGGTTGACTGAGATGAGGAAGGTGGTTGAAAGCAAGCCGGCCCTTTGTGGGATCCTCAACGGGGACGTAGGATTCATTGGTTGAATCCGAAATCCAGTAACTAAACCCTCGTGTCTCCTTTGTGGTTTGCCTCACTTGTTGATTTCTAGCATATTATTTGTGCTTTCACTTTGGTCTACTTGGGTGTGCTTATATTGTGTGCAGGGATAGTTTTGCCTTGCTAAATATCATCTACAGAAGTTACTCACCAAGCTTGGTTTGTGCTAGAAGTCGAGAAGACGCTCGAGCTGCTGTTGGGTGTGCCCTCTGCACGGCACCGGTCTGACCGGTGACCCCCTGGCAGCTAGAGTATTTTGGGGGAAAAGTTTAACTTTGGTCGCTCGCCTACTCACCACCCCCCCCTCCCCCGCCCTCTAGGCGACATCAAGGTCCTTTCAGACGGGCACGGGCATGACTTACTACCCATTGTAGATGACAGGCGCAGGCGTGGGCACGGGGTTGAGCCTGCAAGTGTGGATATCTATATGGATTTATCCGCATGGATTTTGCCTGTTGTCATTTCTAATTCGATTACAAGTTTCTTCCTATAATGTTCACCCATAAAAAAAATCTAGAAATGATTAGATTCTTTTGATTATTTACGTATGATTCATACACACCCTCCTTACTTTTGTTTCAGCATCATTATTTTCACTATACTCATGGTTGTTGAAATCTTCATTGATTTGTGGTGCAACAAAACAATGGTGAAGCTAGACCATAACCAAATAGTGTGGACTCAACTCAAAGACTAGACACCTTCAATTGTGTGTCCTCTTTCAAACATTCCACTAGGAGACTAGTTGAAGTTGGTTTCATATGGAAATTCCATGATGAAACCCTCCAAAATTTTGTCGGTTTGGAGGCATACTGTAAGGAGAGGTTTGAGCATTTTGATATTGAGGTGGGATATTGACAAACTGTGATAAAGGATCATGGGATGGATTGATGGCTTGTGTGTTTGTTGCTCTACAAATGAGTAGCTGTATGGGAGTTCTTAGATGATTGGTAGTAAGGTTTGAGGTATGGATATCAGAATATGTATACTATAGCTTATCGCTATTTATTGTATTAAATGTTGTTGTTAGGAATATTTGCTTATTGGTGGAATTGGGTGCTCATATAGTTACCTTTCCAAGATTTTTTTTATTAGCACATTATCTTTTATGTTTAGCAAGGATATGGTAGGCTAGAAGAATTCCCTTAGCACACCCTAGAAACACACACTACAACCATCCTACAAGGTCCATCCACTAACCAAGCTGTTGTAGAGTGGCACCCTAAAACACACTTCAAAATATCTCGATGCTATGAATCCTATAAAAAACTATGAGCATTTAGTAAATAAAATAATTGGTTATGGTTTGTGCAAGCCAGGGCATTATGTACTATGAAATAGAACATTAATTATGTGTGTTGGTAAATATTTAAGTTTTCTCTTTCTATGTTTCTCCATGTGTCCATATGGTACATCCAAATCTATTATGTAAATACTATGTAACACTTGAGCACTATTTAGAGTTCCAACTTTCATCAAAATTCCATTCGTGCCTAATTTTTAATTAAAATCATTGACAACCAAAATACTGGTTTACGTAGGAGTATTTTTTTACAGTATTTCACAAGGTACCAAAATTATAACATGGTATTTTTGTTCCTATGCACAAAAAATGGTAGTTACATCAATTTTAATTTTTGGTACATTATAAGTTATAAATGGTTATATCTCTTGATACATTTCTAAAGAGGGTAAAAAAACTCTTCTACCATTTACTAACTTTCGAATCGATGTTTTATAAATGGGGCAGTAAAGATTGAATACCAATAGGGCTATCTTCCCATCACGGATTTTTTTCTATCTCGTAACACTTGGGAGCTTCATGTTGTTTCCTTTTAGAAATAGTCTTGGTATTTTGGGACTTTAACACCATAATCAAAATGTCACAAAATTTTGGGTATTTAGGAGTTAACATCTAGATGTTTAGTTATGGATAAAATCCAAATTACCCCCTCAATAATAACCAAAGTCTTGATAACCCCCTAAACTATTTTGGCCCAAATTACTCCCACAACTATATCAATTGGCTCAACTTACCCCTTAATATAATTTTACTTTTTGTTTCTCCACACACAAATAGTGTTTTAAGTTCAAATTTTGCATTGTGGTAGCCAACATCATAACTTATGTTAAAAAAATATATTATAAAATTTTCATTATTATTTTTATAGGATAGGACATCTAATAGTAAATTAATAATATATTATTTAAAAATTAAGTATAAAAAGTTATATCATATTTTCTAACATAATGCATGATGCTCACTGTCACCCTGCAAAGTTTCAACTTAAAGCAGCATTTCTACATGGAGAGTCAAAAAAGAAAAATCTTATTAAGTGGTAAATTATACCAATTGACAAAATTGTGGGAGTAAATTGAACTAGAACATAGTTTAGGGGTTAACCAGACTTTTGGTCATACTTGAGGGGGTAATTTGGAATTTTTCTTTAGGTGAACTATATATTCATAGAAAACACACAAAACATCATTGCAACTCTAATACAAACTAATTGTAAATCCAATACAATTGGTATATGAAAGAAACTTAAGTAGGTGCTAGAAGCCATAAAGACACTCCAATTTTATTTCCTTCCATTCCATGCATCCATGTTACTCAGGAAGAAGAAAGGTGATGAAAAAAAATCAAGTGTGGCTTGTAGAAGCAAACATCTTGGTGTCACATATCACACTTTATTCCAATTGGCACCGGTAACCATTAACCTTGGTCAGCTGCTCACCTAGATAATTTTGTTTCTTGAACTAGTGCCATTTTCTTAATTTGTGATGTTAATTAAATGTTTTTTTCTTGGGTTATCAAAGAAAATTGCTTGTGGTTTCAAAAGAAAGGGGAAAGTAACAAGTGACGAGTGTTAACAAGGGGAAAGTAAAATATCTTGTCATTTGGAAATTAAATTTGATCTCCCAAACAAGTGTACATGCCTATTATGATAAATTACAGTTAAATTTTTGTGGTTGTTTCTTATAGTGTTGCCTTCACATGCTAATGCTCAGTTCTTTGTCATTTGCAAGGAAAGAAGATAGCATAAAAGGTTGTTGTTAATGGTGGCGGTGGCTTCTTGAGTCTACAAGGCAAGCTCACGTCAACTCTCTTCATATCTCATGTATTCCCCCAATTTGATTTGTCTCCGGATCTGAGGGTTGGGTCATGCTAAAGAGGTTCTGATAGTTACATAGTAGAACTTATATTTTATTGGACTGATATTATACTCCACAGGTGCAACTGAAACAGAAGACAACAGAAAGCTAACCTAGAAGCAACTGTATGTGCCTTTGGCCTCCAGTTTAATGAAATATAAAGAGCTTTTGATTTGTATGTACTGGAACTGTAATGAGAAACAATGGTTGCTTCTATGGACTGTACAGATCTACTGGCCTTTGATTGAAATTTGATATTTGTGCAAATTTGTATTTGTATGCGTGATTGAATATGCAATATGGGTGAAATAAGTTTATTTCTGCATCTTTTTTATTTTCCTAGTTGGGTTTCTCTGTGTGGCAACCAATAGCAAAATGACTAAATCTGATGTTTGCCACATCGGGGCGGCACAATAGTTCTCTATGGGGGAACCGTAAGGGAAAAACCGACAGAAAAATATTTAAAATATTTCCAGTCGATTTCCCCCACAGGCAATTATTTTTTCTCTGTCGTTCTATTCCTGTCGGGATTAGCCTGTTGGTTGGCTGACAAAATATATGTTTCTGACGCTTATATGGTATTTTCTGACGGATTGTGGCACGCAGGGTAAAAGTTGTTTATAGTAGTGAGCATTTAAATAGAAGAAATTTAAACTGGGACACAATAATTAAGTACCAACTTCCATACATCATTATATATACTTATTTATGGATTAGAAGGTCAGGAGTACTAATCCTTCAATACATATACTCTATGCCCAATAAAATTGGGGCATGAAAATTAACCAAAGAAAGAGCCGATGTCATCAACGCTGCTTGTGGTGCAAAAATACACCACAACAGTGCCAAGAAAAGCCCCATCCAAAACAACTGCGAACTCATCAACCACAACTTCAGCGATATCAAAGGGTGCCCATCCACTGACCAATCAGCTGGAATAACTGCACCCTGAAACACCCTTGCATTGATCATCTCCATGCAACAAAGTTTGCATGAACAAACCCGACTATATAAGCATGACTAGACTACTACAAATCTGCTCAAGGTTCTAGCTCTATTGCTCTAAGCTAGAAGTGCAAAAAAAAAACAGCCGTAATGGCATGTAAACATGCATGCACCCTCTAGCACCAAGTGGATTGTAAGAGCTTAACATCATTATCTACGTGTTAGTATTTGATCAAGGTGCACCTACCCTATTGTGCATTAAATGTTTTTTGAAAATATACACTCTCAATTTTACCCAGATTATTTTTACTTCATGCGTAGATTGTTATAAATATTTATAATTCACTTTCATTCTATGAGCAAAACATAGTCCTGTTAATAGGTTTGGGCTAAATAGATATAATGGTTTGGTGTTTGCTTTGGCCTCCATTTAGTTGGTTTCCAATGGGCTAGCTCATCAATTGGTCTAATTAGATTTGGATTCCACAGGGAAGCAGGGGAGTTTGGAGTGTGTATTGTTCTTCATTTTTATATTTTCTATGATGACAACAAATGGTAGCCTATCTGGAGAATCGTTTTGCAGCTACAACTCGATGGATTATTAGTTAGCTAACAGGTTCTTATTGGGTTGTGATCATAGTTGGCCAATAGTGTGTATATCTCTATGCTGAAAGATTTGGAGTGGTATGGTGTCTAGTGTAGAAGGTTCTCATAGAAATGGGTTGGTGGGTTTACAGCTCGGATTACGGCACAATTAGCAAGATTACTTCCAAACCTCCCCTCATGACCTCCTTCCCTTCATTCTTTATTTATGCAGTTTTGTTGTCATTACCATTCAATCTAGTTTTTGTCAATTAGAGTTGTTTTCTTACTTTATTTGTTACAAAAATATGCATAAACACTTAATAAAGTATCTCATTCATATTCGTATTTTGACTTTTTTGTCCATTTGGCTAGGCCTTCAGCTTTTTCAACAAACAATCTAACTTGTACGATTTATTACCAATTAAGGATATTCTTCACTCTATTGCCACATTGCAAATGAATTCTACTACAAGGGTTTTTCTATAGTGTTCACCCATAAGAGAATTCTAGAAATGATTAGATTATTTGTATTATATATGTAATAGTTCATACACACCCTCTTTTTTATTTCACCATCATTATTATCACTCTACTCATGGTTGTTGAAATCTTCATTGATTTGTGGTGCAACAAAACAATGGTGAGGATAGACCATAACCAAAGGCTGTGTACTCAACTCAATGACTAAACACCTTCGACTGTATGTCATCTTTCAAACATTCCACTAGGAGACTGGTTGAAGTTGGCTTCATATGGAAATTCCATGATAAATTCCTCCAAAAGTTTGTCAGTTTGGAGGCATAATGTAAGGATTGAGATTTTGAGAGTGTTGATATTATAATTTGTTGATTGCTTTGAGGTGGGATATTGACAAAGGCCTTGTTTAGTTGCACAAACTTTTCAAATTTTTCACTATTCACCCATCACATCAAATGTTAGGACACTAATTAAAGGTATTAAACGTGGATTAATGACAAAACCCATTCCATAACCTCGGGTAACTTCGCGAGACGAATCTAATGAGTCTAATTAGGTCATGATTAGACAACGTTATGCTACAGTAAACAATCTCTAATGACAAATTAATTAGGCTTAATAGATTTGTCTCACGATTTTCCGTCCATCCGTGTAATTAGTTTTATAATTAGATCATGTTTAGTCCTCCTAATCTTCGGTTTAATATTGCTACAGTAAATTTCGCAAACTTTCACAACCCAACTAAACAGGCCCAAACTTTCATAAAGGATCCTGGAATGGATTGATGGCTTGTGTGTTTTTTGCTCTACAGATGAGTAGTTTATTTGATTGAAGACAAGAATGATCTATATGGGAGTTCATAGATGATTGGTAGTAAGGTTTGAGATATGGGTATCATAATATGTATATACTACAGTTGATGGCTATTTATTGTAGCATCAACATTCATGTATTAAATGTTGTTGTTAGGAATATTTGCTTATTGGTGGAATTGGGTGCTCATATAGTTACCTTTTCCAAGATTTTTTTTCTTGGCACCTTACCTCTATGATGTTCTGCAAGGATATGGTAGGCTAGAAAGATTCCCTTAGCACACCCTAGAAACACACACTACAACTATCTTACAAGATCCATCCACTAACCAAGCAGTTGTAGAGTAGCAACCTAAAACACTATTCAAAATATCTCTATGCTATGAATTCTATAAGAACTATAAGCATTTAGTAAATAAAATAGTTTTTTATGGTTTGTGCAAGCCGGGGCATTATGTACTTTGAAATAGAACGTTAATGACTATTGACATGTTTTGGTAAGCATCTAAGTTTTTCTCTTTCTAAGTTTCTCTGTGTGTTCATATGGTACATCCAAATCTATAACGTAAAATTTATGAAACACTTTATAGTTCCAACTTTCAACAGAATTCCACTCATGCCTAATTTTTTAATAAATTGTTGATTAACCAAAATACTAGTTTATGTAGGAGTATTTTTATAGTATATTGGATTTTTGTACTTATGCACAAAAAAATGGTAGTTACATCAATTTTAATTTTTGGTACATTATAAGTTATAATTGATTACATTATAAGTTATAATTGATTATATCTCTTGATACATTTATAAATAGGATAAACAACTCATCTACCCCTTGCTAACTTTGGAATCGATGTTTTATAGATGGGGCAGTAAAGGTTGAATACCAATAGGGCTATCTTCCCATCACACATTTTTTTTTCTATCTCCTAACACTTGGGAGCTTCATGTTGTTTCCTTTTAGAAATAGTCTTGGTATTTAACACCATAACCAAAATGTCACAAAAATTTGGGTATTTAGGAGTTAATATCTACATATTTATTTATGGAAAAATTCTAAATCACCCCATCAACAATAGCCAAAGTCTCAATAACCCCCTAAACTATTTTGGTCCAAATTACTGCCATAGCTATGCCAATTGGTTCTATTTACCTCTTAATAGAATTTTCCTTTTTTTTGTTTCTCCACACACAAATGGAGTTTTAAGTTCATATTTTGCAGTGTGGTAGCCAACATCATAACTTACGTTAGGAAAATATATTACAAAATTTCCAATATTATTTTATAGGCTCAGACATCAAATAGTAAATTAATCATAAATTGTTTAAAAATTAAGTTTAAAAAGTTACATCATATTTTCTAACATAATGCATGATGCTTACTGTCACCCCTACAATGTTTGAACTTAAAACACCATTTCTATGTAGAGAAACAAAAAAAAGACAAATCTTATTTAGGGGTAAATTTTACCAATTGACAAAGTTGTGGGAGTAAATTGAACCCAAAACATAGTTTAGGGGGTTAACCAAACTTTTGGTCATACTTGAAGGGGTAATTTGGACTTTTTTCTTTAGTTAAACTATATCTTCATCAAAATTATACTAAAATCGTTGCAACTCTAATAGAAACAAATTATAAATCCAATAACAATAGGCATACAAAAGAAACTTAAGTAGGTGCTAAAAGCCTTAAAAACACTCCATCTTTGTTTCCCTCCTTTCCATGCATGTTACTCAGGAAGAAGAAAGGTGATGAAAAAATTCAAGTGTGGCTAGTAGAAGCCAACATCTTGGTGTCACATATCACACCTTATTCCAATTGACATCAGTATCCATTAACCTTGATCACCTACTCACTTAGATAATTTTATTTCTTGAACTAGTGCCATTTTCTTAATTTGTGATGTTAATTTATTGTTTTGATATTGGGATGTCAAAGAAAATTGCTTGTGTTTTCAAAAGAAAGGGGAAAGTAACAAGTGAGGAGTGTTAACCAGTGAAGCATTCAATTAGAAGAAATTTAAATTGGGACACAATAATTAAGCACCAACATCCATACATCATTATATTTATTTGTGGATTAGAAGGTCAGGAGTACTAATCCTTCATTACATATACTCTATGCCCAATAAAATTGGGGCATGGAATTAACCAAAGAAAGAGCCGATGTCAACGCTGCTTGTGATGCGAAAATACACCACAACAGTGCCAAGCAAAGCCCCATCCAAAACAACTGCAAACTCATCAACCACAACTTCAGCGATACCAAAGGGAGCCCATCCACTGACCAATCAGCTGGAACTGCACCCTAAAACACCCTTGATCGTCTCCATGCAACAAAGGTTGCATGAACAAACCCGACTAAGCATGACTAGACTACTACAAATCTGCTCAAAGTTCTAGCTCTATTGCTCTAAGCTAGAAGTGCAGCAAAAAAAAACAGCCGTACTGGCATGTAAACATGCATGCACCCTCTAGCCTAAAAAGAAGGCTAATGAAGCATCAAGCAAACTAATCAACAAGTACGTAGAACATATATGCCCATGCTGATCAAACCAAACCATCGACCAACCGATTCAGTTTTTGTTCATCGAAACCCGGTCGTTGAACTCGTCGGTGATGAAGGGCATGCAACTGGAGCTGCGGGCGATGCTTGCGCCAGCGGCGGCAACCTTGGCCGCGGCGACCTCCCTGACCTCCCTGGGGTTGATGCTGGACCTGGATCTGGGGCCGAGCTTGGCCCGCCGCCTGAGGATCTCGCGCATGGCCTCTGCCTGGAACAGCACCGGGTGCGTCCGGTTGAAGCCGTTGAAGCGCTTGCACACGCCCATGTGCGCCTTGAGCGCCTCCTCCAGCCCACCGCCGTTCTTCTCGGCCTCCTCGGACACGGCCTCCGCGCACAGGCCGCAGACCCAGCGCCCCGAGAACCGGCGGCGCACGCCGCGGATGTACTCGGGCGTGCACTCCTCCGACATGCCGCAGCACTCACACTTGGCGTCCTCCACCTCGGGGACGGGGTGCAGCTCGGCCTCCTTGTTCTTCTTCTCCTTGTCCCCGTGCTCGTGGTGGTGGAGCTCGTAGGAGACGTCGGACACGGTGCGCTGGAGGGCGTCGGACGAGGTCCGGCGCCGCTTCTCGCCGTTGCCGCCTGTGGCCATGGCGGTGGCGCTACCGATGTTGCTCGCCATAGCAAGGAACGGCGCCGCCATGGCCATGGCGACCGCGCACGCTTCTCTGCTGGGAGCCATATGGATCAAAATCTCTCGCTCGCTGCTATCTCTCTTGGTGATTCTTGGAAATGTGAAGTAAGATCGATAACTGTTTGCTTTGTTGTATGCATGGGAGCAGCTAGCCATGCATGAGCTATTTATAGAGGTTTGAGAGGTCAGGCAGGCATGGCAATAGCCACACAATGTGTCAAAAAGTTGGCATGCAACTTGATGCAGAGTAACGTGTGGTGGATTGGCGATGCATCACGCAATGCACAAATTGTGACCTAGAGATCTGGTAGAAAGTGCTAGCTGAGGCCTGAAAACCAAAAACCTTTTCGCCAAGTTGGGGAGGCAGAGCGTGACGGGTTCTTGATCCTATGCACGTGATATGGTGTGTGGCAAAAACAGCATCAAGCTATCAAGTAGGGTTGAAACTGGGTGGAGTATGAAAAAGGTGATGGTGATATCCGGCCAATTGCATTGCCAATAATTGTGTGGTTATATATTATGATTTGGTCTTGCATACTGTACCTGTCTAAGTTACTATTGAAGGCGTGATCATAAGATTTGGTTCACAGCTAGCTGTTTCATTTCCCGTGATTAAGCGCCTCACTTAAAGTTGATTATTATTTAGCTGCTGTTTGTGCATTCTGAGCTACACATACAGACTAATTTGCAACTTACCACATGTAGTCTACAATTTCAGGTAACCGAAGCAGGAGAATATATCAATGTGGTCTCGTAATTAAACCTCTTCTTACTACTCCGTCTGTTTATCTTAACAAGGCGTATGTTAATTTGTTTTGTTAGAGGAACACTTGAACTAGCAATTATTTTTTAATACACAATTATTTTTTGACACAAAATTGTTGATATTGACTTTATATTAAAAATACTTGGGATTAGCGCAGGATGTGTCTCCAATAAAAATATTGTGTCCTAACCAGAAACGACACTTAGTATCCATGTGTCGTCATCACCTAGCTCTGTGCTCTCCACAATCCACATCACTGATGTTGGCATCCATGGCCATGATTCCATCTCGTGCATGGGCACAGGCTGGAAAGTAGGGTAGTTCACGAGTAGCCCGCCACGGCCGCCGGAGAGGGGCGCGGCGTCTGGAGATATCCGGGCTCGCAGTTCTTTAATTAGCAACTAGGAATGGAGTTGAAGATTTGCGAATCAATGTCCCGGCTCCTGGTAGATATTGTTTGTCCGGCCTCGGTTCAACCATATACTATTACTAGTTTACTACCCCTAGATATCATCTTCGTCGGAAATGCAGTGCTTCATATGGCAATGGCATCCAGGAAGTTACCACGAGAGATCTTCTCTCTTATCCTTCATTAGTCTTTGCCTATTGTTAGTGGGTCCTGGAAATCTCAGATCGGTTTGCAATTTGCTAAAAACATCAGCTGATCAGGAGCGCTAAAGATTTCTCACACCAGTTTGCAATCTTGTAAATTGATTAGTACAGTATGTAACTATTTATCGATGCATGAATGTATCAAGCATGCCTAAAACAAAGCTAGGCGCCTATCTAGTCTAGAATACTGAATTAGCTGCAACAATTTTTTTTTCAAGAAGCTTAAACGAAGAGAAATGGGTGGAGCGATAAGTGATACGATCAGAGCTCTCAGCGCAGGTCCTTTTGATAAAAGCTAGCAGCTTATCATACCATACATGCGTGACTTATCAGACTTTTAATTTCCTCCGGTCATTTTCCTGCTATCAGAAAAGCTGAAGCTGGGCTGGCTTATCAACTTGTCGGAGCAGTAAGTGCATTGTTTGCAGGTCACATGCGAAGCTGACTAGCCCCTCGCTTCGCATCTGAAACTGACGTCGCGTCGCAGCAGCAGCCATAGATTTTCTTTTCTCCCGTTGCCTTTAGCAGCAGCCAGCAGGGGACTGTAGATATTATGCGACATGGATGCGGGTAGGTTGTTCTTGTTATGTCATCAGTGACATAAGTCGAGTCGGCTATAATGGAGTGTCGTTATCACCTGCTAATCGGCATTTCACTTCCAGTTCCAGAGAAAGAGAGCGTCGTTTGTATCGGATCATATGTGCACTGGTACATTAAAGTGCATTTGCACTTGTGCTTCTACTGACAGGCAACAGAAGTGCCGGTTCAAATGATGTGCAAGTGTACTGGTGCAAAATCGTGGGTGGTACAGTTTTGAACCGATTCATTAATAGAAATATTCTAACTAGTTTAAAATTTCACAGGTTAGGTTTGATTTTAGTCCGACTCCATATCGGTGTGAACATGGCGATGAACTTGAAACGCTCTGTCTAGCTCTAGCTAGCATTCTTGGGTGCGCACTCGAGAAGAGTGTGAAATATGAAGCATTCTGTCTTCGTAAGTTGAATCATCTCGATGCGCGTTTAAATTATTACTTATCAACTCTGGATGGATCAGAAGCCGATGAATAGTATATAGATGTGGCCACACACTGCACCACCAACCGTGTGCATCTCGATCTCTCTCGCTCTTTTCGCTCTCTGCATTCTCACTGATCTTCTCGCGGTGTCCAAGGCAAAATAGTTTCTCTATTTGTTGTTTTCATTTGCGACTTACAATTTCAGAGTGGACTTTGAGTTTTGACCTTTTTTTTGGACATGGATTTCATTTATTCTTAGATATGATAGTTACAATCTTCTTTTTGAGTTTTGACCTCTTTTGTGTCTGATTTTGCAGAGGGATGGATCATGTTACGATGGACGTCCCTCCAATAGAGGAGTTGAGCATTTCGCGCCAGGTACTTCAGCAACTGAACATCTGGGTCTGGGCGGTGCAAAGGGAGATTAATTACTCCGTTCCAAAAAGAATGCAACTCTTATTTTCTGAGAAATCAAATAATTTTAAATTTGATCAAATTTATACAAAAAATTACTAACATTTATATTTAAATAAATTTAGTATAAAAATATATTTCATGATCAATCTAGTGATACTTATTTTGTACTATAAATATTAGTATTATTTTGCATAAATCTAGTCAAACTTGAAATTGTTTGACTTCTCAGAAAGCAAGAGTTGCATCTTTTTTTAGGACAGCGCAAGTAGATGAACGGCTCGCGAGGTGTTCTGGACAGAGATTAATTAGATGAATGGCTCACGAAGCGTTCAGCGCTTAGAATACAGCAGGAACTATCTTTTCAACAGAATGAGCAAGAACTTTATATAAACCCTGAAAGGAAACACACTGAAACCTTTGTCATTGCTGTCAGATGTTATAGAAAAAGGAACTAGAACTAGAAGCCTGCTGTGGGAATCAGAAAGGAAACACACTGAAACCTTTGTCATTGCTGTCAGATGTTATAGAAAAAGGAACTAGAACTAGAAGCCTGTGAAAGGATCAAGATGCCTAAGAGTGGGGTGAATTAGGCTTCTAACAAATTTTTACAGAATTTAACACCTAATCAAGCCAATTCACCCCATGTGCCTATTCCTAGCTAGTGTGACTACCTAATCGGAAAAAGAGTTTTGCAACCAAGTTCCAATCCTAATTTAGCATGGCAATTCTAGGAATGTAAAGGCGGGAATGTAAATGCGGAAAGTAAATTGCCAAATGTAAAGAGAGAGTTAGGAAGCCAGATTTTTTTCCGAGGTATCGAAGAGTCGGCACTCTCCCCTAGTCCTCGTTGGAGCACCCAACACGAGGGTGTTGCTCCCCCTTGATCCAACACGAGGATCAAGTGCTCTCTAGTGGATGTCGATTGTCCCCTCCGGAACGGTGGACTCCAAACACCGTGTACACCTTCTTGGGCCTCTCACAAGTCGCCTCCTTGAGAGATCACCAAGAACACCACCACCAAGCCGTCTAGGTGATGCCGATCACCAAGAGTAACAAACAAAGGCTTCACTTGACCTGGACAAGACAAGAGACAAAGGTGGATGCACACTTGCTACTCCCTAAGCACTAATGATGTTCCTAATCTTCACAATCAAGAACTTCTCAATCACTTCTAGTGCTTTGCTTGCTCTTAGCTCCCAAATATGTCTATGAACTTCCTCAGGTCGCAAGAGAGCCGAAATGAACCAATCCATGGAGTATATATAGCCCAAGCAAAGCAACTAGCCGTTGGGGCTCAGCTACAGCTGAAGTCGAAACGACCGACTGTTGCGGTCGTGCATGGATGCCACCACCGCAACAGTCGGTGGTGCACTCCAGTACAACTTCCAACGGTCACTAACACATGACCGACTGTTGCGGTGGGGTGAAAACCCCGTCCTCACCGCAACAGTCCGTCAATCCACAGACGAACTGGACTCTGGCCCTGCGGGACTGACTGTTGCGGTAGTCCCACCGCAAGAGTCGGTGGTCTTCTGACCCTGGGGCCTCCTGGCCCACTCATGACCAACTGTTGCACTGGTACCTGAGTACCACCATCGCAGCAGTCGGTGGTTTCTGCCTGTCCTGGCCCTAACGGCCCTACATGGCCGACTGTTGCGGTGACCATCTTGGTCACCACCGCAACAGTCAGTGGGGTGCAGAATTGCACTTCCAAGTTATCGAACTCGTCCAATTCAAATTCTTTTGAGTTTATAACTTCTTCCTTAACTTCCATGGCTTCTTTTAAGCTACCTAGTGCTAGAATTTCACAAGTGTGCATCACCTCTTTACTCTAGTCTTATTTAGGTCAAGCTACAACTCTTGCCCCCCCTTTATAGTACGGCCAAAGGAAAATAAAGACCTAAACTACTCCAAGTGCCTCTCAACTCCAAACGGCACTTGGAACTAGCTTGTCCTTACGCTTCTTGCATATCCTTTGATCCGAGATACATAAATCACATGATGGGGGCCAAGAATACCATGAAAACCCATCATTGCACTAACTTATTTGAATGCCGCTGCAAAACACACGTTAGTCGCAATGATCATGTTGTCATTATTCTCCAAAATCGAATTAGGGGCCTAGATGCACCTTCAATCTTCCCCTTTTTGGTGATTGATGACAACACAACCTCAAATAATATATTTGTGAATAAAAGGAGATGGGAATAACGAAACAACGCGTATGAAAGGATATTGAGGACAAGCACATACGCAAACCAAGCATGACATGGCATATATATATGAAATAAAGCACAAGCACATGTCATCAACCAAAGTAGCAAGCCAAGGTATAAATGCATAAAAGTAGATATGATGCATGAGAGTTCACATCAAAGAACCAAAAGCTATGCTACTAACTTCCCCTAACTCTCACATCTCCCCTGACATCTCCCCCTTTGGCGTCAAACACCAAAACTGACTAAGCATCTGAAGCGGGAGGAGCCTGAGCTGAGGTGTCCTCAGGAGAAGGAGTGAAAGTCCTCGCGGCTGCGTCAACTGGGTCCTCGGTCTCTGAACCGGTAGCCTGAGTCTGAGGAGCTGAAGAAGAGCCGGCAACCTCTGCAGTGACCAAAGTAGAATCTGTCGTCACTGATAGCTGAGAGGGTCGGGTCATCGGTCTGCTGGGGCTGCTCTGGAGCTAAGATCTCTGTAACGAACTGTTGTGGGTCAGGTGTGCTCTCGCCTGTCAGCAGTGAGTAGGAGGCCTCAAGGGACCTCGACACTGAAGAAGTAGCAGCTGGCACTGAAGCGGAGATTGAAGCTGAAGTAGTAGCCTGAGCAGCTGGACTGGTGAAACCCGCAAGCAAGGTGGGCTCCGGTGTCGAGAACTGAGAAGGAATATCTGGAAGCAGGGTCTCGTACACGGGAGGAGGCGGGACGAAGCCACCAACACTAGCCATAGGTCGGAGCGGTGAAAAAGGGGCTAGTGCTGGGCCTGCCGAACTCTGAAGAAGCTGTGGAAGAGCAGAAGCTGGAGTCGGCGGTAGTGAGGGCATCCGAATCCCTATCTGCTGGAAGAGAAGCTGGAAATACATGTCGTTCTGCCTGCGCTGTGCCTCCTGCTTGGCGGCCAGACGGCGCTGCTCATCAAACATACGCTGCTGCTCAAAGATCGAAGCAAACCTGAGATCGTTCTTCTCATCCTTGGCGGTCTGGGCAGCCTGAATGCTCGTCACTGTCTGTCCAAGTGCCACTATAGAGTCTGCAATAGCTCGGAAATCGGGCATAGCTGGAGGAGCTGGGGCTGCTGCTGGAGGAACTGAAGCTGGAACTGTGGACGGACCAGAGGAGGCTAGAGGGCGTCAAGGTCTGCACCTGCTGTACCGGACCCGCCAGCCTTGGCGTCGTGAGCTCCTCGGTACTACGGTGAGTCTGGGAGCACGTACTCCGAGTCTGAGCTGTCCTCCTCCGAGAGGTCAGAGCTGTCGAGTATCTGCTCAAGTCCAGCTGCGTGCTCTGCCTTTCGAAGGGCCTGGTCCTCTGCTGCCTGCTCTGCCTGCTGCTCAGGAGGGACTGCCTATCTGATCATCGCAATCGGCCTCTGTCCTCGGCGACGGTCATTAGGCTTGGCAGCCTTGTAGGTTGGATAAGTGAGCGCCCTCTCCTCTAACTTAGCGAGGTTCTCCTCACGAGGACCCGCTAAGTGAGCTAATATGTGTGACAGATTATGAGCATAGGGCAAAGTGCGGCCGACCTTCATCCCATCTGAAATCACGTCCTGGATCTCTGCCATCAAGAAGTCAATCATATCAAAATGCCGACGACCCACGATATGTGCCAAGAGCCACTGCTGCAGAGCTGTAATAGTCTCGCGGTTCCCTGACCGGGGGTGCAAAGAACGACGAAGAGCCTCAAGTATGACATAAGCAAGCGGTGTCAGATCCATGGGGTGGCGAGGCGAAGCTGGCCCAAACGGCGGCCTGAAACACGGTCCCATCAACTCTGCTGACGGAGGCGCTACTCCACTGGACAGAGGTCGTCGAGGTGGAATAGAGGTAGGGTAGCACCTCTCGTGGAGCTTCTTGGCGTAGAGTGGAAGCTCAAGAAGGCCGTCAAGATCCTGTCGCCTCAAAGTGTACTTCTTCCCCCGATACATGAAGGTCATCGTGGATCGATCCAGGGGCATCCACACTGTGGCGTAGAAGACACGTACCCACTCCCTGACAAAGGTGGTGGGCAATGTGAAGAGCTCCAGCAGTCCAGGCATGTAGGAGAAGTAGGCCTCAAGCTCACTAGGCTCAACTGGCACTGCTCTGGCTATCCTGGCAATGTCCATCCTCCTGTGGAACTTATAAAGCGAGATACGAGCTAGGTTGAATGCATTGTAGAACACCTGCTACAGGGGAGTCCAGAATAGGCCTGTGAGAAGCCGCCTAGCAGGGAACCACCTGGTCTCGTTCTCGATCCTCAGCCTCCAAATCAAACGAGAGGAGGCTCTGGAGACCTCCTCAACTATCGGCACCTGAGAGGGCTGACCATCTGAATCTGATGAGTCTGACTGCTCGGGAGTCGAGGAAGGCTGGGCCCGCTTCCTTCTACTGCCAGAAGAAGCGGGCTGGCGAGAGCTCTGCTGCTGGGGAGGTGGAGAAGTCACCTGCACACGGATACGACCTGAGCGTCTGAGAGCAGTAGCAGGAGGGCCCTCTGGAGCAACTAGTGACCCTGTCTGGTCATGGATACTGAACTGGGCTGAACGGCCTCTAGCCTCAACGTGCTCCTGCGCCTTGACAACTGCCATGGTGGTCTCCCAGTCATCCGGACCACCCTTCTTCGCCTTCTTATTCGGCGGCTTTGGGGGTGCCTTCGCCTTGCCCTTGTCAGAGGGCGGAGGACGGCGAGGCGGTGAGTCCCCATTGCCGGGACGTCCTGGTGTCTTCGTCCTAGCCATCACTGAACAGACAAGCACTAACACTGAGCTGCAATAGAATCACTGCCTCTGCAAGAAAACCACTGGCAAGCTGCTAGAAATCCACTGACTCTGCAAGAATCCACGGACCACTGTCACTGCAACTGCCAGAACTCCCCCTGACACGGACCTTTGTTGAGGCTTGGCCTCAATGTCCAAAGAAAGCACCCGAGGCTTGGCCTCGAGCAACTGCCACTGAAAACCTGTCACCCTGCTGCCATCTGACCGCTGACCACTGCCCGAGAACACCCTGCACGCATAGAAATGATAGAGAGAATACATATACATTAATAAGCCATTTCTAGAGATAAGAGAGTCCAAAAGCATGAATTTAGGTGAGAGCTCGGAAAACGGCTAATCCTATGATAGATAAGGCATTGTGATCAAGAGAAAGTCATATACACTAGAGCAAGTTGGATTTGCATGAATTTAGAATAAGATAGGACATTGAAGTACATGCTCTAGGGAATGACCATAGATGACATAAGCACTTGGATGGGAACAAAAACTGAGGAAAAAGAAATGTGACCATATTCTAGGGCTTGTGGAGATTTTTGTGGCATGAAAAGCATAGGCTCTAGAGATGATAAAGAATGTCATTGGAAAATTAGGCAGCATATCCCCTAAAAGTTGAGCATTATGAGACCACCATAAAAAAAACTTCTGATCCAATCATGACATAGCATCACACAATCATTAGGGGTAATTTTTATTAAGCAATGTACCCAATATCCATTAACCACTTAGTATCACTGATAGAAGAGAGTGAGGCAGAGAGATACGAGATTTGGATTCACCTCAAGGGATGCTGAGAAGGAGACGAGCTCGGGGAGAGGGGGATCCCGGGGCCACACAGAGATGAACAAGCCCACGGCGGCGTTGCAGGACGGCGGCCCGGGAATGCGGCAGCCCTGCGCGGGTGCGAGGTGCGGTGGCGAAGCGTGGGCGCAATGGAGACGGCGGCGGCGCATGGGTGCGAGCTGCGGCGGTGCTGCGAAGGTGGCATGGACGGCGCGAGTGCGGCGGCGGCGGTGGAGCGGCGCACGGTGGTGGTTGGTGCGAGGAGGGAGGCCGGCGGCGTACGGACCGAGCGAAAGCGGCGGCCGGCGGTGAAAAGTGAAAAGTAAAAAGGGGCCGAGTGGTTAGGGTTAAGTGAAGCGGACGGCCAAGATTGAGCGAATGAAACACTGAACGCGCGAGATCCGCTGGTGACCGACTGTTGCGGTGGTGGGGTTGAGGCACCCACCTCAACAGTCTCTCAATCCGGAGACAAAATCCATTTTCCCCGAACCACCGATTGTTGCGGTGGTATTTTGACGACGGACCGCAACTTTTCTTGCTCAGAGACTTCTTCAGGCTAAGAAACATCACCGATTGTTGCGGTGATGAGATTTTGATTGCGCACCGCAACAGTCCGTCAATCCAGAGAGCATTTTCAGATTCGACCTGGACCACCGACTGTTGCGGTCATGCATTCCTCCAGCACCGCAACTTTCAGGAATTTCTCTGAAAACTTGATTACTAGCCACAGATCACAAACTATTGCGGTGACCTCTCCAATTAGCACCGCAACTTGCTGTCAAAGCAGATTTTTCACTTTCCAATTTGATTTTGATTTCGAATTGCTGAACTAAATCTTATCTCATGTCCAAAGGTCCAATAAGAGGCAAATAAACGCATTCTTGGATAGAAACAAGAGAACCTCTCTTAAACCCTTATTTGAAAATATTTTCAATATTTTGCCTTAGGCTAAATAAACATTTTTCAATAAAAAACCAAATCCAAAGCATAGGAGGGCACCACACACTTAGGAGTTTCAGAAATTGTCAAAGACAAAGAGAGCTCCCCCTAAATGCGTGCCACAACCAAATGCCAACAAAACAACAAAAACAACAAACATGCATATGCATGCAAATGCAAGGCAAGAATTTAAGGCATAAATTTAAATCTATCTTGTCACATTTGATCCCCTTGCAAGCTTGCTCATGATGAGCCTCACCCGAGTCTAGAGCAACCAAGAGACCAAACGGCTCCAACCTTTCCTATCTCATCACTATCTTGCAAGGGTTAGACAAGCACCTAATGCACATGACAAGTTATGTAAATGCAATGCAAGCACAAAACAGCCCTACACTAGTGAGTTAGTGAAAGTTAGCAAAGTCAAGCACATTGAGCTCATTCCTCAACCTAGAAAATGTCCTCTCATCTAGGGGCTTTGTGAAGATATCCGCCAATTGATCTTCCGTTCTTCCGTCCTAACACCTTCTAATGCTATGTTATTCTTAGCAACATGGTTTCTAAGGAAGTGATGTCGAATATCAATGTGCTTTGTTCTTAAGTGTTGAACCGGGTTGTTAGCAAGCTTAACCACACTCTCGTTGTCACACAACAAAGGTACCCTTTCTAGAACTATGCCATAGTCTAAAAGGGTTTGTTTCATGTAAAGGATTTGAGCACAACAAGAACCGGCGGCTATATACTCGGCTTCGGCGGTGGACAAGGCAACACTATTTTATTTCTTAGAGGACTAAGAAACAAGGGATCTACCAAGCAATTGGCACCCTCCGGAGGTGCTTTTTCTATCAACTTTGCAACCCGCATAATCCGAATCGGAATAGCCAACGAGTTGAAATTTAGCTCCTTTGGGATACCAAAGGCCAATGCTTGGTGTGAGCTTGAGGTACCTAAAGATTCTTTTCACGGCTACTAGGTGTACCTCCTTAGGATTGGCTTAGAATCTAGCGCACGGGCCTAGATGCGGTAAGATATAACAAACTACCAATCATAGAACGGTAGAGAGTTGGATCAACCGGGTTACCTCCCTCATCTAGGTCAAGATGTCCATTTGTAGCCATTGGTGTAGAGATGCCCTTGCAATCTTCCATCTTGAAGCGCTTGAGAAGGTCTTTGGTATACTTTTCTTGACAAATGAAAGTCCCTTCTTCAAGTTGCTTGATTTAAAACCCAAGGAAGAATGTGAGCTCTCCAATCATAGACATCTTGAACTCCCTTGATATCATTTCACCAAACTCTTTGCAAAAGTCTTCATTTGTTGAGCCAAAGATGATATCATCAACATACACTTGACAAATGAAGAGATCTCCATCAATCTTCTTGGTGAATAGTGTTGTGTCAACTTTGCCAATCTTGAAATCCCTTGAGATAAGGAAGTCCCTAAGGCACTCTACCATGCTCTAGGAGCTTGTTTGAGACCATAGAGTGCCTTAGACAACCTATAGATATGGTTGGGATATCTTACATCTTCAAAACCCGGTGGTTGATCAACATAGACTAGCTCATTGATATATCCATTCAAGAAAGCACTCTTCACATCCATTTGATATAGTTTCATGTTATGGCTTGAAGCATAAGCAAGAAGGATGCGAATTGCCTCTAGTCTTGCCACCGGTGCAAAGGTCTCTCCAAAATCCAATCCTTCAACTTGAGAGAACCCCTTTGCAACTAGCCTTGCCTTGTTCCGCACTATAATACCTTGATCATCTTGCTTGTTGCGAAACACCCATTTGGTTCCAATCACTCTTGCATTCTTGGGTCGCTCTTCAAGAGTCCAAACATCATTGCAGGTGAAGTTGTTCAATTCTTCATGCATTGCATTCACCCAATCCAGATCCTTGAGAGCTTCATCTACATTGGAAGGTTCAATGCAAGAAACAAACGCATTAAACTCGCAAAAGTTATTATATTGAGTTCTACGAGTTCTTATCCCCTTTGTTGGACTTCCAATGATGAGGTCTTGTGGATGAGCTTGAATTCTTGGATTGTGTCTTCTCTCAACCACTTCTTGAGGGGCTTGTGGAGCATCAACTTCTTGAGCTTGTACCTCAACTTGATCTTGTGGTACATGAGTGTCCTCAAGTGGAAGAGGTGGATCTTCCACTTGAACACTATCATCTTGCTTGTCACCACCATCAACTTGGGGCACCATGGATGAAGAAGCTGGAGGATCAACAATTTGAACTTCATCATCATCTTCTTCTTTTGGCTGATTGCTCCAATAGGCATGTTCTTCATGGCCTCCCTAAATGGTTCATTACCTACATCATCATAATTTTCATGTGCTCCTTGGGAGCCATTAGATTCATCGAACTCCACATCATATGTTTCTTCAACTAAGCCGGTGGCAAGGTTGAATACTCTATATGCTTTGGACTTCAATGAGTAACCAAGTAGAAAACCAATATCACAACGTTTTTAAAACTTCCCTAGGTGTTGCCGTTTCTTATAGATGTAGCACTTGCAACCAAACACCCGGAAGTAGGAGATATTGAGCTTTCTCCCAATGAGCAACTCATAAGGGGTCTTCATCAATAGGCGGTGAGGAAAGAGCCGGTTGGATGCATAGCATGCGGTGTTGATTGCTTCGGCCCAAACCTTCTCATGAGTGTTGTATTCATCTAACATAGTTCTTGCCAAAGTAATCAATGTCTGGTTCTTTCTCTCAACTACACCATTTTGTTGAGGAGTATAGGTTGCGGAGAACTCATGCTTGATTCCATTGTCATCACAATACAACTCAATGCTTGTGTTGTCAAACTCTTTCCCATTGTCACTTCTAATATTCACCAAAGGTTGCTTGTATTCATTTTGAGCTTTCTTGGCAAAGGACTTGAATGTGTTGGCCACTTCAGTCTTGTCTTGAAGAAAGAACACCCAAGTATATTTTGAGTAATCATCCATAACCACCAAGCAATAGAGATTTTCACCAAGACTAACATATGTTGTTGGTCCAAATAGATCCATGTGAAGCAACTCTAGTGGTCTTGTTGTTGATACATAGGCCTTGGATGGATGAGTGTTTGCCACTTGCTTGCCGGCTTGACAAGCACTACAAAGTTTGTCCTTTTCAAACACTATATCACTCAACCCACGAACCAAATCCTTCTTCAAGAGCTTCTTGAGAGTACCCATGCCAACATGTGCAAGCCTTCTATGCCATAACCAACCCTTTGACACTTTGGTGAATAAGCAAGTTGACAAACTAGCTTCACTAGAGAAGAAATCCACAAGATAGAGATTGTTGTATCTAAATCCCTTGAATATAAGCTCATCATTATTTGACTTCCTTGTGACTTCCACACCTTCATCGGTGAATGTGACTTTGAAACCATGATCACACACTTGAGCCACGGACAATAAGTTGAAGTTCAATGAATCAACCAAGAGAACATTTGAGAGTGAATAATCATTGGAGGCAGCAATCTTTCCCAAACTTTCAATCTTTCCCTTTGAGTTGTCACCAAATGTGATCTTGTCATGCCCACTAACATCTTCATCTAATGAGGTGAACATCCGGGGATCACCGGTCATATGTTGAGTGCAACCACTATCAAGTACCCAATGGTGTCCTCCGATCTTGTAGTTCACCTACAGTCACAAATATGATCAAGCTTGGGGTTTAGCCACCCAAACCTTGTTGGAAGCTTGAGTGATAGAACTAGAACTAGATGCAACATCGGTAGTGGAGCAATGAGGATGAGCTTGTGCACTAGCAATGAGAGTCTTGGGCACTCAAATTTGCCTAGGTCGTGATTTATCCTTGCGGCCATAGAACCTCACAACAAACTTGCCATTACCCAATCTTGACAATGCATAAGGAGTGTTGACAGCCATGGGTCTTAGGTGACTTGCTAGATTGGGAGGAGGAGGTGTCTTGCATTGAAAGGGCAAATGACCTTCTCTCTTGCATTCCATGCAATAACTTGGTCTTGGACCGGAAGGAACATTTGGACACTTTGCCATGACCTTGGGAGAAGGATACTTGAATGCATTCTTGCCCTCATTTGCCTTGACCAAGTTGGCATACAATCTTTTCCCATCACACATTGGGTCATACTCATTCTTGTTATTGACTTGTGCAACTTGTGGCTTGATATTCTTGAGATCAATAACTTGTTGCTTGAGTTTAGCATTTTCAATCAATATAGATTCATTTTCTCTCTTGAGCAAATCATTATCAAGAGAGATCTCATCATTGCAAGATTCCACAACAACACTCTTGCCCTTGCACTCGTCACAAATGGAAGAAATCTTGAGCATATCAACCAAGTCATCATATGGCAAGTCATCAAAAGAAGTAGAGCAATTAACTTTCTCTACTTGAGTAGGTTCAACACACTTCTCATTTGACATAGCATCAAGGTTGGATTCAAGATTCTTGTAGCTAGTATTGAGCTCTTCAAAATCATTGTTCAACTTTGCATAATTTGACTTGAGTTCAATGTAAGATTTCATCAAATCATCATGGTTATCCTTGAACTCTAAGTTGCTAGCCTCAAGCTCATTCACTTTGTTTTCTAGTTCTTTCTTGAATAGCTTCAATTTTTCAACTTTTTCTTTGAGCTAATGATTGCCTCATTATATTCATTGAGAGTATCAACAAGATCATTATAAGAGAGATGCTCATACTCATCATCATCACTACCACTAGCATCATCATCATCATCATCATCATCACTAAAGCCATGGTTGCTTTTGCTCACCTTGTGATCACCTTTTGCCATGAGGCAAATGTGGGAGCTTGATGTAGAGAATAGTAATGATGGCGGTGGAGGAAGAGAAACCTTGATAGCAAGACCGGCAATGCCTTCATTTTCACTTTCACTTGAAGAGGAGGAGGAATTATCCGAATCTTCAACATCGGTCACCCACTCTCCAATATAAGCCTTGGCTTCTTTCTTCTTGCTTTTTTTGTGATGCTTCTTCTTTTCATCTTTCTTCTTGTGATGCTTCTTCTTATGATCTTTCTCATCATCATTTTCTTCCTCTTGATTCTTGTTCTTTTGCTTTCTCTTGTCAGGAAGAGGGCATCCATTAGCCAAGTGACCTTTCACACCACAATTGAAGTATGGCATGTACTTGAGTGACTTCTTCTTGTCATTGGTGAAGAACTTTTTCTTCTTGTAATCAAAGTTCACTCCTTTCTTGTTGAGCTTCTTGAGCATCTTATTAGTTTTCTTCATGAGGAGTGCAAGATCAACATCATCATCACTTGAATCTTTCTTGACAGCCATCTTCTACTCTTTGCTTGCCTTGAGTGCAATATCATTCTTGGAGGAGGAGGAGCTTTGATCTTGGGCAATTCCCATATATTGCTCATGGCCGATAATCTTGCCAAGAACTTGAGTGATGGTGACAATCTTGAGATCAACTTGATGAAAGTATGTGACAATATTTGCATACTTCTCTTTTGGTAGAATATTAAGAAGTCTTCTTATGATATCCACACTTTCCATCCTTCCCATATCAAGATCATGCAAATCCTCAACAAGGACACCAAAGCGAGAGTACATTTGATTAGCATTTTCATGAGAAAGCATTTTGAAAGCATTAATTCTATCCATGATAACTTTATAGCGCTCCTCACACTCATCCTTGGATCCGATGTGCATGTCGCACAACTTATCCTAAACCTCCTTAGCATTCTTGCTACTACGTACACGATTGAACACCTCTTTGTTTAAGCCACGAAAGAGGATGTTACGAGCCTTGGCGTTTCACCTAACGGTGTTAGCCTCTTCGGGAGTGAGTGCATCGGCATTCTTAGGCTCGGGATAGCCATACAATGCGGCATGGTACACACCGGCATCCACGGCTTCAAGATAGGCCTCCATACGAATTCTCCAATAGGAGAAATCGTTACCATCGAACATGGGAGGGGCTCCATCCCCGTTAGACATCTTACTCTAGGCGGTGAAGTCTAATCCAAGAGCACGAGACTCTGATACCAATTGAAAGGATCAAGATGCCTAAGAGGGGGGTGAATTAGGCTTCTAACAAATTTTTTGCGAAATTAAACACCTAATCAAGCCAATTCACCCCATGTGCCTATTCCTAGCTAGTGTGACTACCTAATCGGAAAAAAAGTTTTGCAACCTAGTTCCAANTTGGACCGGAAGGAACATTTGGACACTTTGCCATGACCTTGGGAGAAGGATACTTGAATGCATTCTTGCCCTCATTTGCCTTGACCAAGTTGGCATACAATCTTTTCCCATCACACATTGGGTCATACTCATTCTTCTTATTGACTTGTGCAACTTGTGGCTTGATATTCTTGAGATCAATAACTTGTTGCTTGAGTTTAGCATTTTCAATCAATATAGATTCATTTTCTCTCTTGAGCAAATCATTATCAAGAGAGATCTCATCGTTGCAAGATTCCACAACAACACTCTTTCCCTTGCACTCGTCACAAATGGAAGAAATCTTGAGCATATCAACCGCCATCATATAGCAAGTCATCAAAAGAAGTAGAGCAATTAACTTTCTCTACTTGAGTAGGTTCAACACACTTCTCATTTGACATAGCATCAAGGTTGGATTCAAGATTCTTGTAGCTAGTATTGAGCTCTTGAAAATCATTGTTCAACTTTGCATAATTTGACATTGAGTTCAATGTAAGATTTCATCAAATCATCATGGTTATCCTTGAACTCTAAGTTGCTAGCCTCAAGCTCATTCACTTTGTTTTCTAGTTCTTTCTTGAATAGCTTCAATTTTTCAACTTTTTCTTTGAGCTAATGATTGCCTCATTATATTCATTGAGAGTATCAACAAGATCATTATAAGAGGGATGCTCATACTCATCATCATCACTACCACTAGCATCATCATCATCATCATCATCACTAAAGCCATGGTTGCTTTTGCTCACCTTGTGATCACCTTTTGCCATGAGGCAAATGTGGGAGCTTGATGTAGAGAATAGTGATGATGGCGGTGGAGGAAGAGAAACCTTGATAGCAAGACCAGCAATGCCTTCATTTTCACTTTCACTTGAAGAGGAGGAGGAATTATCCGAATCTTCAACATCGGTCACCCACTCTCCAATATAAGCCTTGGCTTCTTTCTTCTTGCCTTTTTTGTGATGCTTCTTCTTTTCATCTTTCTTCTTGTGATGCTTCTTCTTATGATCTTTCTCATCATCATTTTCTTCCTCTTGATTCTTGTTCTTTTGCTTTCTCTTGTCAGGAAGAGGGCATCCATTAGCCAAGTGACCTTTCACACCACAATTGAAGCATGGCATGTACTTGAGTGACTTCTTCTTGTCATTGGTGAAGAACTTCTTCTTCTTGTAATCAAAGTTCACTCCTTTCTTGTTGAGCTTCTTGAGCATCTTGTTAGTTTTCTTCATGAGGAGTGCAAGATCAACATCATCATCACTTTCATCATCACTTGAATCTTTCTTGACAGCCATCTTCTTCTCTTTGCTTGCCTTGAGTGCAATATCATTCTTGGAGGAGGAGGAGGAGCTTTGATCTTGGGCAATTCCCATATATTGCTCATGGCCGATAATCTTGCCAAGAACTTGTGATGGTGACAATCTTGAGATCAACTTGATGAAAGTATGTGACAATATTTGCATACTTCTCTTTTGGTAGAATATTAAGAAGTCTTCTTATGATATCCACACTTTCCATCCTTCCCATATCAAGATCATGCAAATCCTCAACAAGGACACCAAAGCGAGAGTACATTTGATTAGCATTTTCATGAGAAAGCATTTTGAAAACATTAATTCTATCCATGATAACTTTATAGCGCTCCTCACACTCATCCTTGGATCCAATGTGCATGTCGCACAACTTATCCTAAACCTCCTTAGCATTCTTGCTACTACGTACACGATTGAACACCTCTTTGTTTAAGCCACGAAAGAGGATGTTACGAGCCTTGGCGTTCCACCTAACGGTGTTAGCCTCTTCGGGAGTGAGTGCATCGGCTTTCTTAGGCTCGGGATAGCCATACAATGCGGCATGGTACACACCGGCATCCACGGCCTCAAGATAGGCCTCCATACGAATTCTCCAATAGGAGAAATCGTTACCATCGAACATGGGAGGGGCTCCATCCCCGTTAGACATCTTACTCTAGGCGGTGAAGCCTAATCCAAGAGCACGAGACTCTGATACCAATTGAAAGGATCAAGATGCCTAAGAGGGGGGTGAATTAGGCTTCTAACAAATTTTTTGCGAAATTAAACACCTAATCAAGCCAATTCACCCCATGTGCCTATTCCTAGCTAGTGTGACTACCTAATCGGAAAAAAAGTTTTGCAACCTAGTTCCAATCCTAGTCTAGCATGGCAATTCTAGGAATGTAAAGGCGGGAATGTAAATGCGGAAAGTAAATTACCAAATGTAAAGAGAGAGTTAGGAAGCCGGATTTTTTTCCGAGGTATCGAAGAGTCGGCACTCTCCCTTAGTCCTCGTTGGAGCACCCAACACGAGGTATCGAAGAGTCGGCACTCTCCCCTAGTCCTCGTTGGAGCACCCAACACGAGGGTGTTGCTCCCCCTTGATCCAACACGAGGATCAAGTGCTCTCTAGTGGATGTCGATTGTCCCCTCCGGAATGGTGGACTCCAAACACCGTGTACACCTTCTTGGGCCTCTCACAAGTCGCCTCCTTGAGAGATCACCAAGAACACCACCACCAAGCCGTCTAGGTGATGCCGATCACCAAGAGTAACAAGCAAAAGCTTCACTTGACCTGCACAAGACAAGAGACAAAGGTGGATGCATACTTGCTACTCCCTAAGCACTAATGATGTTCCTAATCTTCACAATCAAGAACTTCTCAATCACTTCTAGTGCTTTGCTTGCTTTTAGCTCCCAAATATGACTATGAACTTCCTCAGGTCGCAAGAGAGCCGAAATGAACCAATCCATGGAGTATATATAGCCCAAGCAAAGCAACTAGCCGTTGGGGCTCAGCTGCAGCTGAAGTCGAAACGACCGACTGTTGCGGTCGTGCATGGATGCCACCACCGCAACAGTCGGTGGTGCACTCCAGTACAACTTCCAACGGTCACTGACACATGACCGACTGTTGCGGTGGAGTGAAAACCCCGTCCTCACCGCAACAGTCCGTCAATCCACAGACGAACTGGACTCTGGCCCTGTGGGACCGACTGTTGCGGTAGTCCCACCGCAAGAGTCGGTGATCTTCTGACCCTGGGCCTCCTGACCCACTCATGACCGACTGTTGCGCTGGTACCTGAATACCACCACCGCAACAGTCGGTGGCTTCTGCCTGTCCTGGCCCTAACGGCCCTACATGGCCGACTGTTGCGGTGACCATCTTGGTCACCACCGCAACAGTCGGTGGGGTACAGAATTGCACTTCCAAATTATCGAACTCGTCCAATTCAAATTCTTTTGAGTTTATAACTTCTTCCTTAGCTTCCATGGTTTCTTTTATGCTACCTAGTGCTAGAATTTCATAAGTGTACATCACCTCTTTACTCTAGTCTTATTTAGGTCAAGCTACAACTCTTGCCCCCTTTTATATTACGGCCAAAGGAAAATAAAGACAAACTACTCCAAGTGCCTCTCAACTCCAAACGGCACTTGGAACTAGCTTGTCCTTACGCTTCTTGCATATCCTTTGATCCGAGATACATAAATCACATGATGGGGCCAAGAATATCATGAAAACCCATCATTACATTAACTTATTTGAATGCTGCTGCAAAACACACGTTAGTAGCAATGATCATATTGTCATTAATCTCCAAAATCGAATTAGGGGTCTAGATACACCTTCAGCCTGCTGTGGGAATCAAATGGACACAGTTCGATGTCAACACATTCTCTTTTTTCTTTGGATAATCAATATCAACACATTCATTATTCAAGCAATGGAAGACCAGATTTCCCAGGCTTTCGACGAGAAATTTTCCATTGGAGATCCAAGCAGTAGCGGTGCAGCGTCAGGGTCATCCGGCGGCATCCGACGGCAATTCAACGACTAATTCACAATTCAGCCAAACGCTTTCACTTTCATTTAAGTCTTTCCTAATAATGTTTAAAAAAAGTATTTCAGAATCTAGTCAGAAATGATCTAGGACGCCATCTAAATAATCTGCTTCGAAGAATCGAACATTTGTACAAAGAGAGGTGGTAGGAATAGTACAATAGTTCAACAGCTAATGTAATTTGGCTTTGCAATTGCAACTGATTCTGGAAGGGTAAAAGATGCACATATCATCCATTTCCCAGGTGCAACAAGCCGTACTCTGTGCATTTCCACACTATCGACGTTCTCCCCCAATGCTACATTTATCCTCTGCAATTTGAGGCATAGGTATTGATGAACCAAGTGACGGGGTAGAAAAAAATCAATAGAAAAAAGGAATCTCAACAAAAAAAAAAATGTTGTTGTGGTAATACTAGGTGCTTACCTCATTGAAGTCATGTTCAGGATCCTCTGCTTTGGAAAATCCATAAACATGGATCATTGGCATGAAACAAGGAAGTCTTAATTGATTATTCCGTAAGATCCCTCTGAACACATCTGGGGAAAAAATTTTAAGATATCCTTATATACGTAAATGAGTCCTCCAAAATCAATTCAACACAAAAACATATTAAGAGGTGTTGTCAATTTTCTTTAGACACCAATACTAACTCAACATCTTTTTTGATATAAAAATAAATAAATTTGTGGGATTGATCCACTCTGAACTGAACTTGGGATAGTCTCATATGAGAATTGCATGGGATGCTCTAGTGCTACAGCATATATTTATATGTCCTCCGGAACCTGGAGAACTCATGCAAATGTTGAGGTCCTCTAGAAGTCCAAACAAAATACAATTTCAATAAGATCTGATGATTCTCAGACAAGAGTAAGACAATGAGAAGGAAATAAAGCAAGGGAGAAGACCTAATCATGCGTATGTATCGGTCTACTGTACTCTCTAAAATTAAACAGTTGCATTGATGGAGGTTTCATTCAGGAGAAATGAGAAGAAAAAAAATCAGTTACAATTTACTTGCAATTAGCTAAACACACAAGAGGAATCTGGAAATACCCACCTAAAAATTCTGCGGCATCATTGGGCAAATTCATTACTATTTGTGTGACTGGATGCACATTCTGGCTTGAATATATTGCACTGATAAACCTTCTAGCATCCATGTTAAAAACCTATCCAAAAAAAAAAAAACAATCAACTTGCTCGCCAAATATCATGAAGTTGGCTGGCAAATGAACACTACACTTAATTATCCAACACATTTGTGAAGATCAAAACATAAAAATAAGATGATTGAAATGGTATATTTCTGCAGGTAATTACTTTAAAAAGTATCTCATAGTTGTGGTAAGCTTTAGGAACTGCACTAGACTGTGATTAAATATACACATAACATCTTCAACCAAAGGTTTTCTTGCATGTAACAGTAACGATATTAATGATAGGCCACCAGTATTTTACTTATTTATGCAATTTATACTTCAAGCTACAAGCTACAGGATAAACATGAATAAAAAGAAATAGATGGTACCTCTATTTTCCTTTCGAGTTTGTTAAGAACCATGTTTCTCTCGAGGTATTCCACTGCAGTAGGGTTTATGTCATTTGCATAGACATATTTGACCTTTTTTGCAGCTGAAATTGCTAGGGGACCGACCCCAGAGAACATATCACCTGCATCCGGTCCAAGTCCACACCGAAATAAATTTCAAAACAATAGCAGGGTAAATTTAAATGTTCCAGTTATTCACGCCTGACTCTGATCCTTAAGTTGATGTGATGCATGCATAAAACATCGCAGGGCCTAGAATCCCAAGGCATTACAAAAATATGAAATTTCATGATGTTCTGTAAGCAGACACCAATATTGATGTACATGATTATCAAGAGCAAATCTGAAATTGTTGAGTGTGGTGCTTCTTCCTTGTATGTAAGGCTGTTTACATAAGCTGGTTATGAAAAATAATATGACAGCCAGGACAACGGCTGCTATACAGGCTTATCATACGCAGCGGAGAAGAATCATAGGAAGGAATAGCATGATAACCTCTTGTATTATGTAGAAAAGCCCTAAGACTGATTAAAGTAGAAATTAATTAATGAAAAGCACCGCGAAGATACAATATTTCAACATCAACAGCAATGCATTGTCCTACAAAACTTTCAGCAAAGATGTTGCATAGTCATACTGTTATTATGGAATGGGCAAGACCAATAGTTACCAAAAAGAATAGGGCTCGATGGTTGACTCCGATTATACATGAAACAACGCAACTATTCAGCAAAGTATATAACTAGCCCTGATTCTACACGCAGCAAACATCTTACAGTGCTAAACAAAATGCAAGGTTGTAACTTACAAACAACATCAGAGTTTCTAAAGATATTGTTGACGAGCCTCTGCCTCTCTGTGGCTAATCTAGAATTCCAGTAGCTGCACCAGATCATCATTGAGTGTTAGGATAGGAAACCAAACATACAGGTGAAATTGTGAAAATATACACAAGGAATGCTTAAGAAAGAGTGAACAACCAATTTTAGTTCTAGAAACTGGGCATAAAGAACCAACAAAAAGCAATGATTTGGGCATCATTATGCATTAAAGTAAATAAGTTTTTCTTTAACAGCATGCAACATAACATTTTTGTTGCATTTATATTTACCCTTCAGGCTAAGTGGAATTTAACTTTGTAGTCCATAAGCAAAAAGGGAGTCGATACTTCAGTTCTATCCATAAACTTTGATCATCACACCCCATCATACAATTGAAGACAATTTCTATCCCGAGTAATACCGAAAGAGTGGCTAGTTTCATGTCCAATGATTTTGTGTACTTTTTTATTTATCATCAACTTTGAAGACACATCATAACCAAGGCAAAACAGGAATGGACTCGATGGAGTCAATGAATATCGACAACCATGTGCATTGTGAAACATCTGATATTACTTCTCTAAAATATGAAAACAGTCGAGCCTCTAGTATTTCACTAAGCAACTGCCTTGATTACTTATCACGTATTGTCTTGAAAAATAAAGGTCAGTGCTACTGTCCACTATTGTTTGATACAATACATGATACCCGAGCTTTTCAGATATATAAATGCAACCAACATATCTTGCTTTATATCAGTAGATCTTGGCTTTTCAGATATATAAATGCAACCAACATATCTTCTTTGCAAAAGGATTTTTCCATAATAAATACTCCCCCCGACACATTATATTTGATGTTGGTTAGTTCATTTTTGAACTAACCAACGTCAAATAAAATGATATAGAGGTAGTATAACAATTTCTCCTACAGTGGACAAATATGCTTAGCTGCTTTTACAGTGAAGAACTCAATAAAACAATTAAAATTTGATCTATTTGGAATCAACACCTTGGATCATTGAGCAGCTCTCTACACCTTTCCTGTCTGTATTGATGCTTGATATTAGCGTTACGGCTATGTGCCATCCTATGATGGTACTAAATAGAATCATCTTATTAACATCCATGAATCCAAAATATGAGCCAGGTTGGAGGAACATACACTGTACCAAGATCAACTTGAAAACGGAGGCCGCTCTCAATGACCATCGTACAAAGGGAATCATTACCAGCTAAGACTTCAAGTTGCATAGTTCTATAGTCATTTTGAATAGCATCTGTCTTATTGACAACAGTTTGGATTTTTGGCTTGTTTTTGTCCAGAACCACCTGCAATTCAAATCAATGTATTGGATGGAAGGAACATACTCAAAGTAATGTTGGACACCAACATATGAATAAAATATTACCTTAGCGATAAGTTTCTTGTAAGGAAGATGCTCATCCCGCAAGTTCAAGTGTGCAATATGCCCTACTGTTTCAAAACCTGTAGGAATTATTACACCTTCAGGGAGTAATGCCTCTAAAACCTACAAGAGATTAGGAAGAACCAAAATAGTTAAAAAAAACATTAAATAAAAAATATACCGGTGCAGTCCATAACTTTTCAAACTGATGTAAGTTGACATCACATATCTAATGGGCGGTAACATGTTAATGCATCTCTTCCTCCACAAAAATCCAATTGCATTCCACAGAAAAGTTTCTAAACCAACACATCACAAAGAATTTTGGAAAGAAAAAGAATATTGCAAACTTGTGACATGCATTGAATTAAATGCTAGCAAATCAACACTTTATAGGTGTCTTGTCAACATGTGATTAGGTAGATACCAAAGTGAATTTTTCTCCATGGCAACATCTTTGAGGCGAGAGTTAATTAATAAACGGTCTACAAGAAAACTAGGATACACCAGATGTTGAAACTATTCAGTCTGACATTCTGACCTGGACAGACTGAACCTTTAGTCTGAATCCTGAATTTGCAGAGGCAGTGTTACCTGGACATTGGACAGTGCGCAAGCATTAGACACTTACACAAATTAGAGGTCACCCAAAGATATTGTTCTTAAATAATCTGATGTTTCAATAAATTGAAACCAATAGGTAAACTAGGAAAACACGATGATGTCAAGCAACATCTAATCACTACGTTTTATGTTCTGGGACACCTATGTGGCCTAGCAATAGAATATGAAGTATTGGTCACTGTCTATGAAACCAAGTGCTCACTACCCATAGAACAATTTTCATTATATTAAAGCAAGAAGTCCATTCTGACCCTCAAACTATTGCCGGAGTCCGATTTTTGCCATCAAACTCAAATGCCAGACAACTTGGACTGTCCAACTGGTCATACTCATACCAGATATTATCAGCCCTTGTGCCGCTACCGCCCTGGTTTTTGCCCATGTCAACCCTCCATGCCAGAAGCTATGTAGTAGAGCATGCTGACACCAAATCAGATGAATGTGTTGGCCATCCGCAAGAACACCAGCTCCTCGGGGACGATGTACATGACGGCAGGTCCACGTTTAGCTTGGGATTTGGCCGACCATGTCCATTTAGTAGTAGCCTATAATGGACGAGATGGCAAGGGAGAGAATGCAGCTAGAAGAAGAAGAGAAATAGGCAGCGCCATAAAAAGATATATGATGACAGGTGGGCCATCATTTGTCTTAATTATTTTAGTGCTCATTCAGCCTAACTGCCTAAGCTTATCAAAAGGATAGCTGATGGGTTGGTTCCACTGCCACATCTACACCTAAAACCAGGAAGTATTGAGTGAATGGCCCAAAAATATCTGTTTTTAACATTTACAAGTGGAAAAATATCTGGTATGTGAATTCGATGGCTAAAACTGGACTAGGGTTCAATGGTCAAAAATGGGCTTCTTCCTTTACTAACAGGAAAATCTTACTCTGGAACAGAAGTATTCACAAGGTCAACTTTCTTACCGCCTTTATAGCTAAATAATGGCTATAACAAATACCAAATTCTTGTGACAAACAAGACAAGAAATATTGCCAAGTCTAGGTAACACTGCATTTGCTCTGGAACAAGGTTGTCAGTTTTAGCCTCAATGGCTTGGAAACCTTCAAACTCTGTGTAGAACTTGGATGCAACAGTTTTCTTGATCTGGTTTCAAATTCATCAGTGTTACTCCCTCCATTGTGCTATATTTGTCTGTAGCACACCATGTGCACAGACCAAGGAAGTACTAGTTTAATTAAAAAAATCATCCACGACCCTAAATGTCATAATACAACTTCTCTTCTGCTGGAGAACTTAATCAGAGGTAGTGATATTCCTTACAATAACTATATCCTCAATGGACAAACATTGTGGAACAGCAGGAGTAATACCAACAAAAGTGTTCAACTCTAGAACAACGGAATTTACATTTTGTTGTTATTAGCATTTAAGATTTTCTAAACAAAACATAGATACAAGAGAAGAGTCATTATTTACTACTTCTGATTGTATTAGTTTATTCAGTTAACGTTGCAGAGTCCACTTTGATGATCATGATGTTATGAGTGAACTCACTAGGGAAAAGAGAAGAAATTTGTATGATATCCTCAATAGGAAATCCATGAAAACAACAAGAGATGAATCAGGATTCAGTAAAACAAAATTGGAAAAAAAAAATGGAGCTTAGATGTTCACAGGAAAGTTAAGGTACCTCATTCATTGGCCAGTAACTGTAGAACAAAGTTAGCTTACAGCGTATAAGCTCATAAGCAGATGATCCATCCTGTTGAGTTTCACGGTCTAACACATCCTGAAGAATAGGTAACTAAATCAGTAAACAAATCTCCAACAGAACAATGCAAGATGAATCATTACTGAGCGAGAAAAGATTATAGGCATAAATTACATGATGGAATTAAATTCTTACCGATAAAAGAAAGGTTTCATCGAAATTCTACTCATGAAAAAAACGCACCCAAATTTTTGGAGAAAATCTGGCATAGAAGCAAATACCAACAGTTTCTTTTAACTCTTCTCATGACACAGCATTTCAGTACAGCTTCCTAAAGCCTTGAAGTTGATTTCGCAAATATAATCAGAGCTTTGGTTCTCAAAAGTAGGATAGTGGCCATTAGGATTCATGTATCTTCAAGAGATGCAACAGTATCTCATTTTAGAAGTTACGAATGTCACATTAAGATCTGAAAACATTCTAAGTATACAAAACTAAACTACGAACAATGCACCAGAAGAAATCAGCACCTTGACAGCCTCCGGCAGGTCATCGACCCTCCTCTCGGCGTAACTCTCGTCCAGCAGCAGCAGCCGGGTGGGGCCCATCTGCCATGCGCCCCTCCCGAAGCCCTCCTCCCCGACCAGCCCCTTCCACTCGTCGTTGTCCTCCTCCTCCCCAACAACCTCCACCACATAAGCCTTGTCTCTGTCACGCTCCCGAGTCGCCTCCTCGCCGCCGCCGTCTCCCTTCCTCTCCCTCCTCTTCCGCGCGGCGGGGCTGGGCCGCGAGAGGCGGGCGAGGTTGGGGAACCGCAGGAAGCCCCGGGCGTTGAACTCGCGGGCCAGCTTCTCCCGCCGCGCTACCGCGGTGGCCGGCGGCGCGGGACCGCCCGGTTCCTCCTCCGCGGCGGGGCGGCGCGGGGGAGGAGACGGGAGGGAGAGGCCGAGGGCGAGGAGGCCTTGGTCATTGGGGAGGCGGGCGACGTTACGGACGCGGGGCCAATTGAGTAGGTGGCCCCGGAGGCGGCGCTCGAGGGGCGCGCAGGCAGCGGCGGGGACGCGGAGCGCCGCGAGGTCGAAGGCGCGGGCGAAGGGGTCTGGGTGGTCCGGCGGGGGCCGCCCGCGGCGGAGCGAGGGCCCGTGGAGCGGAGGCGGTGGGGAAGAGGAGGAGGATAGGGGTTTGAGGTGGAGACGGAAGGGGAGTGGAGCGGGGGTGGGGCGGCGGTGGGGGAGGAGGAAGCGGTGAGGGGCGAGGTGAAGGAGCGCTGGCGCCATGGGACGGGGAAGTGAACACAGCGTCTTCCCGCTAGGATGACGATGAACCGGGGGTCTTTTTTTTTAGGAACAGACATGGCCACAACTTTGACTCGGTCATAGGCAAACCCTATTTTTTTTCAAACTAAAATTTCGCATCATTGCCTTGCCGCCAACCTTTCGCACGACCAATATTTGATTTGTAATGATAACAATAGTCGTCAGATGTACCAAGAAAAATCGGATGCTCTAAACTCACGATGGATGTTGAGATGGGAATTTTTACATTATTGCCATAGACATGCAACGATGTTATCGTGGGAGTTTGATGCTCTAACCTCAGCAATGATATTGTGGCGGGATGTGGGAACTTTCTATGCAGATTCTTATCACAATAGGGCATATGATGATGTTGCTCGGGTGTTCCAGTTGATTACTGATATTACATTAGTTGTTTTAAAATGTGTGCAATGGGTTGATCCATTTTGTTGAGTTCGTTATTTTTGAGATGTTTGATACGATATTATAACAACTTACATAGAATGTTGTGAATGGTAATTCAAGATGTTTCAATAGTTCATTTGACATGTTTTAGCTTTTTCATTTTATTTGACTAATTCTATTTGTTTCACTAATTTTTTTTAAAGAATAACATGTTTTTAAAATGTTCCTATTGTAATCTAAAAAAATTGTGATTATAATTTTTAAATGTTGCAAAAGGTAAGTTCGGATGTTACAAAATTATATCTATATATTGACACTAATAGTGTAATAGTGGATACTGCTTGAACATGAGGACCATGTTGTTGTATGAACTTTTTATCCTAGATAGAATGACAAAGTTATTTGTATGCATAAATTCTGATGTTGCAAACAATGAATTTTGATGTTGCAGTAGTTAACTTTTGATGTTGCAATGGAGCGTTCGACGAAAATCCCGTTAAACATGTGGGTGCTCGAAAGTCCATATTTGATTAGTTCTCTAGCTTGTCCACATATCTAAGATCAACTCTAACAATAGTTCCTACTAGGAGGTTCTCCTTAGAACCTATTGTCCCTGTTGGAGTGCATTTTTCCGGTACCTGCTTTTTAAGTAGACAGTCCCTCTGTACATTAGTCTCCATCGTCTTAGCAATTTTTTTCCCCAAAAGTCTCCATAGTATTATTCCTCATACGCGCAAGGGACTTCTCGTACGCGCTACGCATTTGCTGCTGCGGTCGTTGTCCCGTCGCTTCAAATACTCCCTCCATCACCTCCCGTTAGGGCTCCATCCAACACCCTCCACTGGTCGCTACGCGCGCCTCCGTGGTCGTTCTTCAGCATCGCGTTGCACCAACTTTTGTCGACTGCAATGGAGCGCCAGGGCGACGCCACCGATCAGGGTCTCATGCCTAGCGTGACCTGGGTGCCAGACTCCTATGATGAATCCGAGGATTCTTCCGCAAGTGAGGTGTGTTTTGTTATAGATTCTTTGGCCGGAGAAACTGAAGTGCCCGACTCCAAGAAACCTTTGCCGATGTTGATGAAAGTGTTGCTGTCGATGCCCTACTACAGCTTCATGACAAGGAGATTGATGCAGCCGCCTCCTTGCTGCTGCCCGTTTTTCTTCCTTGCATGTATGGGTTCCAAGATGAGGTCATGCATGATGCTGCGAACTCTTTTTTGGATCGGCAGTGTATGGTTCATGGCTATGGAACGACCAGGCTTTTGCACGAGTGCGCGATTGCCGATTAGGCAGCAGGAAACGGGGATTTTAGTGGCGTTACGCGGTGATTTACTCAGGAAAACAAAACGACGCTCACACATTAACGACAATGCGGCGATTTAGGAAATACCCATGGGCTATCGTTGCTCCTTGGTCTCTGGGCTGAAGGTTAACACAACGGAGACTAATGGACAGAGGGAGTACCAAAGTAGATGACATTGGCCATTGCTGGAGATGCTGTGACCTGAGTGAAAACATGCTCGAGAGGACCACCTGCATTGAGCGGAACTACACAGGTGAGCAACGGGCACGCAATTGGCGTCGTTGCCAACCGGCAACCGCGATCGCTATACAATGAGAATATCCTGGCATTTTTTTTTCACCGGTAATGGTAACAGGCGACGATTATATTTAGCAAGTCAATATTTTACTCATCATCTAAATATCATAGGACAATTTATGCTGTTCCCAATTACCACACAACCTTCGAGGCTTCGACCAAAATTTTCATGTCACCAACATTATCAAACTGAAGATACAACTGAAATTAACTCTTGAACCTAACACTGCGGCTGACGTTTGGATTGATGCCAGACATTTCACCTCCATAGGGACCGGAGGGCTTCTTGATGTCACGCACTTGGCTTTTCCGCTTGACAACCTCCTTCTTATGCTTATCCTGAATGTGTGACACAACAAAAAAAAAAAGGTTCATTCAAAATGATCATCCACGCAGCTTGACTGACTCACATAATAATACACAATGTGACTTTACCCTGTAGTTCTTTCGTGGATTCTTCTTCTTCTTATTTCTGGAACGTGTCAACCCCCTGTTCTTCTCAATCTGCAAGAGTTTGGATTGACTTAGAAACATGTAAGAGGAAGTCACAATTCATAAGAGCATGTATGACACCAGGGTGAAGATTTACCTGATATGAAATCTTCCTCTTGCCATCTCCTTCAATTTCTTCCTCCACAGGTTCAAAGCCAGGAGTTCTGTCATACAGGAAAAAATAAGCACCAGTTTAGCATTTACCACAAGTACCTTATTACCTGATATATATACATATATGTCAAACTTACACCGAGTACTTCTCATTCTTGATTGATAGTTTTTCAGTCCTCTGTCTTTTCACATCCTGATAGAACTCATCAGAATCGTCACCATCTTCAGTATCGCCGCCATCTTCTGAAGACTTGTGATCATCTTCAAGTGAGTTAGCTCCTACTCTTGATAGGACACGAAGCTCATGTTTCCTCCTCCTTTCACCAATATTGTCTCGCTTCGGAAGGTCATCATCACCAGAAACAAACTTGAAAATATAAAACAAGGGGTTAGACATAGATACAGCCATAAACTTGTAGCTATGAAGTCACCTCATAGCTTGTACTGAGCATACATGCAATTTTCCTGCCCTAGCCTCATCCAAATCCCTTGTTTCCTTTTTTTTTTTACAACATACGCAAAACATACTGAGGGTCTGTTTCCAGGGGGTAGGGGGCAAAACCTAGATGTATCTATTGTGGAAGCAGAATGTAAAATTTACCACTAATTTCAAATTCAATAAACAAATTACTTCGGAACTATAAATTTACTGCATATTACAGTGCTTAAGATATTACCACATGAAATTATTTCCAACCCAATAAGATGACTAAAACCAGAAGTAGTTAATGATGGCATGGTATTGTCCCATTCCAAACCCTTAAGGACCACAAGAAACAATTAGAGAGAAACTAATACAACAAAAACTGAAAACCTGTTACAGAACAGTATATCATACCTTGCTTTTATTTGATTTATCAGCAGCTGCCACAAGCTTGCTAGGTTTTGTCATTTGATTATTCTTCTGCACTTCATCATCAAAGTCATCCAATGTCTGCAGGTCTCTTCTGTATTATATCATACAAAATTATTAAAACCATAAAGAAATGGAAACATTATTATGCAACAGAAAAAATGCACAACTAATAACTCACTGATTGCTAGTTGTCCTGGTTTTTGACTTCTTCTCTGGCTTCGATCTTGTCAAATTATAGAGCCCTTTTTTCTTCAATCTTTCCTCGAGGTTGGCTCTTACTTTCAACATCTCCAGGCTTTGCAAGCCCATATGTTCGTTCTGTCAATTTTAGATTTCAGACTTGATGCATTCACATTAACAGGAAAATAACAAACAATAAATGTTTCATAGCAGATTAACCTTGTTCTTCTCTTTGTTAACTTCATGTCGATCATTATTACAAGGCTCCGTCTTTCTCGATTCAGAGACTTCAGCACCCTGAAATATCAACATCATGAGTAGTTTGGAGTGCCTACATAATAAAGATAATAAACACAATAAAGTAGAAATGGTACTTGTTTCACTTTATCAAGTGCTAGTACTTCGCTAGATTTTCCCTCCTCTTTGTCCAGTGAGACTATCTTATCTGCTTGGATGGTGCTGCTATCCATGTTATGGTCCTCAGTGCTCCCCTTTTGCCTTGCTAGATTCATGGTGAGTTGCTTCATCTGCAAAAGAAACAACATTAGTCGGAATAACTTTCCAATCAACTCAGAAAGAGAATTATGTAACAAGACAAAATAATGATATCTAAGAATGGAACAAATCTTACATGCTATTTCTACTAAACTTGAGAATTATAACAGGACAAAATAATGATATCTAAGCATGGAACAAATCTTACATGCTACTTCTACTAAACTTATTCTTGGTCTAGTAAGACTGATTAGAATACTAACCCTGTAACCCAGAGAATATAAAGGAACGAAGGGGGAAAAAAGTCATCTCGGCATATACAGGGGAGTAGGGGACCATGGTGATGCCTTCAGAATTTAGTACATGTAGGAATAATAATGTTACTAAAACCAAACCTTCTCTACCATATTCTTGGTCTCTACAAGGCGAGAAATTACAGGATGATCCTGCACAGACAACCCCTCGGCTTTCATAAGGAGGTAGAAGGTAATAGCTTGACAATAAGCAAGCAAACAAGCTTTCTTCACTTCCAAAGGTTGCATTCTACCCTTAGTTTTTCCTAGACCAGCTGTCACCTGCAGAAATATTCAGTTATCACAGAGGAAATCAGAAAAAAGAGGAGGGACGGGGAATATCTAATATCACATTAGAGCAGAAAAAACTGAACCTATATGTAGCAATCCAAAATCATAATCGTTTTGTTTTGGTTGCAATCCAGTGAAGAAAACTATGGCCTGCCCCAGTTCAAAATTGGGCCCATGTCGTATATGAGGGAACTCGCAATGATGGAATTGTTTAGGTTGTCGCCTCAGTTCAACAGAGTTCATGGTTGAATCAAATGTTAACAATCTGGTTTTATTATGAAGTTAAATTGTGTTCAAATTGGTTCTGCAAAGGATCTTATATTGTTATATAAGCTAGTAGTCATGTGTACAGGACCTTGTATGGCTGCATAGCCAACAACAAAGCATTTAGTCACAAAAAGTTAACCGAAAGGAGTAGGCTCCTGTCGCATAGTCACATGGCCTTTGTTCTGAAGTATCCAACATGCAGCAACAACAACAACAACAACAACAAAAACCTTTTGTCCCAAGCAAGTTGGGGTAGGCTAGAGATGAAACCCAAAAGAAACAAGGATAAGAGAGACATAAAAAGGCAAAAAAAGACAAAAGGTAGAGTTAGGGAAAAAGAAAAAGATCACGGCTCAGGCACGTTGATTGCTAATCTCCAAGCGCTCCTATCTATAGCTAAATCCCTGGAGATATTCCACTCCTTAAGATCTCTCTTAACCGACTCGTCCCAAGTCAATTTAGGACGTCCTCTACCTCTCTTTACATTATCTATCCGCTTTAAAACCCCACTACGCACTGGCGCCTTAGGAGGCCTCCGTTGGACATGTCCAAACCATCTCAGCCGATGTTGCACCAGTTTCTCCTCGATTGGTGCCACCCCAACCCTATCCCGAATATCTTCATTCCGGACTCTATCCCTTCTAGTGTACCCGCAAAACCAACGTAACATACGCATCTCTGCTACACTCAGTTGTTGGACATGTCGCCTTTTTGTAGGCCAACATTCGGCACCATATAACATCGCCGGGCGAATCGCCGTCCTATAGAACTTACCTTTTAGCTTTTGTGGCACCCTCTTGTCACAGAGGACGCCAGAAGCCTGACGCCATTTCAGCCAGCCAGCTGAAATCCTATGCCTAACATCTTCATCAATGTCTCCATCCTTTTGTAGTATCGATCCTAAATACCGAAAAGTATCCTTCTTGGCCACCACTTGCCCATCGAGGCTAACGTCTCCATCCTCATGCCTACTCGCGCTGAAATCGCACATCATGTACTCGGTCTTGGTCCTACTAAGTCTAAAGCCTTTCGACTCTAATGTGTGCCTCCATAGCTCTAACTTTCTACTGACCCCTGCCTTACTCTCATCAACTAGCACCACATCATCAGCAAAGAGCATACACCAAGGGATATCACCTTGAATGTCCCTTGTGACCTCATCCATCACCAAAGCAAATAAATAAGGGCTCAACGCTGACCCCTGATGTAGTCCTATTTTAATTGAAAAGTCACTGGTGTCGCCATCACATGTCCGGACAAAAGTTGTCGCATCCTTGTACATATCCTTGATGAGGGTAATGTATTTAGTTGGGACTTTGTGCTTTTCCAAGGCCCACCACATGACATTTCTTGGTACTTTGTCATACGCCTTCTCGAGGTCAATGAAAACCATGTGCAAGTCCTTCTTCTGCTCCCTATATCTCTCCATCAACTGTCGTATTAGGAAAATCGCTTCCATGGTCGACCTTCCAGGCATGAACCCAAACTGGTTTTGGGTCACCCTCGTCACTCTTCTTAGGCGATGCTCGATAACCCTCTCCCAGAGCTTCATCGTATGACTCATCAGCTTAATCCCACGGTAGTTAGTACAACTTTGAATATCTCCCTTGTTCTTGAAGATCGGTACTAATATACTCCTTCTCCATTCTTCAGGCATCTTGTTTGCCCGAAAAATGAGGTTGAAAAGCTTTGTTAGCCATACTATCGCTCTAACACCTAGGCATCTCCACGCCTCAATGGGGATACCATCAGGGCCCATCGCTTTACCTCCCTTCATCCTCTTCAGAGCCTCCTCAATCTCCGCCTCCTGAATTCTCCTCACAAAGCGTCTGCTGGTATCATCAAATGAGTCATCCAACTCAAGGGTAGGACCCTCATTCTCCCCATTAAACAACTTATCGAAGTACTCCCGCCATCTTTCCTTGATCTCCTCGTCCTTCACCAAAAGTCGATCTGTCCCATCCTTGATGCATTTGATTTGGTTGATGTCCCTTGTTTTCCTCTCACGTATCCTAGCCATCCTATAGATGTCCTTCTCCCCTTCCTTCGTGCCTAGCCTCTGATAAAGGTTGTCATACGCCTGGCCCTTTGCTATACTCACAGCTCTCTTTGCAGCCTTCTTCGCTATTTTATAGCCCTCGATGTTGGCTACACTCTTGTCCAGGTGTAGGCGCTTGAAACACTCCTTCTTCTCCTTAATAGCCACTTGCACCTCCTCATTCCACCACCAGGTGTCTTTCGCCTCCTGTTTGCCTCCCCTACTCACGCCAAACACTTCTGAAACCACCTTCCGAATACATGTTGCCATTTTTAGCCACATGTCGTCTGCATCTTCTCCTTCTTCCCAAGGCCCCTCGCCTAGCATCCTCTCCTTAAACACTTGCGCCCCTTCCCCTCTAAGCTTCCACCACTTCGTTCTTGCAGTCTTGGCACGTTTGTCCCGGTGGACACGTACCCGAAATCGAAAGTCCGCCACCACAAGCTTGTGTTGAGGGACAACGCACTCCCCGGGTATCACCTTACAATCTAAGCAATCCCGTCTATCCTCCCTCCTTGCAAGGATAAAGTCGATCTGGCTCGAGTGTTGTCCGCTACGAAAGGTCACTAGATGGGATTCCCTCTTTCTAAAGAGGGTATTCACTATCATCAAGTCATAGGCCAACGCGAAGTTCAAAACATCCTCCCCTTCTTGATTCCTACTACCATACCCGAACCCCCCGTGCACTCGCCCGACACCTACATTAGTCGCACCCACATGGCCGTTGAGGTCTCCTCCTATGAAGAGTTTCTCACTGATAGGCACGGTACTAACCATGCTATCCAGATCTTCCCAGAACTGCCTCTTGGTGCTCTCACTAAGACCTACCTGAGGGGCATAGGCACTGATCACATTTAGAGTAGAATCTCCAACTACCAGCCGGACTAGAATAATCCGGTCGCCTTGCCTCCTAACCTCTACAACTCCATCCTTAAGGCTTCTATCGATCAAGATGCCTACACCATTCGTACCCGATGTTGTCCCCGTGTACCAAAGCTTGAAGCCAGTACCTTCCACCTCCTTCGCCTTTTGACCCTTCCATTTAGTCTCCTGAACGCATAGAATATTTACACGCCTTCTAATTGCTACATCGACTAGCTCTCGTAACTTACCCGTTAGGGACCCTACGTTCCAACTACCTAGGCGAATCCTAGTTGGCTCGGCTAACTTCCTTACCCTTCGCACCCGTCGAGGGAAGTGCGAAGACCCTTGCTCATTTTTCACTACATCCGGGCGCCGATGTAGCGCGCCACTAAGGTTGCGACGACCCGGCCCTTGCCCATTTAACACTACACCCGGGTTCCGATGTAGCGCGTCGCTAAGAGGGTTACGCCCCAACGAATTTCTTATGGGTTTCACATCCATTAGAGTGGTTGTCATAGATGCTGGTTCGCCAAACCTAACGCACCCCCTCCTCCTTTATCCGGGCTTGGGACCGGCTATGTTGAGACGACTCAGAAAAGTATCCAACATGCAGCAGATGGGTTAAAAACATTAGGCATCTGAAACACTCTTGCACGGCCTCTGATGCTTAAGTACACAACTTCAGGTTATGATAGACAGGCATAGATGTGGCAGGAGCAAGTGAGGACATATTGTTGATGTAGGCTTCATTTACAGGATATGACATTGGAGTCACCACCAAATGCCCATTCTTGTGCAAGTTCAGGTCGATAATTTGAAGTACACATCGTGGCAATGGAGAAATGCTGACTGGCATGCAAAGTTTTTGGAATTACTGAGTCAAGGGGACCCCACTTCGGAACAAGTGCAGCTGTTTATGACTAGTCTGGCAGACACCTGCAAAAATGTGGAGCTGCAGAACCCTAAAGATCTGTTAGATGGCAATGAGCTAGCCATGAGAGCCCTGGAAGGCATGAGCAGGCACCAGTTTGTACAGGGTTAACATTTTATTTGCATTTCTGAGGCACTAAGCTAATTAATAGAGATACAATAAAATTAGCTTGTTTGGATCGTGCCTAACCTTAGGCAGACACAGTTCAGTAGTCAATGTTTGGTTAGTTCCACAACTACAGCTTGCCTAAAGTCTAAGCCACTTGGCCCCCACTTGTCATAGACAAAAAAAAATTACCAAACTTCACCAAAAGGTGGCCAATTTTATGTGGTGAAGCATAGAAGTGAGAGTATGAGAAAAGAGATTCAACTGATGTAGTATAGCATAAACCACAATAGGAGGCAAAATTGCATGACTCACCTCCATGACCCAGGAATATGTGGTAATCACCAGCAAACCAGACCACAGCAAATTCAAGCATATGGGTGGCAGTTGCTAAGCAAGATAGCATCATTGTGGGTACAGAGAATAGTGCCAAAACAGTGTAGTAGATTAAAAAATTAGATAGTATGGGTACTCGCATCCTTTCAGGATATTCACACCACTCTATGAGCTTAGGGACAATCTCTATGAATCAACACGCAAAACTTCTGTTGGATAGTGCATTGCATCCAAGCACCATGAATAGTATGCAATAAAGGGTTAGATAAACCTAACTGGTACACAAACAAATACTGATGTTCCTAGTTTCAGAGTTCTCCTCCACATGTTAAATTGATACTATTATAATAACAAACAAGAACATGGACCCGGTAGTGACTCTAGCAATAACTTACCTCATTGGTGAGCTGTCCTATAGCCCTCAGTTCTTCATGAGCCTCCTTCAACTCAGACAACAAGCTAACAAGTTCAGGAGCAGAACTGCATAAAATTAATACATATAGGGGTCATCATACACTTACACACGCAACAATAATGTCACTTCTAGTCTATAGTTTACGTGCTACAGGCACTACAGATAGGAAAGAATTGATATTGGGCATACGCAAGGCTGGTTCGAGTGGAACAGGTCATATGATTATTCTGAAATGCAAAAAGAGTTTCTTCATGCACTGTTGATTTTTTTCACAAAACAGAGACATATTACGTCATGAGGATAGACTTTGTGAAGGAACTGGAAATAATTTTAATATTGCACACAGTAGCATAACAGACCTGTATAGCACACCCATTTTTCCATCACCTGAAAAGACAGCAAAATCTTCCTTCATTTTGGTTTCATGATTGGATGCCTGCTAGTCAACGGGTAAACAATTATAATAAGGTATTCTGTATTTCCAAATACATATACTCAAAAAAGTCAGCTTCATACTTATATATGCATCAAAAAAAATATACTGAAACAAAGTACTAGCAAAACGAAATAAGTTCTTTCTGTAAGCAACACATTGTTTTTAATAAGCATTTAGCAAAGATATGGAGCATGGCTGAAATGGTTTTAAAATTTAAAAATTTGTAAAAGATTTGCAAAACCTCGAAGAGATCCTCACTTGTGCTATGGAGTATGGACTAGTTATAGCCTAATTGTTTGCTTGCTGATTAAAGTTTAATTCACTTTGCATGGATTTTTTTTCTAGACTAAAAACATTCTCGGCTGCACCTCTGAGTATTTAGAACCTTAATAAATTTGGTTCAAAGGAAATTAATGCTTAATCAGCACCTGAAAATGGTTTTATTTAGTATTATACCTCATCTTCTGCAGGCCTTTGATACTTTATTTCAATCATACATATCAAATGCAGGTTAGCAATAATTCAACACCACGTCACCTAATACGATGGGTCAAAGTGAACGTTTTTAATAGTTGAGGGATGAAAAAGAATGGTTCCAGAGTTGAGGGATGAAAGAAACAGTTTCAGAGCGGAGGGTTCAAAACATGGACTTTCCCACATTAAATTAAAATTGTGCACATGCAGCATAATTTTGTTAGTTTTATCAGATAAGACATCCTGAAGTAAGTTTAGACAGTGGTCAAAGCTATCTCCTAGTTAAAGCAAACAAGAGAACGTAACATCACCTTTGCAGCATCATTCTCTTCATCGCTTTCACCATCTTCTAATCCAAAATCTTTCATAGACAGCTTTTTTTCCCTTTCTTTTTGGATCCTTTGTGCCTCCTCATAATCCACCTCATCATCATCAGATTGTTCACGAGGACGAGTATAGTATACATTTTTTCCTCTGCCCCAAATGTTTTTGTTCTTTTCATCTTCCTCCTGCTCATCCATGCTATCATCACCTCCAGCAATTTGTTTCACAGCCCTCTGCGCTCTTTTTACTATACAAACACATTGAGTTATGAATATGCAAGCGCCTCATATCAGAAGAAACAGAAACAGCTAAATAAGTGGTTCAGTATTAAGCTCACACTGACGCTCTACATAAATTCTGAAAGTAGAAGAAACCAAAATAACACTAGCATTCCAACATAGTAACGAATTTATTCACTCTGAAGTGAAGAGATAGCCAGCACACATACCCTTTTTTACAGTTGCATCAGCATCATACATATATGATTCATTCTTAAAAAATAGTATCAACTCAAAGGTCTGTTGGCGACTAAGAATATTTATGATAGTTCACTTATATCAATACATGAAATTAATTATTTAAGCCACAAAAACATATTGCTAAACAGCAACAAGAAATATACTAACAGGATAGCATTATGCCCACAGATATGATGTAAGAGCTATTTATAAACTTACATTTTGCAATATATCCTTTGTCCCATTCTTCATAATTCGCTTCATCCATGTCACCGTTCTCTTCTCCTCCACTGTCATCAGTTTCACTATCAGAAACACCCTAAAATAATTGAGATCATATAAGAAGTCAAATTGTTAGAATATAAAAATAATATCAACTAGTACAGAAGTAAAACTTTTTACTTATTTGGCTTTCAACAAATCAGATCCATGTACATTCGTAGGGTATCAATGGTACAGCACAAATACTATTAAATTTAGCAATACAGTGATTAGAAATTGCAGAAATATCATGTTCAATCTCGACCCGCATAAGCAGCACCCTGCATACCAATGTCATCTCAGACCCACAAATTTGTTGCAGCATGTTACCACCAAAATAAACTAACACCAAATAACAATGGACAAAACACATCACAGGTCATCTTAGCCCACAGAATAACAGATTCACTGTTGCAGCACTAGTTTATGCTGAATGAACCAAACAAATGATTGAGTTATTGAAGTTGTGCTACCCAGCCAAACGTCACTACTTGTTGCATTTAACCAGTCAGAACTCATCCAACCCTTGAAAGTTGGCGCATACAAAACTTGTAGCTTTCTCCTTGCATTGCAAATTCCTATTCCTGATGAACAAGATCAATAAGGGTAAAAGTTACCTCGAGACCCAACACAGGCTGCTCCATATCGTCATCCTCCGACTCACTCGCTAGAAAAAAAAAGTGAAACGTCTTATAAAATTGCAGGCAGATGGATGAAGCAAATCAAAGTTCTCCATGACATAAAACTAGAGTGCTAACCAGCATCAGCGTCGAGAGGTATCATGTCCCGCGGCTTGTGGACTGCGAAACCGACATCAGAGACAAACAACAACAAAGCACACATCAGCCAGCAGCAACCACAAAAACCACACGCGTGCTCTTCAAAAACGAAGGGAGGGTGCATTCCATCCCCTCAATCTTACAGGCATCAATCTCGTCGTCGTCAGAGGACACCGCCGCCAGCTCGTCGGTCCGCTTGGACTTAGGAGGGGGCCGTGCACGTGCCGGCGCGCCCCGCGGAGCCGCCCTCGGCCTCTTCCCCATGCTAGGCAGCCAAGTTCCCTAGATGCTCGGCCGCGGCGTCTGGGGCTGGGGCGGTGGCGTTCGTGGACTCGCGGGGAGCGCGGCGGCGGAGCGAGGACCGGGTGGGAGCGACGGCGGAGGGGGCAGAGGGGAGGCGGCCGGAAGAGTGGGAGGGTTTGGCAGATATAATGGGCTGGGCTGCAAGTGCTATTGGGCCTCCCAGGTAATAGTTCGGTTTCTTCGATTACACCCAATCATAGGCTTCCGATTTATTTATTTTTGACACACTACTCATTCTTTTTTTTAGAATAATAGGGACTGGCCCCCGTCTCATTAGACACCAAGCGTTAACAGCATAATCCGCTGATTACACAGCAGAATTTAGCACCAGCTAAAGATGGAAACCACCTAATATAGAAACCAAAGAAGACTAACAAAGTTTAGCTCCAGCTAAAGTCGCAACGCTGCCTATTACACCAGGCCAACAATAGACAGTCGTCGAAATCATTCTTGATCATCCGCCAGGTTAGCCCATCCTTGTGCTTGCATCCTCTGTTCGATGTGAGCAGGTAACTCTTTCAGCTTCCACAGATCTTGGTTCTCTTCCAGGAAAGACATCACCACCTCATCGAACCCCTTGTTCACCCAGAGATTCTTCCAGCTTGGTTTGTGATCAGCTCCAGGTGAGCTATCCAGGTTTCTAGCAATGGTAGTTTGTCTGCAGGACAAAGGATTTTCCAATTCCTGACTAAACCCACTACTAAACTCATGAGAATCTTCATGTCCCTCCATTTTGCACCCTGAAAACAGAGACTATTCCTTAGTTTCCACAAACCCCAAAGGGTTGCAGAAGTCAACATATTGATACCTAAGAACCTTTTATTACTTAACCAGCAGCTACCAATTGATTCAAAGTTTGTACCTAAATTTCTACCACAGATCTCAGAGATATACACCCACATTTGTTTAGCTACCACACAGTCAAACATGAGGTGGTTAGCCGTTTCTAACTCAGAACAAAAGAGACATGAAGGATCATCAATAGATTTCCACTTACCTACATTATCCCTAGTCTGTATCTTGTTTTTGGACAACAGCCATAGAAAAAATTGGACCCTGGGAGGGATTTTGAGTGACCAGACAGCAGGTGTATGAACAGGGGTGATTCCTCTAAAATTAATGACATTGTAGAGGGATTGGGAGGAGAAATTACCATTAGAGTTTCTCTCTATCACTATTGTATCTATTTATCCAGGAGACTAACAAACACATGTTTAGGTCTCTGAGATTTGGGATCCCCAAACCACCAAAATCCTTTTTCAGACTCACTGTATCCCAGTTTACTAAATGGATGCCCTTCTGGCCACTTTCTTTTCCCCAAAGACAGTGAGCCATATGCGAGTTAATCAGCTTTATGGCCCACTTTGGGAATTTGATGAAAGAAAGGAGGTAAACCGGAATACTAGCTAGACAGGTTCTAATAAGAGTGACCCTTCCTGCATATGACAATAGTTTTCCTTTCCACCCGGCTATTCTCTTAATAATTTTATCTATTAGGTACTGAATATCCTCTCTTCTAAGCTTGTCATAATGTAAAGGAATACCAAGATATTTGATAGAAAAATCACCAGGGGGACAGCCAAACAAATGAGAGATGTTATGAGCTACCTCCTCCTCAAGATTTACAGGAATGAACTCACTTTTGTGAAAATTAATTCTCATCCCCGACAATTGCTCAAACCAAATTAACGTTCCATTCAGGTTCTTAAGATGGTTAATGTCTATATTAGAGAAGATAATCGTGTCATCTGCGTATTGCAAAGAAACAATACCCCCAGGCCTAAAATCAGACAGAAGTCCCCCAATTCTCTCATTCTCAGCTGCTCTAGAAAGCAGCCTGGTTAGCACATCTCCTACCAAATTGAAAAGAAGAGGAGATATAGGATCCCCTTGCCTAAGCCCTTTTCCTGTCTTGAAGAATTTGCTTTCCTCTCCATTGAGGTTGACCCCTATTGAACCACCTATGACTATATGTTTCATCCAACCAATCCACTTTTGACTAAAACCTCTAGTAGCAAGAATCTCAAATAAGAACTCCCAACTAACTCTATCATAGGCTTTCTCGTAATCCAGTTTCAAAATAATTCCTTGTTGTTTTGACTGATGGACAGCATGGACAATCTCGTGGGCCGTCACCACACTCTCTAAAATATATCTTCCCTTAATAAAGGCACTCTGCTGATTGGAAATCAGCCTATCAGCTATTTTTCCTAACCTCAAAGTCAAAAGTTTAGAAAAAAATTTTAAAACTGCAATTAATTAAGCTAATAGGTCTGAACTTCTTCATATTCCTAGCTCCCTCTTCCTTAGGGATTAAGGTAATCATGGCAAAATTAAGTCTAAATAAATCTAGTTTCCCTTCGAAGAAATCCTGGAACATTTGAACTAGATCATGTTTCACTAGATCCCAAAACTTGTGATAAAATATGAAAGAAATACCATCAGGTCCCGGGGCTCCTTCAGCATAACAACTGAATACAGCCTCTTTTATCTCAGCCTCAGTAAAAGGTTCAGTTAAAAAGACATTTTCTTCTACAGACACTTTTTCATCTTCCTTCCAAAAATCATCTCCTAGCCTCACCTCACCTCTATTCTCAAAAGCAAAAAGATTTTTATAGAACTCTACAGCTATATTCATCATCCCTTTCTGATCTTCTATTAGCCCAGCTGTACTCTCCAAGCACTCTATTCTCTTTTTCCTACCTCTCTGGTTTGCTATTGCCTGAAAATAGGCAGTATTTCTATCTCCTTCTAAAATGTTTCTATCTCTAGATCTCTGTCTGGATTTAATTTCTTCTAAGGTCCAGATCTCATCTAGTGACTTCTTTCAATCTAACTGCTTCAGCACTGGTCAGGTTACCTTCTTCAGCAACCAGGTCCAAGTCTTGAAACTCTAAAGCTAACTCATTTTTATTCTTGTTCATTTCAGCTACAACATTTGAAGCCCAACCCCTAGCCATTCTTCTAAAAGTTCTAATCCTAAATTGCCAGACATCCATACTGTTTGATTCCTTGCAATCAGCTTTCCAGACCTTATTTACTATTTCTTTAAAATCCTCTCTTTCAAGCCACCATTTCTCAAACCTAAAAATCTTCTTACAAATACCCACATTGTCTCCTGAATCAAGTAGAAGCGGATTGTGGTCACTAGGTGGCCTATCTAAAGCTTTAACTCTAGAAAGTGGGAAATAACTGTCCCAACTTGTGTTCACAAAAATTCTATCTAGCTTAGCCATAACTAGATTATCCTGATTGTTTGACCAAGTATATCCTCTATTATTAAAACTCAGCTCTAACAGGCCCCAACTATCAATCCAATCATTAAACTTATCTACCCATCTATGATTTATTATTCCATTACTCTTATCAGTAGAAAATCTAACTAGATTAAAATCACCACCAATCAAAGTTGGACCTTGCCATTTATTTATCACCTCATGCAGCTCATCTAAAAAGGCTTGTTTACCCTCCTCATAAGGTGAACCATAAACTACAATGAGCTTCCAACTATAACTGGATTTCCTATCTGTAAGCATAACACTAATAGAGAAATTCATCTTTTCACAAACTACCATGTCAAATAAGTCAGCATTACTCCCTACTAGGATTCCCCCTACAGTTTCATTAGCAGGCAAGAACTCCCAATTAAAAGGAACATTACCAGTTAGAGATCTCAACAGACCTAGAGAAAATTCATGTGACTTAGTTTCACTAATGCCTAGCCAATCCACATGATTTTCTCTAATTCTGCTAACTAAAGCTGGGATTCTACCTATCTTCTTTAAACCTCTTATGTTCCAAAGAAGACCTATCATGACACCTTTTCAATGTAACTTCTACCTACTAGTCTACTACTACTGGGTTCATTATCAGTTGCCTCAGAGTCAACTCTCTGAGTCACCCTGATATCCAGGCCCTGGTCAGACAAGCTACTATCTAAAGGAGTCTGATCATGCCTAGAACATTTGTCAGCACAACCATTGCAGGAATTCTGAAAAGATAAATGTCTAGATGCTTCATTGTGTATTAAACTATCCACTACCTTACTACTACCCTGACTATCTACTCCTACATGTAACTTTAGAGAATCCGCTAAACTGATAATATCAGCTGAAGAAATGAGAATGTTTTGTTTAGAAATGTTACCTTTAGTTGGTTGTTGGCCTTCCATGTATCCCTTCCTTTTCAATGCTTGAGCTTTCTCCAGAATAGGTCTCCCATCCCTTGGAATCTTGTTGCTTGTCCTCTGAGTTGTATTAGGACCCCATCTTTTGTTGGATCTTTTCGATTGTGGCTTCTTCACTTCTTCCTTCTTCTGGCTTTTCTCCTCTTCAATTGCACAGCTAGAGAACAGGTTCTTCTTAGACCCTTGCTGTTGATCTTGTAGAGCATAGCACCATTCTTCAGGAAGCGTCATCATTTCCTCCTCTGTAGCTGTATCAATGTCCCCCTCTTCTTTACCTATGTCCTCCTCATCCAGTATCTCCATAGCCTGGAGCAATCGCACACAATCATTTTCCTTTTCCTTTTCAGAGTCATCCTTGTCTTGATGTTTTGTTTCTGGATACTGAAAGTTTGCTAACTCCTCCCTCTTTCTATAACCCCCAGAATTGTTGTCATCTGCCTTCTTGGATCCTCCTAGCTTCTCCCCCATCTCCTTGTCAGAACTAGTTCCTTTGCTGCCATTGCTCTTCTGGTCCTCATGCTCATTTTTCCCTGTGTCATCCAGATGCTTGTCCTCATCACCATCTCCATCTTGATCAGAGTCAGCATCATCCTTTCCTGATCCTCCTCCCCCATCAGTACTGTCATGTTGTTTCTCAGATTGTCCCTCCACTTTGAAGCTGATTGTGAAAAGCTTGTCATCAAACTCCATCACCCTCTGTGTAGGTATCTTAGTAGTATCTTTCACAGCAATTTGTAGCCTAACCTGTGAGAAGAAACTAATGAACAGGGATTGCCAATCAATATCTGATAGCTTTTCCAGGCTTGATGCAATCTGTTGATACACCTTCATTTTACTCCATTTTGGTGGGATTCCACTGACTTGAACCCACACCTTCTATAACTCCCCAATTGCTTCAACCTCCCCATTCCAAATCCTGATTGAAGCCATCACAGAATTGTTTCTCAAGTAAAAGTAGCTCACACCTTCAATGACTATGTGTTCCACCCTGTGGTCTGGTGGGAACCTAACCAGGTATCTATATTCATCCAGTTTCCTCAACTGCCAGGACCACTCACTGCTAAAGATCCTCTTCAAGTTTTCTGCTATTTCCTCCTGCTCCATTACTCCTTCCTCTACTGTGAACACAGCACAGTTGTCTAGTGCTTTCCAATTAGTCACCCTCTCAGTGGCTTTATCTACCTCAATGTGAAAGAAACCCAAGCCTTGGTTGGCACTTCCATAGTACTGAGCAACCATGTGTTCCTTCTTCCATTCAGGACAAGTTTGAGACTGATGCTCTCTACTTTGGCAGCAAAAACAGATTCTCTTAACAGAGCAACTTGAACTGTAATGACCTAGCTCTCCACAGTTGTAACATAGCACATCAGGGTTTTGTTTGGGAATTACCTCACTCTTCTCAGGCTTCTCCTGCTTCTTTTCCTCCACTGTCTTTCCTTTTACTGCCTCTTGCGATCTTGATGCTGGGGGTCTCATCCGTGGACCCTGGTTTCTTGGCCTAAACTGATGCTGATTGAACAATTGTTGATGTTGGTAACCTGGGAACTGGAAATCCGGTGGAGGCGGCGGTGGGTAAAATCCAAAGGGAGGTGGAGGTTGGTGGTAGAAAGGCGGCGGATAGGGGTATCCTCCTCCACCACCCCAGCCACCCCAATCTCCTTCAGGATTGCCCGGACGTGGGCCTCTTCCTCCTCTTCCCCTTCCTGCCATGCGAGCTCGAATCTCCTCCACGAACTTCTGCTTCCTCTCCTTGTTTCTGAAGATCTCCACCGAGCTAAGTTGGCGAGGCTGCTCTACCCAGGAATCACCACTCCCTACCTTGAAGCAATCCGCACTCGTGAACTCCCCAGATCGCCACAGGTCGCAGCGGATCCAGAAGAGGAGGTCCGACTCTCCCCCCCTGTGTGTTGGAGTCCCTGTTGGAATATACCATAGTTGCCCATAAAATTCCTGGATTGCCCCTGCACCATCCGGGTCTAGGAGATCCACATGTCCATGAGCCCGTGAGGAGTTGCCGAGATCCGCATCTTCGACCCGGAGATGTCTCCTGCTTCCGCGTGGCATTGGTTTCGAAATTCCGTTTGGCGCGTTAGGCACAGAGAAGTTCCTGGATCTCGGAGGCGTTCCCCTTCCTCTGATCGGACTCGTCGGCACCAATGATCGGCTTCTGAGAGCCTCCCCTGCTCTCTCCCATCTCGAGTTTACTTCCCTCTGCACATGCCTAGGGTTTCTCTGAACAGGATTGAGAGGGGGAGGTGGGACTACCTTGGCGATGCTGCTTCGGATCGACCGCACCAGCGCCCTGGAATCCTTTCCGACGCGTCCTCTCTCATCGGAGCATCTCTCTACTGATTTTGGTGGCGTGGATTGAGATGGAGTCCACCATGGCGATCGCCATGGGGACGACGCTCTCGTACTCATCACTCCCTTTTTCCCCGGCCTGGACACATTTGGCCTGGACCGTGGAAGACCTCACACTACTCATTCTTTATTCAGCAGCTAAAGGATCAGCACGATCGTGATCCACCAAGGTTCTAGCAAAACTTGAGAGGGCATTACACCAAAAGCATGGGTTGATCCGGGTCCCTAGCTAGTCCTGTTTGAGCAAGAACATCGGATATTCCCCAAAAAAAAAAGAGCAAGAACATCGTATAGTGCAGATATGGAACCGAACGAATTAGTAACCGATTTTCGGCTCGTTTAATTCGGTTCAGTCTGGTTCATGATTCGAGGCTTTGATTAGTCTGAAGCTGTACTTCTCTGGTAAATCCAAGACATATTCTTATACTAGGATGGTACATTGGTACTGAAGTGTATGCGACTGCATGTGTCTATTTGTTTCCCCTGAACGTTAACCTGTATGAACATGGTTTCCCTGTCGTGACTAGGAAATGACAGTAGCAAACCAGATTCGCCACCTGGAGTTTGCCCCTTGATGGCAGACTCACAGTTGTAGATGACCAGGGAAGCATTTGTTTATCACAGTGGATGATCACCAAATATGACTGCCTTTATATGTAAGCGCATGGCAGTAACATAGTTATCCACACCGACAGGTGGGTTGCATAAAAAACAAATGGACTGTAAGTGAGAAAGATGACATGACGAATTCCTGGGGCACCAGATCCCCTCATTCATTAGATATTCAGATTTTATCTTAACCCAGGCAGAAAAATGCAGCAACAAAGGGGAAAACAACAGCAGCTACAATACCAGCAGCAATCAAACCAGGTAAAGGACGCTTCGCCCCCAGTTACATTCACAATTTCATATGACTTGTCATAATTGTCATAATATCGAACGATGAACAGAGTACCACATAGAGATTAATAACCATGTTCCAAAGGGCGCACTTGAGTACAATCCGACAAGAAATAAGCACCAGCATTGCGGACAACCGATGATGCAATCTGCACAATTGTACTTCGGCAGTATCAACTAAAATCGCGATAAGCCACAAACTGAACAGTTTTTCTATGTGCACTAGAGCTCCTCGTAATTCTCCAGGAACAAATCTGTATACTAAAACAATGTTCCGTGTCCAAATGGTGGTATCACTGGCTTTCAGTTTTACCGGTTTGTTCAGAGCCACTGCCATTTGAGTCATTGGACCTGGAGCCACCATCACCACCTTGAGATTCGTTGTGCTCGCCATTGGTAGATGTGCTGGTTTCAATCATGGGATCCACCTGCTCACCATTGCTAGAAGTTTCAGTAGCTCCATTGCTTTTGTTAGACATCTCTTCTGAGGAACTATTCACTCCGTCAGCGGAAGAGTCTCCTTGGGAGTTCTCTGCCTCAGTGTTTGAGGCCTGGTCAGTTACAGCACTGTTGTTCTCAGAATTTGACACCCCATTGGATGTACCTGTTTCTGCACCCTTCTCATCATCATCAGATGCAGTCCCAGTCTTCTCTTCTGCAGAGGTGCTATCAGATGAGTTGCCCTTATCATCACCAGATCCAGTCCCAGATGATGCTGTTGCACTTTCATCTTCTAACCCAGTCTCAATATGAACAGACTCACCGGTGACATGCTCAGAAGAACCAGAGGTAGTGGAGGCTGCATTACCTTGGTTTTCACTGGCATCATTTTGTGAATTATCAGTATGAACTGATGGTATATTCCCTGTTTCATCAGGAAGACTTCCACTTGTTTCGGTCTTGGCATCATCAGGAAGGGATTCAGAGCCAGTTTGAGTACCCACTGCCTCTTTGTTCTCACCCTCTTTCCCATCTGATCCATTGCCATTTGCACTGGTGGATTCATCACCTTGCACCACTTCATCATGAGACGTTCCACTTGTCTCACCAGCGCTTTCCTCTTGTGCACGATTCTTTTGGGACATATCATTTCCAGTTGAATGGACTTCACTTTTACTCTCAGCATCAGAGTTGGATTCAGTATCATGCTTGCTTTCTTCTGTGTGACCAGTGGTTTCATCTTCACTGTTATTACTATGAGCTTCTGTATTACCATCAGAACTGTTGACTTGTCCTTCTTCAGCTTCTGACCTCTCAGCATTTCTCTTGTCATCTTCATGCAAGTCAGTACTGTCTTTATCAAACACAGTTTCTCCACTCTTCTCCTCATTATGATCAAAGGTATCTGAATGATGATCTACAGAACCTTCCTCTGGTTTAGTTATTACATCAGAATTGTCACCCGCTGTTTCCACGTTGCTATCACTGTAAATGCCTGCCTTTTCTTTCCTCCCCTGGAACATGCTTCTATCATTACGGGCAAGCTGGTCCTCGGCATCATCTAAGTACTCATTTTTCTTATCATAGGAATGCTTCACTTGATACAGAAGCCAAAAAATCACACCTACAAGTAAGGTAGCTTGGAGTAGTGTTTTGATTCTTGATCCCCTGTTCCTTTGGTTCCGGCTATTTGAATGATGAAGCATGTTTACACCAGCTGAAACAATGCATAATGAACATCAGGTAGCCAGTTAGTTCCAGTCAGCACAAGACACAAAAAGACATCTTAATCTGAGTAGAAGTTCATGCATAGCACAGCATAACAGTATGTTCAGTAATTATATTCATAAACTCTGCCAGTAGTACTTTCATGTTGTATTTCCGAGGAAGTAGGAAAATACACATATTAACTTACTTTGGGGCAGATGTGCAATGATGCAAATTAACCAATAGGACATCTTTGTTAAAACAATCCTCTATAGCTAGAGAACTCACGGAGATCACAATCTGCCGTATTTTTAAACAAAAACTAAGATCTATCATCTAACCCCACTCATACATAGCAGCATCTGGGAAATGCTTCATAAAATTGACTAAATAAGTTCTTTAAAAATTATCCAGACTAGGGATGGCAAACATTCTGTGAGTCAGAAACTGCTTTGTATCATTCTTCTAAGGAAGTAGAAAACATACTCGTGGTTTAATATTAAACAACATAATTGGAAAGATGGACAGCTTGGGAAGATAACAGATATCTTAATATTAAACAACATAATTGGAAAGATGGTCAACTTGGGAAGATACAAGAAATCTCCTCAAAAAAAGATATTAAAATTCAAGGAAACAAATATGGCTTCACAAGCAAAGACTCCAGTGTCTTTGTGAAAGGATATCCAACTCCACTACAATCACTTAAACATAATAAGAGCAAGCAAAATGGTCCATAGTTATGCGCTAGTGTGTGCAGAAAAAGAAGAGTTCAGAATATAATGCATGGAGACACTGATATTTTGAACTTCACAAAAGGAAGCATTCTTTTGGCCATAAGCCCATAACTGAAAACAGCATCAATGTCAATATTATGCGCTGCAAATGCAAGCATGCAGGAGTATCAAATGCAGTTCTACTTCCCCTTTCTTCAAGAAACAAGCACAAACACAACAAAGCACACATGGTAGCAATTTCTGCTCACAGATCCCAGGGTCACATCAAGTCGTGATTTCACGACGAACAGTTTTCAGATCAGTGTGTTGAATAGAATTCAGAAATACGCTGGGTAACTGAAAGCAAAGTGACATGTTGAGGTTCTCAAAACATATAAATCCGAAACATTCTTGTCAAACCACCACATCTACCGGGGAAAACGAGAACCTTAAAATCCATACCCTGGTGCCACGCCAACTGAGGGCAGACACTAGCTAGTAGTATGCGGAGTTTCCAAAGGGGTCAGTCAAACAGACAGTTCAGTGCACCCCAAAAATAGCAGCTACTTGGTTGCATGGATTTGAGCAGGAATAGTAGTAGAAATGTCACTTTCGTGTTCCGTTTATGGCTGGATTTGCAGCCCGGAACGTGCCAGGTCGCCCCGAACCAAACGCACTGTCATGTGAACCCCCAGAACAGGAACCCTGATCCATTTCTGTGGAAGCAAATCCAGTACAGGAACATAGAGAGCACTCGAAGAGAAGTGAACATCACCAACCCTTGTCCATCTAAACATACACACAGCTGCAGAGTGCAGATAGCGGCAACCGCTCTCCGCGAACCTCCCCCGGAGAAAGCGCGAAAAAGACAGGGGAGATCAAGCGCGGCGCGGAATCGACTCGACATGCGGGCGCGAGCGAGGCGCATTGCTCGGTAGCGAGCGCGGACAGGTAATCGGCGCGTAGAAAGCTACTACACAGAATCATCCGCAGGAGAGCCACACTTGGTTGGAACCCCCGATTCCGACCCACGCGCCTTCACGAATCACGAGCAGAGCAGTACGGCGTCGGAGCACAGACGCGGTCACGCAGGGGAGGCGGCGGGGAGGGAGGAGGAGGAGGAGGAGGGGACGGCGCACCTGGTGGGTTCCGGACCGGGCGGGTGGTTGAAGCGAGCCGCCAATGGCGCCGACCCTTCCGAGGCCAGTGGAGGACGCGCCGCGGTGCGGAGCGGGAGAGCAGCAGGCGGAGGGCGGAGAGGGAGGACGAGCGAGCGCGACTGCAGCGTGACCCGGGAGGACCTGCGTTGATGGATGATGAGGGATGGGTTAGTTGGTGCATTGGTGGTGACTTGGTGCTTGGTGGGGTGGGTTAGATCTGTGACGTGATCGTCGTGGGGGGCCAGGGCCGGTGGTGATTTTTTTTTCCTCCCCTGCGCGCTTTGCTTTCCTTTGGGGGTGTTAAGTCCCAAAAATTTTTCCCAAGAGAATCTTACATGCATAAAGTAGTAAACGTGTGTTAATAATAAAACCCATTTCATAACCCCAGGTAACTTTTCGAGACGAATCTAATAAGTCTAATTAGGCCATGATTTGCAACAGTGATACTACAGTAACCATCCGCTAAACATCCACTAATCATGGATTAATTACCATCATTAGATTCGTCTCGTGATTTCTAGACGAGATCTATAATTAGTTTTATTATTAGTCTACGTTTAATACTTCTAAATAATAAAATTCTCTTACAAAATTTTTCACCAAAATTTTTTTTCCGCAATTGAACACCCTTTGCTTTTTCCCCGCGGGGCCGCGGCGGCGGCGCTGTCCCGGGGGTTTTTCTGCCTGGTTTTGGGTTGGCTCCGGCTCTGCCGCTCGTGATTCGTGGCGTGGTTGCGCCTTGGATTCTTCGCTCGCGGGCGTGGCTCGTGTGGCTGGGGCAGTTGGGCTCGTGACCTGACGGCCCGCGTGCGCGACAGGCGTCGCGGCCGCTTGTTGCGACGTCGTACGGCGTAGATTCCGTCGGTCTTTGATTACTGTACTGTACGTATACGAGATCCAGCTGCACGCCAGCGCTCTGAGAAGGACGGTACAGCGCGCGGAGTAATTGCGGCCGGGCACCAGATCCAGCGCAAGCTGTGATGCATTTCGGCGAGGCCCGTCTGAGGGAGATTGATTCCTGCGGGAGCGGGACACAGACCGACGACCTCGAGCGGCAAGTCCACCATGGTCCACCGGAATATATGCAACCCAGCAAAATGTCCTCGCGGTAGATCGGCTGTTTGATGATTTGTATCGATGTATCATGTTTCGTTTGCAGCAAAAAAAAAAAATTCAAAACAATATACAAAGTTACGTGGACCCCACATTTCGATAAAACATCTTCATATCATCCTCTCTTTTATCAACAAGGTGTCATATAAAAATCATCAACCAGTGAATTTTGTGGACTGCGCATTTAGGCTTGGACGGTTCGCAAGAGGCACAAGGTTTATACTGGTTCAGACAGAAGCCCTACGTCCAATCTCAGCTGCTCGTGTTTCTTGCGAGTGTTTGCAATAGAGGTTACAAACGGACGAGAGAGGGAGAGGGCTCCTAAATCTCTGTAGGTGTGTGCGAGTGTGATGTCAGAATGTTCGAACCCTTTGCATGGGAGACCCCTTCCCTTTTATAGTCCAAGGAAAAAGGAACTGTTACACGTAGAGAGGAAGAAGGAAAAAGAAAAAGAGAGAGAGCTTCTGACGTTGTAGTGTTTCCCAGTTTCCCTCCGGTGGTGGGCCATCTGGTCCTGTAGATGAGGCGGGCACGACGTGCGGGCATCACACCCTTGTCCGGTTGTTATGTGGGGGCGCATGTACGAGCGCCGAGGCAAGCGTCGTCATCGCGAGGCAAATGAGTGATCGTGCGTCGTCGGCCTGTTGGCCAAGTTATCAGTTTGTTTGAAACATTCAGTTTGTTAGGATCAGCTCGAGTTGTTTGGAGAGTTGTTAGCCTTCAGGAAGATTAGGAGATTGGTTGTGTCAAGGGCTTTATAAGCCAGGGTTTGTAATCGAAACACTTAAGCAATTAATAAATATCGTTCGTGAGTCCTATCCTGTGTTCGCTCCGGGGAGGTGAGGCTCAACCTCGCCGTCCCGTTGAGCCCCTGCCCAGCACCTTCACCGATCAACCCACAACATCTGGTATCAGTTGGCCGGCCGATCCTCGCCGACGACACCCCGCCCGCCGCCCCTGCCAACCATCGACGCTGGAGCTTCTCCAGGATGTCCTCAACAAACTTGACCGCCTCGCTGCGTTGGAGGACTCCATGCGCGAGATGGATCAACAGCAGCGCGCCCTCAACCTCGCCCTCAATCACCTCGAGCATGGCGATCGGCGTGCCCCCCGTAACGAAGGCCGCGTGCCGGCGCAGACTCTGCGCCGGGAGGGGCCGATGGGCCAGGGCCGCTTCCACAAGCTCGACTTCCCCAAATACGACGGCCGCGACGACCCTCTTCCCTTCCTCAACAAGTGCGAGCACTACTTTCGTGGCCATCGCATGCTCGAGGAGGAGAAGGTCTGGCTCGCGGCGCTACACCTCCAGGACGCGGCGCAACAATGGTACATGCGCCTCGAGCGCGACGAGGGGACCCCGTCGTGGCGCCGCTTCTCTGAGCTCCTCAACATGCGCTTTGGGCCCCTGCGCGCCAACCTCCTGGGCGAACTGGCGGCCTGCCGCCGCACCGGGACGGTCGCCGACTACCAGGAGCGCTTCCTCGCCCTCCTCACGCGCGCCGGGCCTCTCATTGACAGCCAACAGGTGCAACTCTTCACGGTTGGTCTGCAGGAGCCGATGAGCATCGACGTCCAGCTGCAAGGGCCGCAATCCCTGGAGACAGCCATGAGCCTGGCGCGCTCATACGAGCGTCGGGAACAGGCGCTCCTTCCGCCTCAGCGCCCGGTGCGTTCCACGCCGATCGACCGCGGCACAGGGCTACCTCTGGCCTTGCCATCACCGACGACGGCGTCCGCGTCCATAGCCATCGTCCCTGCAACATCAACGACAACGATGACGGTTGCCAGCCGCACTGTTCGGCGCCTGTCGCCCAGCGAGCTGGAAGAGCGACGCCGACAGGGCCTCTGCTACAACTGCCCGGAACGGTACGTCCGTGGCCACAATCACGTTTGCCCCCAAGCTGTTTGTCCTGGAGATCTGCTGCAATGAGGATGAGACGGCCGCCACCGTGACCGAACCGGAGGAAGACATATCTCCGGGGTCCACATGGGCGACACGATGTAGTTGCCGATCCGTTTGGGTGATGTGACGCTGCAGGCCTTGCTCGACTCCGGCTCCACCCACAGCTTCGTATTCGAAGAGGCGGCCGCCCGCTCTGGCCTGCTCCTACAGCCCCGGACCAAGCTTCAGGTCACGGTCGCCAATGGCGAACGCGTGCCGTGCTCCGGTGTCCTCCGCGACGCGCCCTTCGTCATCGCCTCCGAGCACTTCACCACGGATCTGTTCACCCTTCCGCTGGGCGGCTACGACGTCGTGCTGGGTACACAGTGGTTGGCGTCGCTCGGGCCCATCCTTTGGGACTTCGGCCGCTTGTCGATGTCATTCTGGCACTGCGACCACCGCGTCACGTGGCAGGGCGTGCCCGGGCCGGCCAGCCCATAGCTCCACCTCGCCGACAGCAACAACCTCCTTCACGCGATTCTGGCAGAGTACGACGACATCTTCGCGAAGCCATCCGGCCTTCCTCCGCAGCGCTCCCGGGACCACCGCATCGTTCTGCTCCCCGATACCGGACTGGTGGCCGTGCACCCGTACCAGTATGCCGCACTCCAGAAAGACGAACTGGAGCGCCAGTGCCGCACCATGGAGTCCCAGGGGTTGATCCACCGCAGCACATCGTCATTTTCTTTCACCAGTACTCCTGGTCAAGAAGGCGGACGCTTCATGGCACTTCTGCGTGGACTACCCTGCCTTGAACGCGTGGACGGTCAAGGATAAATTCCCGATTCCGGTGGTGGACGAACTCCTCGACGAGCTTCGCGGTGCCGTGCTGTTCACCAAGCTTGATCTCCGGTCGGGCTATCATCAGGTGCGCATGCACCCAGACGACGTCCACAAGACCGTGTTCCGGACGCATGACGACCTCTACGAGTTCTTGGTGATGCCATTCGGCCTCACCAACGCGCCAGCGACATTCCAGGCGTCGATGAATGACATTCTGTGGCCATTCCTGCGAAGGTTCGTCCTCGTCTTCTTCGACGATATCTTGATCTACAGCTCAGCCTGGTCGCAGCACCTCCGCCACGTACGCGCCGTCTTCGACATCCTCCGCCAGCACCACCTCTTCGTCAAGCGCAACAAGTGCTCCTTCGCCACGCCGTCGGTCGCCTACTTCGGCCACGTCGTCTCGGCTGCCGGTGTGGCAATGGACGCCGCCAAGGTTCAGGCGGTGCTGGACTGGCCGCGCCCATGCTCCACGCGCACACTCCGCGGCTTTCTGGGGCTCGCAGGCTACTACCGCAAGTTCATCAAAGACTTCGGCGCATTGGCGTCACCGCTCACTAAGCTGCTGCAGCGCGACGGCTTTGGGTGGTCGGAGGAAGCTGAGGCCATTTTCGCCATGCTGAAGAAGGCATTGACGACGGCACCGACCCTGGTCCTTCCCAACTTCGACGTGCCGTTCATCGTCGAGTGCGAACCATCGGGTCCCGTGTGGTCCGGCGTCGGTGTCGTCCTGCACCAGGGCAATGGCCCAGTCGCGTACTTCAGCCGCACCATCGCTCCCCAACACAAGGGACTCGCCGCTTATGAGAGGGAGCTCATCGGCTTGGCCACCGCTGTTTGGCACTGGAGGCCCTACCTCTGGGGCCGGCCGTTCGTGGTGAAGACGAGCCATCACAAGTACCTCTTGGATCAAAGCCTGGCGACCATTCCACAACATCATTGGGTGAGCAAGTTGCTTGGGTATGATTTTTCTGTGCAGTTCAAGCCTAGGCGCACGAATACGGCGGCCGAAGCGCTGTCTCACCGTGACATGGACGAAAGCCACCTGTTTGGCGTTTCCGTCCCCTCCTTCGACATCGTGGCGGCCATCCGTGACGTGCACCGAACCGACCCTGCCCTGGTGGCTCTCCACGACCAGGTCCGGGACGGCGTCCACGGCGCGCCATGGAAGCTGGTGGACGGCCTTGTCACTTTCCAAGGCCGCCTATACCTTCCGCCCACCTCTCTGCTGCTGACCATGGTGCTGACGACGGCGCATGAGGAGGGCCATGAGGGCGTCCAGAAGACACTGCATCGCTTCCGCCGGGACTTCCACACGCCCCAAGCTCGCGCCGTGGTCCAGGACTTCGTCCGCGCGTGCACCACATGTCAGAGGAACAAGACCGAACATCTCCATCCGGCGGGACTGCTCATGCCGCTGCCAGTTCCCACGACCATCTGGTCGGATGTGGCGATGGATTTCATCGAAGGGCTACCCAAGGTCGACGGCAAGTCGGTGGTCGACAGGCTCTCCAAATATGCGCACTTCATCCTGCTGGCGCATCCCTACTCGGCCGAGTCGGTGGCGCGGGCATTCTTCGCCGAGGTCGTCCGTCTCCATGGCGTGCCCACGTCCATCATCTCTGACCGCGATCCGGTGTTTACCTCCAAGTTCTGGAGCACGCTCTTCACCGCCACCGACACAAGCCTAAACATGTCCACGGCTTTCCACCCCCAATCCGACGGCCAGTCCGAGGTGGTGAACAAGGTAATCGCAATGTATTTGCGGTGCATGACAAGCGACCGTCCACGACAGTTGCTCAGGTGGCTGTTGGATTTATTTGGGCTTGGCCCTTTTATATTCCAATTAAATCTAAAATATTCAAGGCCCACGATTAATGCAAAGGGAGTTAAAAGTGGTTACTACCATATTGGTAGTTAAGAGGATCTCAACCAACTTATTAGGTGGACACGTGGTACACCCAATGTGAAGTTGGCAAAGGGTAACCGGGATGCCACACGCGCGCGCGCTCGCTCGCCTCGCCGCCGGGCCGTGGCCGAGACGTGACGTGACGTGACGTGACGTGTTGCGGTGCTGTAATTGGTTTTGCAAATCAACGAGATTATAGCAGAATCAATTACCTACCTTAAACGCTCACAGGGACGTGCCTTATTTGCTCCGCGGGATTCTTGCCTTTCCTACAGAGGCGTCCAGGTGCATCCCCCCCCTCCGTCAGGCAGCGCCTATAAAAGGAGGCCCTCCCCTACCCAGAGACACACCAACACAACCCCTCAGGTATTCCTGTTTAGGAGACCTCTCCTTTCTCCCTCATTGTTTCTGCTGCAACCACTACAATATAAACCTCAAGTAGAGACACTTCTGTATAGACATTTTATAATTCGCCCTTATAAATATGTCTTAACGTATTGTAGAGATACTTCTTGTGGCACTTTAGAAAGTGGCATATGTGTTGAGACACTAATTGAGGCATTTTCAACCATAGAGACATTTTCTTTAGTCATTTTTATAAAACGCCTATATACAATATTAGGGACATATTTGAGACACTTATAAATTGACCTTACCCCCGTAAAGGCATAGTTTGAGACATTCACTTCAATATCTTGAGACACTATTTAGACTAATGAGGCATACTCATAAGAATTATACTAAGTGAATATGCAACAATTGATGTGAGGTTGAGTTGGGTAGTGGGTGGAGTATTATGAAATGTAGTATGAGGTCTTGAGTTCGAGACCCATCAGTCCAAAATTACCATATTTTTGAAATATATTTCTAGTCATATAGAAGGTAGAGACATAATATTGTGCCATTACAAGGTGTCTTAATAAATATAGGGACACTTACAAAAATGTCTCTTTATTTAAAGAGACACTGTTCGTAGTGGCACCTATACGACATATTGGGAAATGACTCTATGACTCTATAAGGATAATATTAAATGTCTCTACAAGACTAAAATAATGTCTCAACATGTGAAGATGTCTTGTAGTGAACGCTTGCCTCCCCATCGCTAGCACTGCGCGCACGGTTCTAGCGAGAGCAGAGCCTCCGGAACCTCGACTGGCTTGAGATCCTGCTCGGGATAGCCAGGCGATAAGGTTTTTGGGGAGCGTCTTCACGCGACTGCTCAAGTTCGTCTGCATCGTCTTCTTCCTGGTGGCCTGTACTGCATCGTCTTCTTCCTGGTGGCCTGTACGACTACATCCACTACTTCTCGGTGCCGTTCGAGGGACTGCACTGCATCAACTCGTCACTGCATCGAATTTGTACGGCTACACCGAACAAGGTCAACCGATTAGCATGACTAATCCAGTTGATAACGGCGCAGTCAATGCCTCCGGCAGCGGCCCCATCTCAGGGTACATTCTGAACCTTCTGTGGTTCTTTATTTTGTTCTTGTTTAATATGAGATTAAACTTTAACACATGCACATATCATGTTCTCACTGGATCACTAACTGTCATTATGATTTACATGCTTTTATTTGGAATTAAAATATGCCGAATGCTGCCTATATTTCTAACAATCAAAAAACCTTATAATTGTGATAGGCTATCGACTGCTAGTTTTGCAAGTGCACTTAAACCACATGTGTTCGATGGAACACATTACAAGAGATGGCAGAGTAGAATGTCACTTTGGTTGACCTACATGAGCTGCTTTTACGTCACACAGGGAAAGGCTAAGGATCTTTCTCCTGATGAGGAGAGAGCTTTCCAGGTAGCCGATAACCTGTTTCGAGGTGCCGTAATTAGCGTTCTTGCTGATCACCTAGTGGACAGCTATCTGTCACTGGACAGTGGCAAGGCGCTGTGGGATGCGCTTGAGGCCAAGTTCGGTGTTTCTGATGCTGGCAGTGAGCTGTATGTCATGGAGCAGTTTTGCGACTACAAGATGGTCGATGACCGTTCAGTAGTGGAATAGGCTCATGAGCTTCAGTCACTGGCTAAGGAGCTAGAGGGCTTTAAATGCGAGTTGCCCGACAAGTTTGTGGCTGGAAGCATGATTGCTAAACTGCCGCTCTCTTGGAGGGACTTTGCTACCTCTCTGAAGCATAAGAGACAAGTGTTCAGCGTGTCTAAGCTCATTGGGTCTCTCGATGTTGAGGAGAAGGCGAGAGCGAAGGACAACCGCGGCAAATGAATTGCTGGGTCCTTTAGTGCAAACCTGGTCCAGAGAAATTTCAAGGGCCAGCAGAAAAAGAAGAACCAGAACAACTCTGAAGTCAAGGCTAATCAGACAACAACTTTTAAGAAGAAGAAGAACCAGCCGAGCAAGGGCAAGGGCAAGTGCTATACTTGCGGTCTTGAAGGGCACTATGCCAAAGACTGTGAGAAAAGCAAATACAGGCCGAAGGCAGCCAACATGGTCATTAGCGATGACAATGGAGGAACCTCGGGGTACGGTAATTATTTACCTATGGTCCTTTCTGTTTGTCAGTCACCTGATTGGTGGGTTGATACTGGAGCTAATATTCATGTGTGTGCTGACATCAGTCTGTTTTCTTCTTATCAGGTCGGCGGAACTACCTCCTTGTTAATGGGGAATGGATCACATGCGCGTGTACTTGGTGTTGGTTCGGTCAATCTGAAGCTTACTTCGGGAAAGACCGTGCAGCTGAGGAACGTGCAGCATATCCCTACTATCAAGAAGAATCTAGTTAGCGGCTCTCTATTGTGTAGAGATGGTTATAAATTAGTGTTTGAATCCAATAAATGTGTACTTTCTAAGTATGGAACTTTTGTTGGAAAAGGCTATGATTGCGGAGGCTTGTTCCGCCTTTCTTTATCAGATGCTTGTAATAATGTGGTGAATCATGTGGTTAATAATGATGAGTCGAATGTTTGGCACTCTCGGCTGTGTCATGTCAACTTTGGTTGTATGTCGCGCTTGGCTAGTTTAAATTTAATTCCGAAATTTACCACGGTCAAAGGTTCTAAGTGCCTTGTGTGTGTTGCATCAAAACAACCTCGCAAGCCTCACAAGGCCGCGGAGGCGAGGAACTTGGCACCGCTGGAGCTCGTGCATTCTGATCTTAGTGAGATGAATGGCGTGTTGACAAAGGGGGGTAAAAAGTATTTCATGACATTAATAGATGACTCTTCTAGATACTGTTACATTTATTTGCTTAAGTCAAAAGATGAAGCACTACACTACTTTAAGATCTATAAAGCTGAAGTGGAGAATCAACTTGAGAGAAAGATCAAATGTTTAAGGTCGGATCGTGGTGGAGAATACTTCTCACACTTGTTTACTCAATTCTGTGAGGAACATGGTATGATTCATGAGAGGACGCCTCCCTACTCACCTCAGTCAAATGGGGTTGCCGAAAGAAAGAACCGCACTCTAACTGATTTGGTTAACGCCATGTTAGACACAGCGGGACTGTCTAAGGAATGGTGGGGTGAGGCTATATTGACAGCGTGTCATGTCCTGAATCGTGTTCCTCCAAAGAATAAAGAGAAAACTCCATTCGAGGAATGGGAGAAGAAAAGGCTCACGCTTTCCTACTTACGGACTTGGGGATGTTTGGCAAAAGTCAATGTGCCAATAACCAAGAAACGTAAACTCGGGCCTAAAACTGTGGATTGTGTCTTTCTTGGTTATGCTCTGCATAGCGTTGGATATAGATTCTTAATAGTGAAATCTGGAGTGCCAGACGTGAATGTTGGTACAATAATGGAATCCAGAGATGCTACTTTCTTTGAGGACATCTTTCCTATGAAGAGGGAAGAAAGCACATCTAGCAGAGAACTGTCTATAGAAGCTACACCTGCCGCTGTGATGGAACACACAGAACAAACACTTGTTGAAAATCCTGAGGAGGATGACAATGAAGCTCCTAGGAGGAGCAAGAGACAGAAGACTACAAAGTTTTTTGTGATGATTTCATTGTGTACCTTGTGGATGACACTCCCAAAACCATTGAAGAGGTATATTCCTCTCCAGACGCTGACTATTGGAAGGAAGCGGTACGGAGTGAGATAGATTCAATTATGTCTAATTGAACTTGGGAAGTAGTTGAACGTCCTTATGGGTGAAAACCTGTGGGATGTAAGTGGGTGTTCAAGAAGAAGCTAAGGCCTGATGGTACTATTGAAAAGTACAAGGTAAGGCTTGTTGCTAAAGGCTATACTCAGAAAGAAGGAGAAGACTTCTTTGACACTTACTCACCAGTTGCCCTGTTGACCACAATTCGAGTGCTACTGTCTCTGGCAGCCTCTCATGGTCTTCTCGTTCATCAGATGGACGTAAAGACAACTTTCCTAAATGGAGAGTTAGAGAAGGAGATCTATATGGATCAGCCTGATGGGTTCATAGCAGAAGGTCAAAAGGGAATGGTGTGCAAGTTGATAGAGTCTCTATATGGCCTCAAGCAAGCACCTAAGCAGTGGCATGAGAAGTTTGATAAAACCCTCACGACTGCTGGCTTCGTTGTGAATGAAGCTGACAAATGTGTGTACTATCGCTATGGTGGGGGCAAAGGAGTGATCTTGTGCTTGTATGTTGATGACATCTTGATTTTTGGGACAAGTCCTGACGTGATTAAGGAGGTCAAAGATTTCTTGTCTCAGAATTTCGAGATGAAAGATTTGGGTGAAGCTGATGTTATTCTTAATATTAAGCTGGTAAAAAAAGGTGATGGTGGGGTGACACTTACACAGTCCCACTATGTGGAAAAGGTCTTGAGTCGCTTCGGATACAGTGACTGCAAGTCTGCTCCAACACCCTATGATGCCAGTAAAATACTAAAGAAAAACAAAGGGGACATGAAAGATCAGCTGAGATACTCCCAGATCACAGTCTCACTTATGTACCTAGCTGTGCTACAAGACCTGACATCTCGTTTGCCGTAAGCAAACTTAGCCGGTTCGTGTCTAATCCGGGAGATGATCAATGGAATGCTCTGGACAGAGTAATGCGCTACCTAGTGGGTACAATGAGCTATGGAATTCACTATACTGGGTACCGAAGGTACTGGAGGGTTTTAGTGACTCAAACTGGATATCTGATGCCGATGAGATAAAGGCCACAAGTGGATATGTGTTCACTCTTGGAGGTGGTGCTGTCTCCTGGAAGTCTTGCAAGCAGACCATCTTAACGAGGTCTACCATGGAAGCAGAACTCACGGCATTAGACACCGCCACAATGGAGGCCAAGTGGCTACGTGATCTCCTTATGGATTTGCCAGTGGTTGAAAAACCGATACCGGCGATTCTAATGAACTGTGATAACCAGACGGTGATTGTCAAGGTAAACAGTTCTAAGGATAACATGAAGTCATCAAGGCATGTGAAGAGGCGGTTGAAGTCTGTCAGG
>CM014273.1:18635196-18655188 GCA_004135705.1 Alloteropsis semialata | reverse complement strand
TGGCCTGTACTGCATCGTCTTCTTCCTGGTGGCCTGTACAACTACATCCTCTACTTCCCGGTGCCGTTCGAGGGACTGCACTGCATCAACTCGTCACTGCATCGAATTTGTACGGCTACACCGAACAAGATCAACCGATTAGCATGACTAATCCAGTTGACAACGGCGCAGCCAATGCCTCCAGCAGCGGCCCCGTCTCAGGGTACATTCTGAACCTTCTGTGGTTCTTTATTTTGTTCTTGTTTAATATGAGATTAAACTTGAACACATGCACATATCATGTTTTCACTGGATCACTACCTGTCATTATGATTTACATGCTTTTATCCGGAATTAAAATATGTCGAATGCGGAGTACGTCTACATGATTTACATGATTTACATATTTCTAACAGTGGCTCCCTTGGGCGGAGTACGTCTACAACACGTCGCTGCACACGGCCATGGGTGCGACTCCGTTCCAGGTAGTGTACGGCCGGGCGCCGCCAGCTCTTCGTGACTATGACGCCAGGGAGGTCCGTGTTCCAGAGGTGGCGCAGTCCCTAGCCGAGCGCGAGATGTTCCTGGCGGACGTGCGCTTCAGGCTGGAGCAGGCTCAGCAGGTTGTAACGTCCCGACCCCCCGGGTCCGGGCCCGCTTACGCCTGGCAGCTCTCTAGGACTCAAGAATCCCCTCACAGACCAACACAAGTCTTTTCTGCGCACTTTGTCCTCACTCATGCGCACCCGGGAAGAACTTCCCGGTCGGTCACCCATCCCGAAATTGCTCCAGGCCAAGCACGCTTAACCTCGGAGTTCTTTCGAGATGAGCTTCCGGAAAAGAAGTTGCAACTTGTTGGTATGAGTATTCTATTAATCCTATTAAGCCTTGGACCAGGATGTCACATCCTCCCCCTCTTAGAAGACCGACGTCCTCGTCGGTCAACCCCAAGCCAGGAACGTCCTCTCTTGGCCACGTCCGTGTGCCCAATGCTAGCGCATGTGCCATGCTGTGTGACCACTCTGGGCTCACACCAGCCATGCGCACCATGCCTGCGCAACTGCGACCCCACGCGCCCGTGAAACCGCGAGAGTCGGCTCTGATACCAATTGTAACGTCCCGACCCCCCGGGTCCGGGCCCGCTTACGCCTGGCAGCTCTCTAGGACTCAAGAATCCCCTCACAGACCAACACAAGTCTTTTCTGCGCACTTTGTCCTCACTCATGCGCACCCGGGAAGAACTTCCCGGTCGGTCACCGATCCCGAAATTGCTCCAGGCCAAGCACGCTTAACCTCGGAGTTCTTTCGAGATGAGCTTCCGGAAAAAAGTTGCAACTTGTTGGTATGAATATTCTATTAATCCTATTAAGCCTTGGACCTGGATGTCACACAGGTCACCAAGCACCACTACGATCGCGGCCATCGCGCTGTCACATTTGAAGTTGGCGACTGGGTCTGGCTGCGCCTCCATCACCGCGCCCCCATGTCCTTGCCGGCACCTCTCGCTGGAAAGCTCCGTCCTCGTTACTATGGGCCTTACAAGATCATCGCGTCCGTGAACCCGGTGGCGTTTCAGCTGCAGCTTCCGCCAGGCGCCCGCCTCCACGACATGTTCCACGTCGGCTTGTTGAAGAAGATCGTCGGCACCCCTCCTGACGCGCCGCCGGCCTTGCCTCCCGTCCATTTTGGGGCCGTGGTGCCAACGCCGCAGCGCGCTCTACATGTTCGTCTGTACCGCGGCGTCCGCCAGGTCCTCGTTCAGTGGGAGCATGAACCGCCCTCAGCGACGTCTTGGGAGGACTTGGAAGATTTTCAGTGTCGCTATCCAGCTTTTCAGCTCGAGGACGAGCTGCTTCTCCAGGAAGGGAGAGATGTTATGTGGGGGCGCACATACGAGCGCCGAGGCAAGCGTCGTCATCGCGAGGCAAAGGAGTGATCGCGCGTCGTCGGCCTGTTGGCCAAGTTATCAGTTAGTTTTCCAGTTTGTTTGAAACATTTAGTTTGTTAGGATCAGCTCTAGTTGTTTGGAGAGTTGTTAGGCTTCAGGAAGATTAGGAGATTGGTTATGTCAAGGGCTTTATAAGCCAGGGTTTGTAATTGAAACACTTAAGCAATTAATAGATATTGTTCGTGAGTCCTATCCTGTGTTCGCTCCGGGGAGGTGAGGCTCGACCTCGCCGTCCCATCGAGCCCCTGCCCAGCACCTTCACCGATCAACCCACAACACCGGTCCCTGTAGTCATGCCCAGGCTGCGCCGCCTGGTCGCCGCTCCATTCCCATCGCCAGGACCGGTAGTCATGCCCAGGCTGCGCCGCCTGGTCACCGCTCCAGTCCCATCGCCAGTACGGGCTACGACAGGAGCAGGTAGCAGAACGGCGATATGGCCGCTGCTAAACACATCGTGGGTAATGAATACTTGCCATATTAGTCATGTCAAACTCCTCCACCCGAGGTTTGACTTCTGGCGTGGAGGTCGGGCGGGGCGGAAGTCCCGCCCGGGGATCAGGCGTGTTCCTGACCCTTCATGGGCGGGGTCGGGCGAGGCGGAAGTCCCGACCCTGCGTGGGCGGGCGAGTCTGAGATCCGTCTTCGAGGTCAGACGGGTCGTCCGACCTCTTTGGGCGGGATGGTGTTCATCCGAGGGCTTTGGCCCCTAATTGCCTAAGGATTTGCGGGTTATTGCTCGTTAATCATTTTGTTCGATGTCCCTAGTATTGATATCCGACACAAGGAAATCGCAAATTACAGCTACGCTTGAGCATAGACGGCATAGATTTGTGCTCGTGCGTTATTGCGAGCAGTACAAGTCTTAGATAAATGGTATTCTAATCTCATGAGAAGCCATCCATTGAGTTACAAAAGTATTCACTTCTATAAAAATCATAGATATCCATAAATAAAAAATACTCGTTTTTACTAAAATCTTGTTTCATGAAAACTGTTGAGCTAGTTGTGTAATAGAAAACTGAACCAGTTATTTGTTTCTCCTGTAGCATCACCAAAATCCACTTTATATATATTTTCACATAAACAATTAAATCACAAGTTCTTTGCTTTGTTGGGAACTTCAAATGTACAACAAAATATAGGTCCTTGTGCAGCATACAATTAAAAACACACTTCATGCTCTTAATGGCAATAAGGGCTATAGCCGCATTGACAATAAATTGATACTTCCTGCTATTGAGTATGAACATCTTGAATGTTTTCCCTAGTTCAGAGATACTCAGCCAACTATTCAGATAAGGCTGAGAAGTTGAAGCCACCCATAATTAAGCTTCAAAATCAAAATACCATCAACAAAATATACATTAGTCCTATAAGCGCCAATGGCATATCATTTCTTCACTGTCTATCCATGTAAAGTAGCGTGCGGTTAGAAAGTGACGTGACGATTATTTTCTTCTTCATTTTGCTCTACAATAAAGTTACATTGACAGACATTACTAGTTAGTACATGAGGTTGAACTTATACAAAATTCAGCTTTAAAGGATATCCTCCAACTGTTTCAGCTTGGGATCCAACTCGGCAGCATTTTCCTCTACATAATCATCTGTCGGAGTCCGGTATGCATCAGCAATCGCCTTCCCTTTGTCCAGGACCGCAGTTGGCACAGTTTGTAAGAGACTGGGAAGAAAAAAAAAAAGGTGAGATGCGAGTGATGATCCCTATATATATTTCAAGATGTAGAAGGGCTTTTCATTTGCCAGTACTTGTCTAATGCTCTAAGGGCAACACTGATCTTGCTCCTCATGGTTTCAATGGATGCTGAGGGGTCATTCCGTGATGCATGTAGTAGCAGCGAGTCGAGATCTTCCAGTGCTCTAGGAAACCACAGGCAACAAATATCACAATCTCTCGCGGTTTCATTCTGCAAAGTGCACTCAGGAAATAAGAATTGTGTTTACCGTAAGCATTCATCCACAGCATCTGTTGCAGCTTTGCCTTGACCATTACTGGAAGCATATTGTGCCACCTGCATTGAGTTTTTTCTGGCATGAATTCAGTTGGCATCATTTGGAATGAAGAAAGTGCATTATGATGTACAAATATTTTATCAAGCTATCAGCCTATCACCGTGGGCATGAAAGAATATGAATGATGTATAGTGATCTTTGACCGACATTCTTCACCAGAATAGAAACTTACTGCCCGAATGTTGATACGTAGAGATGATGCTGGTCCAGAGCGAAGTAATGATCTGGTCTCGTCATACCTTGGTTTTTCAAATTCTAAGGATTTCTCTGCAATGAATCATATATAGGAACCTGTCATGCACAGGTTGTATCATATTAAAACTCTTATTCAAGATATAGACAAACTTAATCGAAAAAATCAACAGAGGCAGAAGCATGTTTTTCGTCAAAAAATATTCCACCTGTTGCAGCAAATTAAAAAGGTTTGCTTGTGTCCAGTTTCAACAGATCAATTGCACTATGAGAAGCATTCAAGCAGACAGACAGTATGGGTGTGAATTTGAAGGACTCACAAAGGGACACTAGTATGGTAATGAAATTCGGGCATGAGCCCATGGTGGAAAAAAATGACTAAATAAAAACTCATATTAATTTGCTGATGATCGTGCAATTGCAAAAGATTACACATTACTCCTTGTGCATCAGTAAAGGTTGCCGACGCGCCAACAACTAAGATGATATAATGGGATATTGATTGATTACCCTGCCTATCGCTTGTGAATTACCTAGATCAACAAATTGGTCAATAGTCAGCAGCACAGCAGGAACATATGTCTCCAGAGGCTCCAGCTTCTTCCTGACAGTAGCAATTCAAGCACAGCAAGAGGGAATAAGATGTTCTGCAGATCTAATGCCACAGGTCGCTAGCATGCAACCCAATGCAAATACTCCGCGGTGATAGCAGGACACGGATTAGTACCTCTTGACGTACTTGTCCAATGGACTGGCTGCTTCTGCCCCTGAAACAATTGGCAGGTCGAGTCGAACACAGCAATTAGTCACCCACAAACAGAACCAGCTCGCCGCCCAAACGGAACACACGAAATAGAAATGGTACTTACGTCCGGCAGCAGTGGCGAGCCAGGCGGCGACGCCGACTAGGGAGACGGCGCGGCGGCCGATGCCGTCCGAAGTCGGCGGGAGAGCGGCGGCCGCGACTTGGTAGCACCGGCACCGGCTCGGCCGAGGTGGGGACGGGCAGGCGTAAAGCCCGCCGGAGGTGGTGGGGAGGAGCGAGAAGGTCATCTCTGCTGGAGAAGACTGGGAGCGGCGCGTGAGCTGGTACTGGGAGGCAGCGGCCGGGCGGTGGCGCTAGGCAATGCTGCGTGCGGCAGGCAGCGGCCGCCGTGGCCAGTGGTTCCGTTGGCTTGGCGTTTGGAGCGACGCGACACGAGAGCCACCCGTTTCCCCGCAGCAATTTCCTGGTGCCGCCCCCCAGGAGCAGATCAGCTTGGGCTTTGTTGCAATTTTCTCCTGATCGAGCGGCTTGTCTATTTGTGCCAAAACTCATGGATTGGGAAAAAACTACAGATCCCTCGCGAGTGTTATGGTCTAATGGATCCTTTTTTTAAAAAAAATTCACTCCTCACTTTATTGTTTCCGCTCATTTGCATATTGTTTCTCAGTCAATAAGTGATGCAAATTAACGAAGACACCTTTGATAAAACAATCTATCTTCTATTATCTTAGTATTTGGCCAACAAACAGAGCCTCCACGTTCTCCCTCAAGACCTAAAAATTCTCACGTTAATGAGAAATAAAAAAATAAAATTATCCACCACTACCATTATATAAAATAATTTAGCCAAAAATACCCCTTAACAATTAAAAAATAACTCACCACTGCCATTACATAAAAAATAGCTCAAAACGACCATATATATTTTAAAAAATCATCCATCAATGTATTTAGAAAAGTTGCGTTCACTCTTAAGACATAGAAATTGCCACGTTAATCGGAGAAAAAAAGAAAAATAAAATTACAATTGTCATCATGTAAAAATTAGCCTAAAATACCAATGTAACTATTTAAAAATTATCCATAATTTTTAGTACATAAAAATTAGCCTAAAACATCCCTATATCTTCATCTTTTTGAAAATCATCCACCAGTGTCATTACATAAAAATTAACCTAAAATACCTCAATACTATTTATAATAAAAAATAAAATATTTTTTACGTAAAGGAAGAATTAACCAAAATACTCATGCTTTATCTTAAAAAAATATGTACCTTTTCTTTTACTTTGAAATTAATCTAGACATTAATTATCCAGTCATTATACAAACATAAATATGAAATTCCTTTTAGCTAATAAAACTGCCAACTTCTACCATTAACTAAAAATAACTCCAATCGAAGTTACTTAGTCAAAATAAAAATAAACAAATATGTACATATCGAATATACCTATAAGAGATTGAACAACAAAGATAATAGTAGTCTTAACAAAGAAAAATATTATGACAATATCTGAATTATTTTGTCAACAATTTGACATAATGTGTAACAAGAGAACACCGGTAAGAAAAATAAGTTTAGGTACAACAATAAGGACGCAAACAAAAGATATATACATACTTGAATTCTATATACTAACCACGCAAATGCGCAGGACATCTCTCTAGTTCCAGGTAACTAGAGAACCGACAGAGATCAAAACCTCCCACATTTTTTAACAGAACTCTAAGATCTATTGTAGAAGTAGAATAGAAACCTGGATTTAACCAAACTTACAACTGCTTGAACCCCCAGAATAGAAACCTGGATTTAGTAATCCATTTATGCAGAAGCAAATCCAGTACAGGAACATAATTCCGAACACCTTGTCCATCTACACCAAGCCACATAGTGGCAACCACGAGCCTTCCCTGTAGAAGGGGCGAAGAAGACAGGGAAGATCGAGCGAGGCGCGGAATCGACTCGACACGCGGCGCTAGCGAGGCGCTGCTCGGCAGCGAACGCGCAACGAAGGTAATCCGGCGCGTGGAAGCTACTGCACACAACCATCCGAGGGAGAGCCGCACTTGGTTTATACCCCGATTTCGACCCAGCTTCGATCCCCGAGCGGTACGACGTCGGAGCACAGCAGAGAGAGGAGGAGACGAGCGAGGAGGCGGAGGGGACGGCACACCTGGTGGGTTCCGGACTGGGCCGGTAGTTGGAAGGAGCCGCCAATGGAGTCAGCCCTTCCGAGGCCGAAGGCAGACGGAGGAGGTGACGCGGCCCGGCCGTGCCCGTGCGTCAGATTGAGCGGATAGAGCAAGCACGATTGCACAGCGTGGCCCTAGGGAGGACCTGCGTTTATGTGGCTATGTTTCACCGATATACGCGTACCTAGGCGTATGGGAACAGTATCGGGACGTATAGGCGTATCAGCCGACATTCCAGGTGTATCGATGTTCCAGCTGCGCACCATCGCACTGAGAAGGACAGTACTACAGTGCGTGGCATAATTGTTGTGGCAGACCGCCCCAATTACTCCGGTTTAAAAGCATGGGTCCACTATCACAGCAGTGCTCCACGCCCTTAAACCGAGCTAATCGTGCAATCCGTCGGATACCTCCCGATTAAACCACCTTGTCCTCTCGACCGAAACGAAATAGCAGCAGTCCCACTCGAAGATGGGCTCAGGCAGTACAACTCATCACAAATTTTACAACACGGGGTTCACATAGATAATTATACAAATACAGTGCATATGTTTTAGTTATTACAAACCAGAGTTATAATACAGCGGAAGTCTAAACGTCGATACAAAAGAAAACATGTGGAGCCCTCACATGATCTCATTCACCGCGGCCTGAGTCGGACTCAGACGGCCCCCACTCAACTGTCCAACCATCAGGGAGCACTTCAGGCCAAGTCAGAGCAGCAACAGGGTCATAACCAGCAACATCATCTGAAAAAGATAGCCACAAGCAAGGCTGAGTACTAATTACTCAGCAAGAGTTACTCGACAAGGTTAAATACTAGACATGCAAGGCTTTTTTTTTTGCTCTGGGGTTTGTTTTGCCAAAAGCGTCTACAAGTTGATCCCTAATTTTAATATTTTAGCCAAGTTTTAAAGTGAGACTAACCATTTCTAGATTTGCCAAACTATCCAATAACAATCAGTGTCGAAAAACAATTGATTAACCATTTATCAATATTTCTCATCTTATCAACACTTCCACCCCCCTTTTTGGCCCGAGACATTGATGTATGAAAAGAGATCAAGCAGCTTCATGTAACCGCGAAGGACGGACAACTAGAGTTGATTTTAACCATGCATGGGACAACCTAATCGCACGACCCGTGAGAGACACCCAGGACCTCAAGGGGCAACCGTTCCCATCTCTCCCTGCCATCTGCCATCGAGGACCACTCCACCCGAGTGCATGCCCCAACGGACCCCAGGTGCCCGAGGCAAACCTGTGCCGCGGCCACTGCTACACTCGCCATCATCCCCCTCGCCCAATGGAGTGGATATGTCCGTCAGACGTCAGTTTGAATCAAGTACTAGGTTTACCAGTTTACCATATTTCCCGGCATACGATTAGTACCTTCAAAAGCTTGACCAACATCGCCACACAATCAATGCCTTAGCCAACAATTTCTGTGCAAGCGGGGTGTTCAACCAAGCGTAAATACCGCACAAGTCCCGCTTGCCGAATCTTATCAACTGATATAAAATAAAAACCTATATCTCGCGAGTGACAAGGCAACCACTCGACTTTTACCGATCCTAATTAAACATGGCAGTCTAAACGACCTACACATACTAGTATTAGGACATAGGTACCTAGGAATCATGCAACTAGGGTTTCATCCAACTCCTTAAAACTTAAATGCACAAATAAAGGCATAAAACAAAGAGAGTTAGTTGTAACAGTGGGTTATGCTCCGGGGCTTGCCTTCTTGATCACCACTGGCCTCTACATGAAATGCGGATGTATGAGATGCAGTAATGCACAAGAAATAATCATAGAATAACTGCAACAACTCACTAATACATCACTGGGCAATCATTTACGGAATATAAACAACTAAGAAGTTCGCAAAGCAGGGGAACCGGTCTGACCGGTTATGGGACCGGTTCAGGACCGATTTAACCGGTTATGGCACCGGTTTGACCGGTTACTGACTTACTCTACTTCACCATTTTAATTAAAGCATCTAGAACAATCTACTAGTAGTACAATGGAGTCCTTGTGGTTGAAACTAATCATTTGGTAAGCCTTGTTGCTACACAAATTGCAAAGATTACATTCCCATCCAGAATTCTATTTATGAAATACGCATTCTCTAGCTAGTGTTTACTAAATAAAGCCTAGAAACTATATTTTCAGAAACAAAAATTTAGGCACACATGTTTCTGTGTTCTTGACAGCTAAACCTATTTTTCAGGAATTTTCCAGCATTTTACCTATTTATTTTCTATTTTTCTTAACAGCCAACATTTATCACCAATTAGAAAAACATAATAAATTCTACAAAAATGTTCTGCAGCTGAAATTTTTACTGCAACTACTATTCTATCAGAGGCATTTTATGTGAATTTTTCAGATTTTTCTGAGTTGTATATAATATTTGGTGATTTATCCATTCTCAACTAGTTATAACCAACTTAAATCCAAATCTACCAAAATCATGAGTAAACTATGGCCAACAGATACTCAACTCAACTCTACTGATCACAACAGATCCAACAAAAGTGGTTTTGCATTTTTAGCACAATCCTATGATTTATAAAGCAATAAATATCCTCTCAAGCATATCTTCATACGTTCAAAAATACATTGGGAATCACACAGATTATACATGCATATGATACACCACTGGAAAGATAATTTCTCAAGGATTCCAGAAAGTCCGAGTTTGTGATTTTACAATTTTTGTGTGATTTGTGGTGATTTATGAAAGTTCAGCCGAAATCAAAGGAAAAGAAATCGTGAATAGTAAAAACGAGATTTACATCGGCGTCCCTGGGAACTTTCAACTAATTGCCGACAGGTCCTTTCTTCGCGGATAGGTCCTTAGAGACTTACAACCAGGCCCCTACAATTTTTCCACCTCGCACATAAGTCCCTGATATTTTATGGAAGATCCCCTAGGTTTTTAGCTATTTTACCTTGAGGTCCCTTCTTCTACCTCCAGTTGGTTCAACGAGCAGAACACGCTCGCTCAGCTCTAATGGCCGGAGGCCTGCCGTGGGGGCTGCCCTGCTCGGCCCAGAGGCCGGCGCAGCCTGCCTGAGGGCTGCTGGCGCGGCCGGGCCGCCCATGCCCCTGGCCGGCGCGCCCCCTGAGCAGCAGGGGCTGCTACCCCCGGCGCCCTGCTCGTGGCGGCCTGTAAGGGGCCGGCTGGCCTCCTGTGGTGGCTGGGGAAAGGAGAAAAAGGGACGGGGAGATTCAGGGAGTCATGGGGATTGTGTTTTGATGCTTGGATTGGAGGGAGAAGCAACGAGGAAGTACGACCACGGGAGGATTGGAGCTCGGACCGAACTGAGACAATGGCGGCCGGATTCTTCGAATTCCCGGCGTTTTGGTCTATGGCGGAGAGAGCTAGGCACTGGAGGGCGGAGAGGGCGAGGTGAGTGAGTTCTCGGGGCGGTGAATCGAGGAATGGTCGAGTGGGCGCCGGTTAATTCGAGTCGACCGCCTTTACTGCGTTCGGTGGCCATGGCGTCGAGCTGTCAGCTCGGTTTCCACGCGCGCGGACGTGTCTAGACAGCGAGGCGTGGACCACCTGGCAAGGACAAGAGGCGTGCGGAGGGTCGGACGCGTGGCTGAGGTCGCTTGGATGCTTGACAGCGCGGCACCGGCGTCGACGACGTCGAGGCCGAGCTCTGGCCGATGACACCGGTCAGACCGGTTGTGAATACCGGTCAGACCGGTTCTGACGCTGAAAGCCAACTTCACTTCGGTTTTTCTCACGATTCCGTGTAGAAACTCAAGGAGCGACGAATACAAACTTTGTAGAGGATTCATAGGGCTACAATTCCTACAAAGGAACTTATACCATTTGCTCAACGGTTTGGAAGTTGCAAGGCCCTAATTCTCAGCCAAAATTCAAATTTTCACGAATTTCAGAGTTTCGGGACAGCTCACGGGTCCAACTTCATCGGCCTTAAACTCCACTTTTTGTTCATAAAAAGTTGATTCGACCAATACAAAAGTTAAAGATGGTACATCAGGCTACAACTTCTACAAAGGGAGTTATAGTGTTTGATCAATAGTTTGAGAGATAAATCGTGGAGAAGTCCGGCCAAAAATCTGCCACACTGACGAACTGAATATGTCTAAGTCTGAATCGAGTGTTTTGACCCGAATTCGACGACCTTTTTCTCTAATATTTACATACAAACATTAAGATCGTCCAATACAAAAGTTGTAGCTGGTACATTAGGCTACAACTCTTACAAAGAGTGTCACTCCTTTTGGGCAGCGGTTTGAAAGTTATGGGGTGAAGAATACGGGCAAAAATTACATTTTTCAGACAGTTTAATTCAGCTAAGTGCTGAAATTGCTGGGTTTGACCCGATGTTGACCAAGATTTTGAGTGATCAAACAAAGTTTTCCTTGATCCACATCACCACCATTGTAAAGAGGGTACTTTGTACTCCAACTTTTATATTGGTGGAATTTCAAGTGTTTAGGCAAAATCTAAAGATATTAGCCGCTCGAGAAGGGTAAAACGCAAAACTCGCAACACATGAAATGACGGTCAAACGATTTCAAATTTGAATTTTAAATTTTTGTTTGAACTTCCCATACTCATTTGAGTTCATACACATGTATTTGACATTATTTGTGACATTTTGGTATAATTTTTGTATTTTGACTATTTTAATTATTTTGGTTGACTAAGTCAACACATACACACAAATGCACAAACTTTATGATTATTGACGGTCCAGGATCCATGGGAGTCCTCATGGGCCACAGTCCCGTTAGGAAATTGGGCCGGCAACCCTGACTGATACAAGGAAGGACTGTACAGCTTAAGGAAACTAGTCGGGTACTGGGAAACAACCCGGCCTACTCATGTTAGGACTCTGTGTATTGTATCCGACTAGGAGTTTGTATTTCTTGCCTTGTAGACCCTGTCTCCCGAGTATATAAGGTGAGGCAGGGACCCCTTGTAAAATCATACACATCAATACGAGAAGATCCACCATACAGGACGTAAGGTATTACGCTCTCTACTCGAGGCGGCCTGAACCTGTCTAAATCGTCTCGTGTTCACCATCGTGCTTCTGGTTCCGGCGAGGCCCCCACGAACAACTCGACTACTTAGGGACCCCCCATAGTAGGCTAGCCGGTATAAAAAACCGACAGCTGGCGCGCCAGGTAGGGGCTCTCGTCGAGAATCGTTCAGCAAGCTCGATGGCACCAGTCATCATCAACTGCGACGGCGACATGGCGTTCGAGAAGGGCGCCACCTTCGTTTTCGGCTCCTGGGTCTGCACGGCGGACGGCGAGGGCAACTTCGACCGCGTCCTCAAATCGCCGACTCCGGAGCAACTCGCCGACAAGCTCGACGAGATCGCGCCCCCGGGACCGAATACAACTCGGCCTCGGGGAACCTCGAGTTCGAAATCAACTCGGACTCAAGGAATCACTCTTCCCGACCCGATTTCAACTCGGGCTGGGAAACTTGCAAAGCGGACCAGGCAACCCGAGTCGGTTTCTGAACCATCGGCTATGCCAAAATTCGCCAATTCAAAAATCCAGAAGAAAAGGAGTCCAGCCACTGTTAAGCATGAGGCCGACACCCCGGGCCAATATCCCTTTGGACTCGCGGGCCCCACCTCTGCTTTCCAGGCGGCGTCCTCAAAACAACTCCGATCTCTGGTCGAATTCGACGAACTTCCCCTTAACGGGAAACAAGTCGGACTCGTCATCACTTCAACCCCCGAAGGACGATTTGTTCACTGGCCGGGACGCAAGCCAGCACTTGGAGCAACCCCACAGGAGGACTTGGACATGTCTCGCATCATCGCGTGCATTGATCCACTCCCGTTTCAACACGGAGAACCCCTGAATTCTTCAAGCAGCCGCGGCTCAACAGTCCTAGTAACTTCAAGCACAGGGAGCTACTCACCAGGGCGCCAAGCCATGGTGATCATCGGCCAGGAACAAGAAGTCTCCAACGACGAGCCAACTATGGAGAACGAAGCTGAAGCTGACCGTAACCGATGCAGGGAGCGAAATGTCGCTCGCGCAGAACGACGTCGCCGCCTCGGCCGTAGGCTACCTCCACAGGACCTCAACGCCAAGTTCCGGCAAGTTGCCGGCCAAGACGTCTACTCCAGCGCTGCAGCCAACATCATGGCTGTCGTCACAGAGCTGGGACAGATGCCTGAAACTCCTGAGATCCTCAGGATGAAGACAATGCTCGAGGCAGTAGCCATCCAGCATGACGCAATCAACCCGGCGAAGACTATCACTCGAGCACGAAGCCGCCAGGCAAGCAGCGCACACCCTGAAGTTGCAAACCGAGGCAACCAGTCCCACCACCCGAGCAGAGAACAACGCCGACATGAAGGAGGCATAGTACTCGGCGGCGGAGGCCGTGACCACGGCGCTGGACCAAGCAACCGCGAGGTTCAGCAGAGCCACGTCGGCGGTCGTGATGGCAACCGAAACAGGGACAGACGCCCCGAGAATCGTGATAACAGGGATCTGCGAGAACAATTGCCACCCAGGGACGCGCGCACCATCATCTCATCACGGGCGCGCGAGCGCGAAGAACAAGAACGCCGCAGACGCCAAGAGTACGACCAAGTCTACGGAGCGCCGGGTCAGGATCACCACAACCTCAACAAATACGAAGGGTTCCCGGTCTTCTCAGACCGCATCCACGCTACTTCCTGGCCCGACAAGTTCAAACTAGCTCATATCGATAGATATGACGGGAAACGCGACCCCGAGCAGTGGATCCGCATCTACTACTCGGCAATCAAGGCGGCGAGGGGCAACACCGACACCATGTGTACCTATCTCCCAGTAGTCCTCGATCAGGCCCCACTGACCTGGTTAGAAGGGCTCAAGCCAGGCTCCATCGACTCCTGGGATGAACTCTGCAAGGCTTTCATCAACAACTTCCAAGGTTCATGGCAGAAGCCGGGTACTCGTTTTGACCTCGCCCAGTGCAAACAGGGCCAGAACGAGTACTTGCGCAGTTACAACCGGCGATTTTGGGAGAAACGCTCAACCTGTGCTGGCCTATCCGACCAAGATGTCATTGATTGCTTCCACGGTGGCCTTACAGACCCCGTGCTACATCTTGATTTCGGAAGGAACAGGCCAAAGACGCTAGAGCAGATGCGAGAACTCATCAGCCGCTGGTCAGATGCTGAAGACATGCAGCGTGAGAGATTCAACCGTAACAAGTCGGGAGGAGATCACAACAACAACGGTGACCGCAACAAGGGCAAGCAAGTTGAGAACAACGGCAAGCGCGACTTCAGCGATAAGAAGCGCAAACCTGAAGACACGGTCAATGTTGCTGAGAAGAATTCTTCCCGCAGGAAGTTCGAAAAACTACTCGACAAGCAGTGTCCTTTCCACCCAAAGGATAAGCACTCAAGCAGGGACTGCTGGTCGCTTAAGAAGGCGTTCTCAGCAGAGGGCGCTCCCAAACCAAACAACCCTGACAACAAAGGAGACAAGGGTGACAAAGACACCGGCTACCAGCAAGCCGACAAGGTTGTCAATGTCATCTTTGAGGGAATCACTCAGTCAGAATCCAAGCGCAAGCAAAAGCTTATCCACCGCGAGATCGCCTGCATTGAGCCTATTATCCCCACCTTCCTGAAGTGGTCAGAAGTCCCCATCAGCTTCTCTCGCGACGATCAATGGACCAACATCAAGAACCCGGGGCGATACCCTCTGGTGCTCGACCCTGTGGTAGCTGGCGCGCGACTCACAAGAACATTGATCGACGGAGGAAGCGGCCTCAACATCCTGTTCGCCAAGACTTTGAAGAAGATGGGTTTAGACATCACCAACCTGCCCAAGCCCACTGATTCACCTTTTTACGGCATTGTTCCAGGCAACGCTGCCGTGCCCCTCGGCCAGGTATCACTCCCAGTTACATTTGGTACCGAGGCCAACTACAGGACCGAGTACATCACATTCGAGGTCGCCGACTTCGAATCATCGTACCACGCGATCCTGGGAAGACCCGCTCTGGCGAAATTCATGGCGATTCCACATTACATCTACCTCGTCCTGAAGATGCCAGGCCCTAAGGGGATCCTATCTCTAAAGGGTGACCTGAAGACCTCCTACGATTGTGACACCGAGGCAGTGACGATTGCTGCAAGCATGCAGCAACCGAGCCAGGCAGCAATCGTAGCAGCTATGGCAAAACAACTCGGCGAGGCTGAGTTGGAAATCCCAACGAAAAAGCCAGCCGTGCCGAACATGAAGCCCTCCCAGGAAGTTCCAATCAAGGCAATCGACCTAGGGACGGGCGACCCCTCGAAGACGGCGCTGATCGGCGCTGACCTGCCTATCAAATAGGAAAGCGCGCTCACCAGCTTCTTACGGGACAACCGCGACATCTTCGCATGGAAGCCTTCTGACATGCCAGGAGTCCCAAAGGAGTTGGCTGAGCACAAACTCAACGTTGATCCTGCCGCCAAGCCGAAGAAACAACGTCTACGACGCTTTGCCCAGGACAAGAAAGAAGCCATCCGTTCGGAGCTGGCGAAACTCTTAGCAGCCGGGTTCATTAAAGAGGTGTTCCACCCAGACTGGCTCGCTAATCCTGTCCTAGTCCGCAAGAAGAACAACAATGAGTGGAGAATGTGTGTCGATTACACTGACCTGAACAAGCATTGCCCAAAGGATCCCTTCGGGCTACCTCGCATCGATCAGGTGGTGGATTCTACAGCTGGCTGCTCTCTACTCTGTTTCCTGGATTGCTACTCGGGCTATCATCAGATAAGCCTGCACAAAGACGACCAGATCAAGACGGCGTTCATCACTCCGTTCGGCGCCTACTGCTACACTACAATGTCCTTTGGACTCAAGAACGCAGGAGCCACATACCAGCGTGCAATTCAGAGTTGTCTCAAGGCTCAGATTGGCCGCAATGTGGAAGCCTGCGTTGATGACGTCGTCGTCAAGACAAAGAACCCGGATAGTCTCATCGAAGACCTATCTGAGACCTTTGCACATCTCAGGGAATTCCAATGGAAGCTCAATCCTACCAAATGTGTGTTTGGCGTGCCCGCGGGAAAACTGCTGGGCTTCATAGTCAGCCACCGGGGAATTGAAGCCAATCCCGAGAAAGTAACCGCTATCACATCCATGGCGCCTCCAAAATCCCTCAAGGACGTTCAGAAGCTGACTGGATGCATGGCGGCCCTCAACCGATTCATTTCAAGGTTGGGTGACAGAGGATTACCTTTCTTCAAGCTCCTCAAGAAGCAAGACAAGTTCGTATGGACTCCAGAAGCTGATGCGGCGTTTGAAGACCTCAAGACATTTCTCCAGTCACCACCAGTACTGACTGCACCAGCGGATCAGGAACCATTGCTTCTCTACATAGCAGCAACAACTCACATCGTGAGCACTGCTATTGTAGTCGAGCGGGAGGAACCCGGCCATGTATACAAAGTACAGCGGCCCGTTTACTTCATCAGCGAGGTGCTTTCAGAATCAAAAGTGCGATACCCGCAGGTCGAGAAGCTATTATATGCTGTCTTGATCACATCTCGCAAGTTGCGCCACTACTTCGACGCCCACCGGGTTGTTGTAGTCACCTCTTTTCCCATTGGTGACATACTCCATAACCGGGACGCGACAGGGCGAATCTCCAAATGGGCGGTAGAGTTGGGCTCTCACGCCATCGATTTCGTCCCACGAGCTGCCATCAAATCTCAAGCCCTGGTGGACTTCGTCGCTGAGTGGATAGAAATACAACACACAGTACCAGAAGAACCCGTCGAGCACTGGATCATGTACTTCGACGGATCACTGAAGCTTGAAGGAGCAGGTGCAGGAGTACTACTCATATCCTCAAAAGGCGATCAGCTTAAATATGTGCTCCAAATCCTGTGGAAAGCCACCAACAATGAAGCCGAGTACGAAGCTCTACTGCACGGGTTGCGCTTGGCAGCTTCCCTTGGCATCAAGCACATGGTCGTGTACGGCGACTCCTCTGTGGTGATCAATCAGGTCAATAAAGATTGGGACTGCACCAAGGAGAACATGGATGCATACTGCATGGAGGTGCGCAAACTCGACCAGCACTTTCATAGGCTCGAATTTCATCACGTCATCAGAGACAATAACATGGCTGCTGATGCACTTTCAAAGCTAGTTTCCCACCGAGCGCAAGTACCAGGCGGCGTTTTCGTCCATGAGCTGTTACAACCATCCATCAAGGAGCAGGAAGTACAGCCGACTACAACACCACCCCATCAGCAAGTCATGGTGATTACACCCGAGTGGACAAAGCCCTTCATTGAGTACATACTGCACCAGAGGGAGCCCGAAGATAAGGTGGAGGCTGAGCAAGTTATCAGACGAAGCAAGCACTACATAGTAGTCGGCTCCACCCTTTTTCGACGCGGCGCCTCATCTGGAGTCTTGATGAAGTGTGTCACCCCAGAAGTCGGACGGAAATCCTTGAAGAAATCCACGGAGGAATCTGTGGGAACCATGCTGCTCACCGCACGATCGTGGGCAAGGCTTTCCGGTTCGGGTACTATTGGCCATCTGCTGTGGCCGATGCCGAAGAAATCGTGAAGACTTGTCAGGACTGCCAATACTTCGCCCGGCAAGCTCATGTCCCTGCAACGGTCCTCAACACCATACCGCCCTCCTGGCCCTTCGCATGCTGGGGGCTCGATATGGTTGGACCACTCAAGACTGCGCCAGGAGGTTTCAAGTATCTCTACATGGCGATCGACAAGTTTACCAAGTGGATTGAAGTCAAGCCGCTAGTCAACGCTACAGCAGCGAAGGCGGCCGAGTTCATCCAAGACATTGCTCATCGTTTCGGCGTCCCAAATCGCATTATCACCGACCTTGGCTCAGAATTCACAGGGAGCGAGTTCTTTGATTTTTGCGATAACCAGGGAATTGAAGTCCGCTACGCATCAGTGGCGCACCCACGAACCAATGGACAAGTTGAGAGAGCTAACGGCCTCATACTTCAAGGTCTCAAGCCAAGGCTCTATGAACCACTCAAAAAGTACGGCGGCAAGTGGGTGCAAGAATTGCCAGCCGTGGTATGGGGGCTCAGAACCCATCACCCTTCTTTCTGGTCTACGGCTCAGAAGCAGTACTCCCGGTGGACATCGAGTACAATGCTCCAAGAATCCAAAACTACTCGGAGGAAGCAGCAGAGCAGAGTAGGGCAGAAGATGTGGACATGCTAGAAGAGGCGAGGCTAGCTGCGTTGATCAGGACAACCACGTACCAGCAAGGACTCAGGAGATATCATGACCGAAATATCCAAATGAGATCGTTTAACATTGGTGATTTGGTCCTTCGAAGAATTCAGAGTACAAAAGATCAGCACAAGCTATCTTCTCCTTGGGAAGGTCCGTTTATAGTATCAAGGGTCATCGGTCCGGGTACTTATCAGCTACAACGGGAAGACGGAACAGAGGTGCCCAATGCATGGAACATTGAGCACTTGCGGCGTTTTTACCTTTGAAGAAGTTATTAGAGTTTTTTAAGAGTCAATAAAAAGTCAGCCTTCTTTCTGTACTGATATCGGCTTCTTAGCCTAATAACAATAAAGTATCAATATTCCATTGTCTTCAAGCTTGGAAATCAGATACAGTCTTACAAATTTGAATCATCCTGGGTTGTTTAAAAACAATCTAGAAAGGGTTGTTTCAAATGCCATCTACTTTCTGTTTCATACAGAAGGATCGGGCGCATCTTTTTTGACTCATCCCGGGTTGTTTAAAAACAATCCAGAAAGGGTTGTTTCAAAAGCCATCTACTCTCTGTTTAAACACAGAAAGATCGGGCGCACTTATTTATTTGAATCTAGTCGGGTTGTTTAAAAACAATCCAGAAAGACTACATTCAATTGCCATCTACTTTTTGTTCAAAGCAAAGAGATCGGGCACAATTAATCAGATACAAAGATACTTTTTGAACGAAAAACATTAAGTATTTACATCTGAGCCAAGTTCTTTACAAAGGGTTTTCTTACAGAAAGAGACTCTAGAACTTAAGACGAGAAACGAATCTTCTCTACAGTGTCCTTCTCCTCCTCCATGTAAGTATCAAACATGGCCCGGGTACAAGCCGGGTTGATTCTCCCTTCAGTAACACCTAATGGCTGTGAAGGAAACCACGAACGGACAACCCCGAGTACTTGTTTAGTACACGAACGGGCGACCCGTTGGCAATATAGCTTCACTTGCCCAGGAGTTGCTCGAAGACGATCAAGGGGAGGAGGAGCAACACTTCCGGCGGGTACTTTAGCATATGCTTCAACCAAGGGCAGGGAGGCTTCCTTCCAAGACTCAATCTCCGCACCACGGCGATTGACCTCCACGCGAAGCGCCTGGATTTCAGCCTCCTGATTGCGGATCTTGGTCAGGTCTTCAATGAGTTGGGCATCGGCATGCTGGCGCATTTTCTGCTCTTCTGCGAGATCTGCCATGCATTCCGTCTCCCTCCGCTCTGCTTGGTTGGCGCGCTCCTGCTCCCGATAAAAGCGGTTCTTCATATCGATGAACTCGCCTTTTAGAGCTTCAACGCGCTTCTCATTCTCTGCAGACAGCACATCAGATCCTATTCATTATATGATCATTGCAAGCAGAGACAAAGTACTCGGCATACACACCTGAGAGTTTTTGTCGCAAAGACTTATTCTTCTCAACCATGTCATCGCGCTGGTCCTGGTACAAGTTGATCTTCTTGTATGCCTCATCCAGCTCTCGGCGCAATTGGGCGCGTTCTTGGTCCCACGTTGCTTGTCCCTTGGCCAGATCGACTGTGGCTTTTTCAGCGCGGGCAATGGACGTGCTTGCTCTCCGAAGCATCTCAGATTTCTGCTGAGATC
>CM014273.1:18600573-18634196 GCA_004135705.1 Alloteropsis semialata | reverse complement strand
CAGGACTGCCAATACTTCGCCCGGCAAGCTCATGTCCCTGCAACGGTCCTCAACACCATACCGCCCTCCTGGCCCTTCGCATGCTGGGGGCTCGATATGGTTGGACCACTCAAGACGGCGCCAGGAGGTTTCAAGTATCTCTACGTGGTGATCGACAAGTTTACCAAGTGGATTGAAGTCAAGCCGCTAGTCAACGCTACAGCAGCGAAGGCGGCCGAGTTCATCCAAGACATTGCTCATCGTTTCGGCGTCCCAAATCGCATTATCACCGACCTTGGCTCAGAATTCACAGGGAGCGAGTTCTTTGATTTCTGCGATAACCTGGGAATTGAAGTCCGCTACGCATCAGTGGCGCACCCACGAACCAATGGACAAGTTGAGAGAGCTAACGGCCTCATACTTCAAGGTCTCAAGCCAAGGCTCTATGAACCACTCAAAAAGTACGGCGGCAAGTGGGTGCAAGAATTGCCAGCCGTGGTATGGGGGCTCAGAACCCATCACCCTTCTTTCTGGTCTACGGCTCAGAAGCAGTACTCCCGGTGGACATCGAGTACAATGCTCCAAGAATCCAAAACTACTCGGAGGAAGCAGCAGAGCAGAGTAGGGCAGAAGATGTGGACATGCTAGAAGAGGCGAGGCTAGCTGCGTTGATCAGGACAACCACGTACCAGCAAGGACTCAGGAGATATCATGACCGAAATATCCAAATGAGATCGTTTAACATTGGTGATTTGGTCCTTCGAAGAATTCAGAGTACAAAAGATCAGCACAAGCTATCTTCTCCTTGGGAAGGTCCGTTTATAGTATCAAGGGTCATCGGTCCGGGTACTTATCAGCTACAACGGGAAGACGGAACAGAGGTGCCCAATGCATGGAACATTGAGCACTTGCGGCGTTTTTACCTTTGAAGAAGTTATTAGAGTTTTTTAAGAGTCAATAAAAAGTCAGCCTTCTTTCTGTACTGATATCGGCTTCTTAGCCTAATAACAATAAAGTATCAATATTCCATTGTCTTCAAGCTTGGAAATCAGATACAGTCTTACAAATTTGAATCATCCTGGGTTGTTTAAAAACAATCTAGAAAGGGTTGTTTCAAATGCCATCTACTTTCTGTTTCATACAGAAGGATCGGGCGCATCTTTTTTGACTCATCCCGGGTTGTTTAAAAACAATCCAGAAAGGGTTGTTTCAAAAGCCATCTACTCTCTGTTTAAACACAGAAAGATCGGGCGCACTTATTTATTTGAATCTAGTCGGGTTGTTTAAAAACAATCCAGAAAGACTACATTCAATTGCCATCTACTTTTTGTTCAAAGCAAAGAGATCGGGCACAATTAATCAGATACAAAGATACTTTTTGAACGAAAAACATTAAGTATTTACATCTGAGCCAAGTTCTTTACAAAGGGTTTTCTTACAGAAAGAGACTCTAGAACTTAAGACGAGAAACGATCTTCTCTACAGTGTCCTTCTCCTCCTCCATGTAAGTATCAAACATGGCCCGGGTACAAGCCGGGTTGATTCTCCCTTCAGTAACACCTAATGGCTGTGAAGGAAACCACGAACGGACAACCCCGAGTACTTGTTTAGTACACGAACGGGCGACCCGTTGGCAATATAGCTTCACTTGCCCAGGAGTTGCTCGAAGACGATCAAGGGGAGGAGGAGCAACACTTCCGGCGGGTACTTTAGCATATGCTTCAACCAAGGGCAGGGAGGCTTCCTTCCAAGACTCAATCTCCGCACCACGACGATTGACCTCCACGCGAAGCGCCTGGATTTCAGCCTCCTGATTGCGGATCTTGGTCAGGTCTTCAATGAGTTGGGCATCGGCATGCTGGCGCATTTTCTGCTCTTCTGCGAGATCTGCCATGCATTCCGTCTCCCTCCGCTCTGCTTGGTTGGCGCGCTCCTGCTCCCGATAAAAGCGGTTCTTCGTATCGATGAACTCGCCTTTTAGAGCTTCAACGCGCTTCTCATTCTCTGCAGACAACATATCAGATCTTATTCATTATATGATTATTGCAAGCAGAGACAAAGTACTCGGCATACACACCTGAGAGTTTTTGTCACAAAGACTTATTCTTCTCAACCATGTCATCGCGCTGGTCCTGGTACAAGTTGATCTTCTTGTACGCTTCATCCAGCTCTCGGCGCAATTGGGCGCGTTCTTGGTCCCACGCTGCTTGTCCCTTGGCCAGATCGGCTGTGGCTTTTTCAGCGCGGGCAATGGACGTGCTTGCTCTCCGAAGCATCTCAGATTTCTGCTGAGATCGTACAAGTATACTCTACATCCAGATTAAAGGAAGCAGGGTTGATTACAGTACGAAGGAGATAAGTATTTACAATACTACACTATTTCTACTAACCTCTGTGAGCTTGGAGAGTTGTTTGTACAGCTCGACGGCCTTCTCCAGATCTTCGTGGTCAACTTCAGAGTTGAATAAGAAGGCGTCTTCATCTTCATTAGGGTTGACGCCGGGTGTGCCCGTGAAGATCTGGAATGGCTCTGGTGAAGGCTCACGGGGTTTCTTTTGCTCCCGGATGATTTCTTCAACAATGGCTTCCTTCATCAGGCCAGTGGTGGTGTTCACTCCTTCAGAGCGGAGGCCAGCCATCCGGATACTTTCTGTTGCTTTGGGCCAAGACCCAGGAGCAGAAGAACCCGGAGTGGCTTGTTCTCTTATAGGAGGTGGTGATGCGACGTTGCTGCTAGCTGCTTGAGGATGAGGCGAAGATACTCGGGGGCTCGGCCCTTCTCCTCCTCCTGTCTCCATGATTGGAGTCTTGGGTACATCAGCAGGAGCAGGAGTAGGCGGACGGCTGCATAAACAATTGAAGATTAGCAATATTCGCGTTTCAAGAATTTTGCTTCATAAAGTTGGATCATTTACCTGGCAAATTCCATGTTGAATTCCGGTTCTTCAACAACAAAGTCAAAGTCGCCAGCCGGGTTGTTTTGAGGTCCTTGAGGCTCTTCCGGCTGAGCGGGTTCTTCTTGTTGAGGGTTCTGCAATTATGCAATTAATTCAGAAAACAACTCGGCAAGAGGATAAAACCAAGATTTTTTGGCATAAAAGATAATAGGGATACCTTGGGCAGAGGAGACTGTAGTGGGACTCCTACTGGGATCTCTACATTGGATTCAGGCTCTGCTTCAAGTGCTTCTGCTTCATCAAGAATGGTATCTGCTGATTTCTGCACAGAAGGAGACACTCTCTTCCGCATAGCCCGTTTTTTCTTGGGGATGGTTGGGCTTGGGGCATCGTCATCACAAGACCTTGCACCATCTCGTCTGTAGCCTTGGATGGCTTCCAGGTGAGAGCCGGCGCAGGAGAGTTTTTGAACACTGGCATATCGCCGATTGGGATCTTGGATTTCTTTTTGCTTGTGGCGGATTTGCTCTCAGTAGGCTTGCTGGAAGCAGGTTTGCGACCCATCTTGCCAGATGAGATTCTTGATTTAACTCTCGAACGGGGCTTGAGTGGATTGCGGATTGCGCGCGGAGGCGAAAAGAGTTTGAGGATTTTAGTGGTGAAAGCGACGGCGGTGGGGATGAGAATACGAACGGTTCACCCTCTGTCTTATAAGATTGAAGCGGTAACCCTAAGCGTATTCTCTGTAACCCGTTTTCCAAAATACGCCAACACTTATGTATTCGCGGTTACAAACCAGATGCATATTTGTGCGGCCATTTCCTAACGAGCTAGGTCATTTTCCGATGAATTTTCATTCTCGGGGGCTGATGCTTAATAGGATTTATTTCCATATCAAAGAATATACATATTTCAACAGAAGTCTTTAAGCTTATTGTCATCTGCTTTAAGCTTGGGGCTGGGGGGAAATAGTATATTTCTTTTGGAAAGTTTTTTCAATAAAGACCCTGAAATTGTTTTTAATCCTTGAAAACATTTCTAGGCTCGAGGGCTAGACCCATAATGGGTCCATCTTTTTTCAAAAGCTCGACACCATTATAGTAAATGGGGAAGTTTTTGCATCAATCTTGGTTTATAAACCAAGGCCCGGGAGCTGGCTGCAAAAGAAGTCGGCAAAGGAGCACATCATGTTCACTTCTAAAGGTTTTCAACATGCAAGACGACGAGGAAACAACTCGGCTGATGCTGAAATCGTTGAGAAACAACCCGGCAGGCGTGAAGACATGAAGACGCTCGGGGGCTTGACGGTCCAGGATCCATGGGAGTCCTCATGGGCCACAGTCCCGTTAGGAAATTGGACCGGCAACCCTGACTGATACAAGGAAGGACTGTACAGCTTAAGGAAACTAGTTGGGTACTGGGAAACAACCCGGCCTACTCATGTTAGGACTCTGTGTATTGTATCCGACTAGGAGTTTGTATTTCTTGCCTTGTAGACCCTGTCTCCCGAGTATATAAGGTGAGGCAGGGACCCCTTGTAAAATCATACACATCAATACGAGAAGATCCACCATACAGGACGTAAGGTATTACGCTCTCTACTCGAGGCGGCCTGAACCTGTCTAAATCGTCTCGTGTTCACCATCGTGCTTCTGGTTCCGGCGAGGCCCCCACGAACAACTCGACTACTTAGGGACCCCCCATAGTAGGCTAGCCGGTATAAAAAACCGACAATTATGAAATGATGCATGTCACTATGGGTTTAACCAAGTTCATTAAGGTTCGTAATTACTATAGTGACACCAGGGGTGTCACAATTGTGGGCACCAGACCGGATCAAGCACTTGCACAAACTGTGGTCGTCGTACTGTACGTGCTCTCATCTCGCAAGCTGCGATGCATTTTGGCAAGGCATTCGGTTCAGACACCTGAGACCAAATCGACGACCTCGAGCAGCAAGTTCAGCATTTGCCCACGGAAAATAACATATGAAGCACAACCAAATGTCCTCGTTCGAACTTCAAAGATGTAGCGATGATGATTATGGTCGAGGAAAGCTATATCATACCTGGTTATTTCAGGTCTCTTCCACACCTAAATTTTTCTCTTCCTCTTCTCCGGTGTCTTCCCCAACTCCAGCGAGTTCTCAAGTGACTGCGAGGTTAGGGCTCGGGGTGGGGTTTCTGCAGGGAGATACCAACCTTAGAGGAAGGTTTGTCGGCCATAGGCCAGCCCCGGTGGAGGTGCACGGGCGTGGGGCGGCGAGGCGGAGATGACCGACGGTCCTGGGAGGTGGATTGATACCGGTTTTGATAGTTGGATGACCAATAGTGTAAAAGCCCTATGTTTAATTAAGGTTAGTTTTGCATCATGAGCAACATTAAGCATGTGATTATAGGGCTAAGTGAAAGGACCTTGATGTCGCCTAGAGGGGGGGTGAATAGGCGAAGGGCCGGCAAATAAAACTTTTCCCCCAAATTTCTCTATATTGCGAGGATACATGATCTTCAACATAGATAGTTCAAGTTCCCCCTCCTCATGCAACTCTTGAAGGCCTTCTTCATTACCAAGTTTGAACATGTTGCTGAAGGCCTGAAAGGTGATGTGATGTCTAACTCCATTTGTCATCCAGAACATGGCTCTAACACCTTTCCTAAAGCCAAAGTACACTGTGGCATAGAACTGAGCAATAATCTCTCTGTTCCAGCTTTACTTGAAACCCATGAGGTGCATTATCCTTTGTCTTGTACAAGTCTCAATGATCTCATCAAAAATTGGATTATGCTGATCTGTCATGTGTTTCCAATCCACATACTGAGCCTCATGTGTGATTTTGGACTTCTTTAGAATAACTGAGGTGTAGAAATCTTGCTGAAACATAGTCCAAAATCTATTATCACTAGCTGTCCTAGGCCCACTGTAAGGATCTGCATCTCTCATTTTCAACACAGCCTTTGTCATCCCTTCCCATGATAATTTGTCATTCTTGTACCATAGAGATAGATAGGCCTCACAATGACAGGAATGTCATCATTCACCTTCCCCATCATCATCACCATCACCATCATCATCACCATTATCATCACCGTTGCCATCACTATCACCACCACCGTCACCATCACCACCATCATTACCATCACCATCACCCTCATCACTGCCACTGCTGCCATTATCAATAGCTGGGCCTTTGCCATGGCGATGTTCCACTCTATAAGGACTCTGCTCTTCATCATCATCACTACTAGTTTCCACTTCCTCCTCTTCTTCCTCCTCAACATGCATCTCAACTGAAGGCCTCTTCTGCCCTCTAGGTCTCAATTTGCTGGCATAATCATCTTGCACAGAGCTAGCACCTTGAGAACTAGAATCATCTTTTCTCTTTTTCCTTCTCTCGGCATCATGACCCTTAGTCATAGCTGCTGATCCTGAGTCACAAAGATTATGAAAAGTATCCATAAGACACCAGGGCACAAGATTTGATAGATTTGACGATAGAAAGCACACGGATTGGAACAATTGGAGCAGCTCTGGGCTTGACCGGTCAGACCGGTCTAGGTGACCGGTCAGATCGATCACACCCAGAACTGAGCCAATAGCTCCATCCAGTAATCTTGAGCAGCTAGATGGTCTAGATATGATCAAAGAAATTTATGAGACATCCTAAGTAGATAAGGGTGGAATATACTGAACAGAATCAAGTTTTGGAGGTGAACTGCCTGGACCGGTCAGACCGGTTGGGGGAACCGGTGAGATCGGTGCTGGCAGTTCATCCCCAAAATTTAATCCACACCAATGCATCCAAAGAAATTGAAAGATCTTCTAGGAATAGTCTCTAAGGGTTGCCAGGAGATGTTCTACCCAAGGAATTTCAAATCTACTCATGGAGTTGATAGATCGGGCAAAAACAAGATTTGAATACCTTGGAAGAGAGGAACTCGAGATTAATCCAAGGGGCCGGTTAGGGCACCGGTTAAACCGCCCAAGGAGACTTGAATCCTTGAGAGGAGCGAGCTTTTCCTTGGTTGAATCCTCAAATCGCCAATGGAGAGTGAGTGGGAGACTTGGGCGCACGGGCAGGAGGGAGAACAGGTCGTGGAGGAGAGTGGGGGTGAAAGAGGATAAGTTTGCACTGTTTAGTCACGGGTGGGGGTAAAAAGGGGTGAAACCCGGGGTACACAGGTCAGACCGGTGACCGGCACCGGTCAGACCGGTGCCTCCCCAACAGAAATGGTGACAAGGCTGGTTAGGGATAGATTTTGATCCTTTTAGCCCTCACAAGATTGGACATAAGATTTGCAGTGAAAATATTTGTCCAAAGTTGACATACCTCAGAAGAATATATGATAATCCAAATTATTTCTCATTTCTTGATTCTTCCAAGAAAGATAGATAGATAGATAAAGATTTTATGGACTTGAGAAAATCTTCCCACTTGTGACTAGGCATCAATCAAACAAAGTGAACAATAGTCACAAGTGAGTCAATCGGGCCACAAAGACCAAGACCCAAAATTTTTCAAAGAAAGCACACTTCCTACACATGCTAGTTGAATTTTCGCAAAAACTACCCTATGCCACAAAAGACATGCATCCATCTCAAGTCAATAGTCATCTTAGCATATTTAGCTCATATCTTGCAAGAGATGACACCAAGTCAATTCTCAATGAAGACATCAACTAAATATCAAGATTTGAAGCTCAAAATTGACTTAAAACAATTACATGCAAAAACTCACACTAGCAAGGATATGAGGCCTAGATGCTCATTGTAAAAACATAGGTTAAAGGAACATACCTTGGCCTCTAGCTAATCCTTTTCTTCACATTGGTGAAGATTCATTTCTCAAGTCTTGTGCATTATCAATATAATCTAAATGCCTCTTCTCATTTATGATTTTCCCTTATATACATCATAGAGAAGAAATGCATTAAGAAGCACAAGAGCTAGTTTCATCATTTAGTGATCTTTGGATTGGAAAGGCACAATGGATCACTAAAAGATGAAACCTCACAATATAGGTTAACTTCCTTTTTCTTGATGCACATGTGTATATGGGTGGAAGGCAAGCTCACATGCATCAATCTTGTCACAAAGCCAAGCAAAAGGATTTAATCTATATTATGGGAAGCAGCTATTTAATAAGATAATTCATTGTCCAAAGAGGATAGATACACTTTTACCAATTTTGAACAAAAGACATAGCTTGCTTCAAAGAGAGACAAAACTCTCACACACGAGACTACAAGATCACTAAAAGAAAATGTTAGTCTCTAGGACACAAATTGTAGCATAATCTCCCCCTTAATAGATGCATCATGTATTTGAATATCATGTTACATGCACTTGATCAATTTAATGAATTTGAGGAGCTTATCTCACAATTTGGTCCCGGCACATAAATAAATTGCATTTATTGACAAGGTACCAAGAATACTTACTATCACAAAGATAGTGCATAAATTGTATGCCATGGAGGTGCTGAAAGAATTTCTTGTAATATTCCAAATTAGATGAAGCTTGACAATCAAACCTCTGCCGGAACTTCTGGTACGATTTGGCCGGAATTTCTGGCATGAAACCGAGGCTGCCGGAACTTCTGGTCGGAAGTTCTGGCATGAAACCGAGGCTCCCGGAACTTGATGTTTGCTAGCTGGGCCAGAACCGGTCAGACCGGTCAAGGTGACCGGTCAGACCGGTCATCCCCAGTCAGCGCACACACAATTGGAATTCTTTTCTTTTACTTGCTCCAAGAAATTTCTTTTTTATTTTTTCTGTAATTTCCTGCACTTCAAAATAGTATGCTCTACAAGAGAGTCATTAAAGGCATCACATGACATATAGGGAATAAATCAAATAAAAATATCAAAGTCACTTTCTCATGCTTCACCAACTCACACTTGTGACCCATGAGTGTTCACATAGAACTGAGAGTAACTAAGACATGACATTAAGCACTAGTTACCGAGATGACATTGGTTTTGTGATTTCAACACTTTGCTAGTCACTTGGCTAATTTCTTTATTTCTTGTATCTTTTCCATAAGCCAAGTGTCCAATGCCTCTCGACGATCCTGCAAGCTCAGCAAGCACTCTTTGGTACCCAAATCTTGCTGGGTCCTTTGAGGTTAGTCACAAGATGCTTAGGAACCCAAATGGCTCTTATGCTTGTTTGAGGTGAACTAATCACTCTTATAGCACAAGTGTCAGTTTTGTCTTTCTCAAGCTTACTAAAATCATGATGGACAAGGTTAGATTCAAGAATGTTACCATTTGGACAATCCTTGCCCATGTGACCCTTTTGCCGGCAAGTATAGCAAACACGGCTCTTGTCCTTGCTTGACTTTATATTTCTTTGCTTTTCTTGCCTTTGCTTGCTTTTGGGTTCCATGGATGAAGAGGTGACTTCAATCTTGTCACTGTGGTGAAAAGTGGCCGCCCTGGCCGCCACCGGTCTGACCGGTCCGAGTGGCCGGTCTGACCGGTCAGGGTCAGAGCCACCTACATTAGTAGCGCCGGGACACATGGCTATCGTGTGTCCCTTCCTCTTGCATCCATAGCAAATCCTTTTCTTTGCAAGACTCCTTTTCTTGGATACTCCATGCTTCTTTGTCTTGCTTTTATGCTTGATGGAGCACATAGATGCATAATGCCCTATTGTTGAACAATTGAAGCATTGTATATGATCAAGCTCGCTTTTCTTATTTTCTTGAGTCTTATCTTTGATGACTTGCTTGTCATGCTGAGGAATTGAGTCAGTGACCATTGATCCCTTCTCAAGCTTATTCACCATATTTTCACGGTTATCTTGAGAAGGTTGCACTTGACCCTTTCCCTTAAGCTTGACCAAGTCATTCTTGATCTTTTCATCCTCTTGCTTGATATCTTCCATTTCTTCAGCAAGAAGATCATCACAAGACTCTACAACAACATGCTCAACACAAGTTTGGGTTGCTTGGGAGCAACACGGTTTTTCACATAATAAAATAGAATTCATGTGAGAGCATGTGCATGTGTGTGTATGAGGTTCAAGATATTTTACCGATGTTAATACAACCTCATGAGCAATGTCTAGCATAGCATATGATTCCACAAGCTTCTCATGAGAACACTCAAGTTCTTTGTGAGTTGCTTGCAAAGCCATATGCTCACTAGTGAGCTTCTCAAGTTGAGCACTAAGCATTTGATTGTCTTGTTCTAATGATGCTACACAAGCAGATAAATCAGTAGCACAAGTATAATCCTTTGACAAAATTTCATACTTACTGACCAAGGAGGCATGTGACAACTTGAGCTTTTCAATTTCTTGAGTTAGAGCCTTGATGGTTCCAACTCTATGGAATTCATCTCTCTTGGTCTTCTTCTTACTCTTGCAAGCCATTAGACACTTGCGTCCCTCATCATTGGATAAAGAAGAACCAGAAGTGGATGGGGTGACGCTTGCGGCTAGGGTGTCTTGAGCGCACTCGGAAGCAGCTCCCTGGGGAGAACCGGTCAGACCGGTCCCTGGAACCGGTCGGACCGGTGCCTCCAGGCAGGCTGCAATTTATTCCTTTTGCTCTTCTAGCTCCTTGGAAAATACCACCTGAGGCTCAATGAATATTGCTGATGCAGTTGAGCACTTCTCAGGTGATTCCATAACTTCTTGCTCTTCATCATCACTTTCTAAATCTTCAAATGTATCCGTGATGAGAGTCCAAATGTGATGAGCATCTTTTCGGATTTCTTTCTTGCTAGAGATGATATCCCGTAACTCTTCACAAACAGAACTCCGCAAGAAGTTAATAACACAAGCATTGAGTTGCGTGCAAGCTAGCTCCTTTTGAGTGAGATTTGACAAATCAAAGTTGTCATAATTAAATTTAGGAGATAGAATGCTAGCAACTAAAATATGTTCAACTAAAGGATCTAAATTTCTAAGAGCATTATGAACATTACCAAATCAAGAAACATAGTTTGAGCCATCGAGCTCAAGTGGCTCAAATTGTACCTCAATCGACATCTTTTCTTCACGGCGGTTAAGCTTAGATGTGAAGCCAAGCTCTGATACCAATTGAAAGGACCTTGATGTCGCCTAGAAGGGGGTGAATAGACGAATGGCCAGCAAATAAAATTTTTCCCCCAAATTTCTCTAGCTGCCAGAGGGTGACCGGTCAGACCGGTGCTCCACACCGGTCAGACCGGTGCTGTGCAGTGCACACACCCAACAGCAGCTCGAGCTTCTTCTTGACTTCTAGCACAAACCAAACTTGGTGCGTAGCTTCTGTAGATGATATCTAGCAAGGCAAAACTATCCCTGCACACAATATAAGCACACCCAAGTAGATCGAAGCGGAAGCACAAATAAAGTACTAGAAATCAACAAGTGAGGCAAAACCAAACCAAGACACAAGGAGTTGTTTTCCCGAAGTTCGGATTCACCACTCGCACCAAGCAGCAACCAAGGCACGGTGAATCCTACTCTCCGTTGAGGAAGCTTATACGACCACACAAGGTCAAGCTATCTCCTCCTTCCACTAATTTGCTTCTTCCCTTTCGGAGGTGAAACACAACCTGCACAAACAATCCCGTGTCTCACCACACACTTTGGTAGCTCACCGGGCGACGCCTAACCGTCTAGGAGGAAGAACCTCCAAGAGTAACAAATGCTTCAAATGGCTTTCTTGACAGCGAATCGAAGTGCTCAAGCTATGGTTGCTCTTGTTTGCTCTCTAATGCTCACACAATCTTACTCTCTCAACCTAACACAAAGATATCTCAAATATCACACAAATCTCACAAAGAGAGGTTGGGGAGAGCTTTTCTGGCTTCTAGAATGTCTGAATGGCGTGTGGAAGCAACAACCCACTAAGAGGGGGGCTGAGGGGTATAAATACCCCAGCACACAAAAAACTAGCCGTTGGGATTATGTCCTGACCGGTCAGACCGGTCAGGCAGAGCTGAATTTAAAAACTAGCTGTTAGAGCTGGCACCGGTCAGACCGGTCCCCTTGACTGGTCAGACCGGTCAGGCTGAGTGTGTCCCAAAACGTCTCTCAAGTTAGCTCAAGGTTTCATCCAGGGATAAAACCACACAATGTTAGTTGAGCTGGGACTGTTAGCACACTTTGAGACTCTCTTAAGGCTATTCTCACATAGGTCATTGAGCACTTTGATATTTGTCAATACGCAAATGTTGCATCCCTCTTGATAGTACGGCGTACCTATACTCAAGGATAAATATAAACACAAAGACATCCTCTTGAGTTTCCAAGTCTTGATCAATGCCATACTTTGATAGTTGTCAACATGAGGGCTTTCAACATTGCTATCTTTCTTGAGCAATTCCATACTTGAGCTAGTGACTTAGGATTTTCCATCATCCATTGACAAAGTGTATTTGAATCCTTAAGTCACTCCATTTTATCAATCACAACTAATTGATGCTTTGCATTGCTTCCCTCAATAAAGCTTGGATATGGTTCTTCGAAACCCCATGGACCTAGATACTTCACCTTAGCAATTCGCACACATGGAAAGCCGTCGCTTAGCCAAAGCTTGCTTAGTCCCTCGCTCTAGTCATCTCGGTTGATTTCTTCACCACTTACCCTTGCCACATTGAGTTTAGCTTTGCTTCATCATTTTGAAATCCCATTTGAAAGAACTCTTCAAATGCTTGTTCTTGATTGAAAAAATACATTCAAACCATTGCAAGCTTCCAACAACGAGACCAACGTATATCACATAAGCATATGTCCCTTTGGTGTAAATGCATGAAGCCTTGCAATTTCCACTTTGAATGATCCCTTTATATATCAACAAGCTTTTTCATAGATTGGAACCACATAGATATACCTTTGTTGACTTGTCCAAAATATATCAACACTCATGCTTGTCATTCATTATTTATGCACAAAGAGATCACACACTTGCTTGCCTTTCACATTATGAGCCAAAGAACATTCATTTCATATATAATTCAATATCACAACATGAATATACAAATAATAACCTGCTCATAGTCTTTGACAAACAAGTTAGTCCTTTAATCGTTTTGTCATACAATTCACCAAAACCCACATGAGGGCCTAGATGCACTTGGGGGAAAGTGAAGCATTTGTACACTTTCTATGGAGTTCTCAATAGGCTCTTTAGAAAGACAATAACCCCTAGAGATGGCAATACATCTGAGATCACTTCCTTCCAAAAGAATTTGATGTTTTCTATGAGACCTGAGGCACCTGAATTCAGTGTTGGGGGATTTTATTTGGCAAGAGATCAAGCATGTATCTGAAAATCCAAAGAAGATCTGCAGCTATTGTCCCTATGTTATGTACATGATTAGAAAGGTGACCAAGATTGACTTTCGTAGTGATGTGAAGCACAGACCATTGAGGCCTAAACCCAAGAAACATCCCAGGATTCCTTATCCTGAGCCAGAAATTCAGGTTGATCCAGTTGGAGATGAGTTTGTGCAGCAGGAGCAGCCACAGCCAGCTCAGCCTGAGCCTGTGACTTTCTCCCGCCGGCCAAGGGAGCGTCCCACCTCACCCATCAAGAAGCTTTTCAATTTGTGTTGTTGGCATGTGCAAAAGCCAAAGAGATGTAGAGGTGGAGCAGCAGCGTCAGCGGAGGGACAACAAGAAAATCAATGATTCAATCAAGTTGATGCACAATGCAATGAACCTTCAGCCTCCGCGTTCTCCTCCCTCACCGCCACCTCCAGAGATAGAGATTCCATCTGTTGAGGATAGGCTCCGAGGTTATTCTTCAGCTGGATACTTTGATCAGTACGGGAGCATGTTCTTTCCAGATGTTAGTTCTTCATCAGGTGCTCCACCAGTTCAGCCACAGCATCAGCCTGCACCTCCACAGTATGCACATGTTCCTCCACAGTACCAGACTCTCTCTGCTAGTATGCCGAGTACGTTCTCGTCGGGCTTTGTGCCAGGCATGATGGGAGGTACATATCCAGCGGGATCATCTTCTGTGGGTCCATCTTTTCACAGTGAGGGCATGGTGGCGGGTTATTCTATTCCACCTTTCAGCAGTGGCTTTCCTGGCATGTCTAGTGATGCACCGGAGACCTCTGACATAGCAGCGAGGCTCTCGACTTCTATCTTTGGATATACACCTCCTGTGCCTCCTGACTCTTCAGCTTCCTATGGTACTACTGATCCCACTCTTGCTTCTCCCTCTGAGATCACCGTATCAGATTCCATATATCTTATGCCTCCTCTATCGCATTTGCATGAAGGTGTTCATCTTTGGTCTGGGGCTTCACCTAGTGAAAGAGGAAACGGAGGTGGAAATGGACAGGAGTGACTGCAGCTACAACTTCTCCAGGCCCTTTTATGGATGTTTGATGACAAAGGGGGAGAAGTGTTGGACTAAAGCCTCATTCTTCAGTCTTGCAGCAGTGGCAGCAGCCTTGACCGGTCTGACCGGTCAGGGTGACCGGTCTGACCGGTCAAGTATGTTGGAAGTTTGAAATCTTGTAATAAATCTCGAATTCTATTCCTTTGTGGACTTGAGAACTTGTAATGTGTGCTATTGTGTGTGTAAGACCTTTATTTATGCACTCTAAGTAACTTTGTGTTAGTATGTGATGCATGGATTGATTGGTGGGTGTTTTTATCCCTTGTATGTGTGCTGACTGGGGCTGACCGGTCTGACCGGTCAAGCACCTGACAGCACACATACATTTCTTTGTGTGCCTTTCTTGTCATATGCATCACGGGTTTTTTTTGTACACACACTTGTTGCACCCCACGGTTTCTGAGATATAGGGGGAGCTCTCATGTTTTTATTGTGAAATGTGTGCTCTTGGCATGTGAGGTCAATTTTGAAATTTCATTCAAAGCACACATTAAGGGGGAGCTCACAATATATCTAAGAAACCAAAAGAGCTTAATTGTCATATTTGTAAGCTTTAATCGAGTTGTCATCAATCACCAAAAAAGGGGAGATTGAAAGTGCATCTAGGCCCCCATGTGGGTTTTGGTGAATTGTATGACAAAACGATTAAAGGACTAACTTGTTTGTCAAAGACTATGAGCAGGTTATTATTTGTACATGTCAATTTTGAAATTTCATTCAAAGCACACATTAAGGGGGAGCTCACAATATATCTAAGAAACCAAAAGAGCTTAATTGTCATATTTGTAAGCTTTAATCGAGTTGTCATCAATCACCAAAAAGGGGGAGATTGAAAGTGCATCTAGGCCCCCATGTGGGTTTTGGTGAATTGTATGACAAAACGATTAAAGGACTAACTTGTTTGTCAAAGACTACGAGCAGGTTATTATTTGTACATTCATGTTGTGATATTGAATTATATATGAAATGAATGTTCTTTGGCTCATAATGTGAAAGGCAAGCAAGTGTGTGATCTCTTTGTGCATAAATAATGAATGACAAGCATGAGTGTTGATATATTTTGGACAAGTCAACAAAGGTATATCTATGTGGTTCCAATCTATGAGAAAGCTTGTTGATATATGAAGGGATCATTCAACGTGGAAATTGCAAGGCTTCATGCATTTACACCAAAGGGACATATGCTTATGTGATATATGTTGGTCTCGTTGTTGGAAGCTTGCAATGGTTTGAATGTACTTTTTCAATCAAGAATAAGCATTTGAAGAGTTCTTTCAAATGGGATTTCAAAATGATGAAGCAAAGCTAAACTCAATGTGGCAAGGGTAAGTGGTGAAGAAATCAACCGAGATGACTAGAGCGAGGGACTAAGCAAGCTTTGGCTAAGCGACGGCTTTCCATGTGTGCGAATTGCTAAGGTGAAGTATCTAGGTCCGTGGGGTTTCGAAGAACCATATCCAAGCTTTATTGAGGGAAGCAATGCAAAGCATCAATTAGTTGTGATTGATAAAATGGAGTGACTTAAGGATTCAAATACACTTTGTCAATGGATGATGGAAAATCCTAAGTCACTAGCTCAAGTATGGAATTGCTCAAGAAAGATAGCAATGTTGAAAGCCCTCATGTTGACAACTATCAAAGTATGGCATTGATCAAGACTTGGAAACTCAAGAGGATGTCTTTGTGTTTATATTTATTCTTGAGTATAGGTACGCCGTACTATCAAGAGGGATGCAACATTTGCGTATTGACAAATCTCAAAGTGCTCAATAGTTGACCTATGTGAGAATAGCCTTAAGAGAGTCTCAAAGTGTACTAACAGTCCCAGCTCAACTAACATTGTGTGGTTTTATCCCTGGATGAAACCTTGAGCTAACTTGAGAGAAGTTTTGGGACACACTCAGCCTGACCGGTCAGACCGGTCCCCTGGACTGGTCTGACCGGTGCCAGCTCTAACGGCTAGTTTTCAAATTCAGCTCTGCCTGACCGGTCTGACCGGTCAGGACAGAATCCCAACGGCTAGTTTTTTGTGTGCTGGGGTATTTATACCCCTCAGCCCCCCTCTTAGTGGGCTGTTGCTTCCACACGCCATTCAGACATTCTAGAAGCCAGAAAAGCTCTCCCCAACCTCTCTTTGTGAGATTTGTGTGATATTTGAGATATCTTTGTGTTAGGTTGAGAGAGTAAGATTGTGTGATCATTAGAGAGCAAACAAGAGCAACCATAGCTTGAGCACTTCGATTCGCTGTCAAGAAAGCCATTTGAAGCATTTGTTACTCTTGGAGGTTCTTCCTACTAGACGGTTAGGCGTCGCCCGGTGAGCTACCAAAGTGTGTGGTGAGCCACGGGATTGTTTGTGCAGGTTGTGTTTCACCTCCGAAAGGGAAGAAGCAAACTAGTGGAAGGAGGAGATAGCTTGACCTTGTGTGGTCGTATAAGCTTCCTCAACGGAGAGTAGGATTCACCGTGCCTTGGTGGCTGCTTGGTGCGAGCGGTGAATCCGAACTTCGGGAAAACAACTCCTTGTGTCTTGGTTTGGTTTTGCCTCACTTGTTGATTTCTAGTACTTTATTTGTGCTTCCGCTTCGATCTACTTGGGTGTGCTTATATTGTGTGCAGGGATAGTTTTGCCTTGCTAGATATCATCTACAGAAGCTACGCACCAAGTTTGGTTCGTGCTAGAAGTCAAGAAGAAGCTCGAGCTGCTGTTGGGTGTGTGCACTGCACAGCACCGGTCTGACCGGTGTGGAGCACCGGTCTGACCGGTCACCCTCTGGCAGCTAGAGAAATTTGGGGGAAAAGTTTTATTTGCCGGCCATTCGCCTATTCACCCCCCTCTAGGCGACATCAAGGTCCTTTCACTAAGCCCCTTCTTTTAGTTTTGTGATGCCAACAATCCGCTCCCTTCACGCGGACAGTCCGCCATTGTCTCATAGGCGCATGGTCCAAAGATCCTGGTCAACCCTCTTGCCATGTCAGCCGCAGACAGTCTACGCCCCATGGGCGGACGTTCTGCCACTGCTTGTTCGTGCGAGTCGCGGGTTCAGAGCTTTAGTGCCATAGCCCCGCTAGGGCCCACTTGTCAGTCACACTCTTTCCTCTCCTAGACAGCAACAACTCTCCCTCTTTCTCCTCCCACTCACTCAAACTCTCTCTCTCTAAACCCCACCCATGGAGAAGTCCCTAAAGCTTCCCCACCATTGAAGTGCCTCCCCTCACCGGAGCACCGCCGGAGCTTCGCTGGAGACGCGCTCCACCATCACGACGGCACCTGCTTCCTTAGAGTTGGAGCTAGGAGCTCTTCTTCCTCCACCTTCGTCTTCTACCTCAAGCTTCAAGCTAAGGATGCACTAAGCTTCACCAAGGACGCTCTACACCAACCCGTGGCACCTCAATGGAGTTACCCTTGCTACCGGTGAGAGCCATCCCCTACCCCGGTCCCTATCCATTGCTTAAGATTTTAAATCCATGGAGCCATAGAGCCATCTCACCATTGTTGAGCTAGAGCTTCAAAACCCTAGTGCATGTTTAATATGTTAGCCAAGGTGAACTCCCTACACTCCTAGAAGTCCGTAGCAACAAACCCCATCCCAAATGGTCGCTAGAATCGCCGGCGAGCCTCAATCGCATGCGCGGACGGTCCATCGTTGCCATGCCAAACCACCCCAAGTCCCTGCACTTCTCTGGGTCACACGGCCCCTTTGACATGTGGATAGTCCGTCCCATATGGTTAAATGGTCCGTTGGCCAAATCAAGCCCCAAGACAACCTCAAGATGTTTTCTGCGTATGGTGGATTTGTACACTACAGATGGTTCGCCTAGGAGCCACCTAATATCCTCCCTTTGGCCTCCAAACCCATCCAGAACTAATCCTTTTCCACTCATAGGACGGTCCGCCACTATGGACGGAGGGTCCGCCCCCTAGGTGCGGACGGTCCGCCTATCCCTGACCACAACCCCTTTCCTTTTAGAGTTGCTTCACTACACTTGGACTATGCCCCCAAATTCTTTGCACATGCTTTATACATGTTCATGTAAGGTTTACCATAAACTATCATGCATCGTTGCAATCATTCATGGTATATTTATTTACCAAGCATCGTTGCACTCGTGTAGAGAACGAAGCACCAAAAGTTGAGGAGGCAGAGCTCGCTAGAGACCTTCTCCGACGACTTCCACACCGAGCCTCAAGCCAGACGCCTTACTAAGCATCTCTCTCTCTATTTTGGATCAGTTGTATTTATGAGTCTTATTTGTGCATTAGTTATGGTTATATATTATATTTGCTTAGAGCCTAATTGTTGCGTGATTCTCCTTGGTTAAGATAAATCCTTTTTAGATGAGTATGCTTGTTTGTGTCACGCTTAATTGCTTAGCTATGCTTAGTCGCGGTAGAAGTCAAGAGGTGGCAAGGTCACCACCACTTGCGAGTTATAGGGTGTTGGTAATCCTTACATTAAATAGTTGGGATTGATTAAAAGATGATGATTGATGGAGCAAGACTTGATCAAGTGTGGAGACTTCCTTGAGCCAATTAAGAATCAAGATTGTCGCTGGTCTCGTGAACATTTATTTGTATAAAAACACATGTTTAGAATGGGATTGTAAGACAAGTAGTATAAGTCTCTTGGATCACCTGTCTGGTATGTTCAGAGTGTGAGGAAGTGTAGCTGGCGGATTTTAGGACATCTATCCATTACCGGTGCTCTGTACGGGTTGTTGGGGGTAGGTATACAAAAGGTTGGGGTATGAGCAGATGCTTATCCTCGTCCTAGGTTACGGCGGAAAGCCTTGATCCGTGTGGGTCGGATTGTACACCCCTGCAGGATTTCTAATCTATTACAATAGCCACGCTCTCGGTCATTGAGCACACTCTATGAAGTACGCGTCAACATAAGTTATCGGATAAGAGTTCATGGAAGGTTGAGATCATGTCACATGATCACTTTATTATTTATGCAATTGTATTGGTGTTTGATTTAAATAGCTTAGAATGCCATGTCTTTCACTTATTATAACTTAATAAAAACTAGAGGCTTTTATACAAAGCTAAATACCTTGCCAACCTTTGCTACCTATCCATATGCATACTCTTGGTGTTGGATACATATATCTATGTGGGTAAGTCCTGTGGAGTACCTTTTATATTCAAGGTGTTGCCGTAAGTTGATGCATGTGATGCACAGCTGGAGGCCGGGTTTGGCTTCTTCAGCTCCGCGGATGGAGACACGGAGAAGGAGTGACAACTGGTGGTTTATAAGAAGGGCACTATCAGCATATAGTGTGGACTTTCTTATTTTGTGATGTTTATCGTATGAGTGAGATGTTAGACTTTCCGCTTGCAAAACTCATGAACTTATTCAGGTATTAACTTTAACCTCTTTTGTGTATGTTGGGACATATGTATGGATGTTATATATGTGATCATGTTTCAATATATTGCGCTTGTGAGATGTGTATACATTTTGGGTTTGCTCATGACACATCTCAAGTACAACCGGGATTATGTCCCTTTAATTGAGTTGGCCAATGAACGGTGTGTCGGACCAGCATCCATATGCCCACCACCGATGTCACATAGGACTACTCCATATATGGATAGTATCAACTATGAAAGACTATGGTGCAAGACAACATAGGACTTCTACGATTGATGGAACAAGTTGATATGTAAGGAAAGTACTTCATGTAACTCGAGTAGACTTCTTTCCGATGGTAATCGACTAGAATTCATGTATTCTGACCTATAACCCTGCCCCCAATATATAAAGCCGAGCAAAGACCCCTTCAAAACATATCAATCAACCTCACGCAATACAATCTAACATATAGTATGTAGGGATATTACGCACATTGCGGCACAAACCTGTCTAAACATTGTGTTATGTGCACCATTGAGTTCCTGGTCTCGGTGTCACCTTACCTACAAATCAACTACCTCGGGAATCCACTCGGTAGGTTGCTGGCAAAAGGTGACACGGTGCTCGATTAAACGGATTTAATTTGAATGGTTTCTCACAAATAGTATCCGATTTTGTGGTGCATGGTTTTAAATCAGATTAGTCTGACGGTGAAGGGTGTAAATTTTTTCTCATAAATAAATTCTTTGTATCAAAATAATCGATTTGAACCTTAGAGACCACGCCAGTGTTCAAAATATCACATATTTGGTCGAAGAGTAGCTTCATGTGTATATGTGTGCATTTGTATGTCATGGTTATTGGAAAAGATACTCGGTTGCTAAAAAGTAGCATAGAAGATCAAACGCAAATCATATTTTGAGAGGAGAAAGGCTTTGAAATTAGATTTCGACCCTCAGTTCTCGTACAACATATTCGTCAATTCTCGCGAAATGAACATTGTCATAAATTTAATTTGATTATAAACATACTCATATTAAACTTTTATACTTTTTTTGAAAGACTAGTACAAATGCAGACACTTACACGCACGCACACTCATCCCTATGAATACACGCACGCGAAACCCTACCCCTATGAGCACCTCTGATAGACTGGGCCGACTGTTCCGATCTTGAGATTGACGAAGTCACCATAGGCGCCTCGCTATTGACGGGCACGTCGCCTACCACTGAAAGAATAGCGCCGCTTAAATCCTAGAAAAATCCAGAAAAATGTGACACCCATGCCGAGTCGAAGACTCGAACCTGGGTGAACAGATTTCCAACACAAGGAACTTAACAAACTAAGTTACGCTTAGTTTCACATTAAACTTTTATACTTAATATGATGCAAATTGACTAATTGAAACTCAAAAATTCAATTTTTGACCAAACTCAGGAGAAAGTACATTTCTGTGGGCCCAGACCACAGTAAGTGTCAAATGGTAATAGCAGCCCATCAATCTCGTAGTATCTCCTTGTTGATTTTATAGGCCCAACACCTCGAACAGTGACAACGGGACAATTAGCCCAAATGCGTGCTGCATGACTAGCCCGGCCTAATTTCTTTTTTCTTTTCTTAGAGAGAGAGAGACAGACAGACAGACAAGGGGGAAGCCCATTCATCGTAGGTTGACAATGGATCACGATGGGCCTCATTCTCGAACACTTGTCCAGATTGTGAAAACAAAAATTGCATCTTTTCCTTTTTTTTGATAATAAGAGCATCCTTTCCTTTGTCAATATACTAGTTAACCTGTGCCAAAAATGTTGAAACTTTCCGATTTTTTTTAATTTTTTTTCACGATTTTTCAAAAATAACGGTTGGATGACGGAATTTGCAATTCTGTCATCCAACCGCCGTATCATTTGGCTGCCAAATGATACGGCGGTAACAGAAGCTAACCGCCGAATGAAATGGCGGTTAGAGCAACCGCCGTATGAATTTGCGGTTTGAATTTAAAAATTTAAATTTGAACTGTATGAAGAACCAAACCGCCGAATGGTTTGGCGGTAGGTGTCGGCACGTGGGCCCGGGATCCTAACCGCCAAACCATTTGGCGGTAGGGGGATCCCGCCCCTTGCCGCGCCGTCCGATCCGGCGGGAAGGCTCCCGCTGTCGGATCCACGGCGGGATCCCCTTACCGCCGAACCATTCGGCGGTTAGGGGTCTCGCCTCTATATAAGCCGAAATCACGTTTGAAAATTCATTCTAAATCAGAAAAAAGAAAAACTAGGGTTAGAGAGGAGGGTTAGGGAGAGGAAGAATCAGCAGCGAAGCCCTGCCGGATCTGCGCTTCGGTTTGAGGTAAAATCCGATCTCGTAGTTGTAACTTCAATTTGGTAGATTTATGACTTTGTAATTATTTTAGTATTTAGTTTACACAGTATGAAATCGTAGTATTATTTTTGAGTTACTGATATTAGACTTAGTTACTGAAATAACTATTAGAGACAGTTACTGATATTAGATTTAGTGATATTAGTTTGAGTTACCTTATATTTAGTGACATTAGAGATAGTTAGAGTCATTACTTTTAGTGATATTTGATATTTATTAAGATATCTTTTTATATTAGATGGACTGATATTAGAGTTTACCCCACAATTTTATATATACTGTAATTATGCATTTTAGAGTATACATTACAGTTTATATCTTTTTATATTAGAGTTTCTGTTAGAGTTTTATGCATATTAGAATTTATATAATAATTTAAATTAGAGTTTATATTAGAATAATGACATTATATTAGAGTTTATATTAGAGTAATGACTTTATATTAACTTTTAATGGATCAATTGATGCTACTTCACCGCATTGGATTGTATACCGACTGATATGCTCGATGGTAGTAACATCCCCTTGTCCAGAAAATTTGTAAAAATCAGGAATCCTGAATCGGGCTGGCATTGGCAACGTGTCAAACCAGTTCGGATACGGCTTTCGATACAGATAAGATTGTCCCTTGGGCTTCAAACCCAACTGATTTTTCATGACATCTGCAATCTTATCTGCCCACTCTTCCTGAGGATAATTTCCCTGAGTAATCGGAGCACGAGTCGGCGTTACGATGATTGGTGTTTCAACAGATCTGTCTGACTGTTCCCGATATTCAACTCCTCTATTCCTTGGTAGATTTTCAGTGTTGAAGTAGGAAGGATACACCATTTTACCGTTAACCACAGGGATCCGACTGCCAAATTGATCTATGTGTTGAGTTGCACCAGAATTTTTTGGATCATGTTCTTCCTCTTCCTCTTCCTCTTCTTCTTCACCTCTATCTACCAGCTTGGCTTTTGATTTGTTTGTCTTGGGAGTCTCATACAGCTCAGGTTGTTTTTCTGGTGATGTGGACGAATTGATCTGAACAATCTTTTTCTTGAGATCTTTTATTGCGGAAGAAGCGCTGGTATCAAAATAAGCAGGTCCCTTCTGGACATCTTTCAGCACTGCTCCATCCAGTAACTTGGCAATCAATCCCACCACAGTGTTAACCAATATCCCTGATTGGTTAATCATAGCATGACTCAAACCAGCATCTATATAATCTTGAAAAACTTCCTCTCATCTGCCGTGATCCTGTCAAAAGCTTCTTTTGGAACAGGAAACTGATTTTTCTTGATCACGGCATTACGAGTCTTGCCGAATGAATCTAGGCACAGGTTCTTGAATTCTTCAAGTTGTGCTTCCACGAGCCTCTTCTGCTCCTCACTGAGGTCATCCATCGTGACAGCGGTAACTTAGCCTTTGTCTCCAGGAGGGGGTGACATCGCAGATGTTTCCATGTCCCACCGGGCGTGCCAAAATGTGTTGACGTCCAAAAAGTTAGTCGTTGACTCTCACAAATTAACACTGTGGCTTGGAAGATAAACCTGACTTAAACGCATTCTTTGTTACACATCTCTCCAAGGCATTAGATAAACTAAATCTCATGTTACTAACAATCGGATCAATTTCGAGACAGCGTTGCTAGCAGGGCACCGATTTAGCCTATTTACTCCGATAGATCAATGCATATCAAAGAACTTGTTCGAACTAGATTGTTTGTAACTTGATAATTAAATCTAAATCAGTTATATAAACAAGATGAACAAATCTACTTGTAAAACTTAGAACATGGTAAAGCGAATAGATCTTTAAACAGATGTAAGCCGATAAGATAAAATAACAAGATACGGTAAAGTGGTGAGCGATCTAAACGAAGAAGGGCGATACGCCTCAATCTAAAGCCTAGAACGACTCAATAAATTGTTGAATTAACTAAATGAAGAAGGGCGATGCGCCTGAATCTAAAGCTTAGGTTAATTCGGTAGATGTCGCACTTACAGACAAACCGGAGGCCAAGATGATGCAGCCCTTCTTGCTGAAGAACTCGATGAAAAGGTTGGTTGGCACGAGGGCCGAAAGTTGTGTTTGTATTGATGGTTGTGAGAACGTCTTTTACAATGGCGCAGGGTTTATATTTATACCCTGGAAATCTAACTTATCCTTGTCGGCTACGACAATATCTCTAATTTATTTAAAGCAAACTAATCTAAACTACCAAAAGTATTATAATAGCCGCACAATCAAGTCTTGAAGAAGCTTCTGGACACATCCCAATCTTCAAAGTCATAAATGCTCCAGCCTCCTTATCCCCTTGTCCGATCAGGACTCCATCGGACAACTCTCGATCGGAATCGGAGACCTTCAAATCAGAATCGGACTCGGCCTCAGCCTTGGCTCCCTGACGCTCCTTAATATAATATTCCTTTTTACCAACTGAGTCAAAATCTGGTGTCAACAATATCCTAGCACCATTGCTAGAACTAAACATTCTAGTGGCGATGTTAAGAGATGCCAACAAGCATTTCTGGCGCCGTTGCCGGGTAAGGCACTGGTTAAAAGAATCACTTTGCACATGTCTATATTTATAGATGGTAGGTCTTTACTCAGGCAGGCTAATGCTCTCTATCTTTGATTGTTGAAGACAGGTAGTGTATGACTGGTTTTGATTTGCCAGCTAATTTTACTGAAGACCTAGAGTCACTCGTAAGGCGGGCACGAGCTCGTTTTGCTTCACCTTTGATCACTCTCCCGGCAGTCGATCCAGCTTTCTTTGTGCCATCCACACCAACCACTATGGCTCAGAAGACTCTCCGTGAGTTTTCCGCTCCCTCTACCTCTTAGGTGCCGAAAGGTCCTGAAGTGGAAGTTGGAAACAGAAACTTCGAGATCAAGACGGGTCTCATTACGATGGTACAGGCTAGCCCATTCACTGGGAAAGCCAACGAGGATGCAATCGCCCACTTGCAATAGTTTCAAGAGCTGTGCAGCACCTTCACCATTAGAGGAGTGAGTGAAGATGCTATTCATCTCCGCCTGTTCCCAGTCTCGCTTCTGGGGAGAGCAAAACAGTGGTTCTATGCAAGCCGTGTGGAGATTAATACGTGGGAGAAGCGTTCCGCTGCGTTCCTCGCTAAGTTCTTTCCGTTGGGCAAAACTAATGCTATTCGTGGAAGGATTTTGAGTTTCCAGCAAGCTGCATCAGAATCAATTCCTGAGACGTGGGAAAGGCTCCAAGAGTATATCTTGGCCTATCCTCACCATGGGATGGATAATTGGCTTATTCTTCAGAACTTCTATAACGAGAAGACTCCGACATCCCGAGGCCATGTTGATGCTGCTGCTGCTACTACAACATTAATTGAGAAGATGGTGACCAATCAAGGATGGAGTGATGAATCCCGTTCAAAGGGTACGCATACCGTCAAGGAAGCGGACATGCTTACCGCCAAGCTAGACCTCCTCATGAAGAAATTGGATGATTATACTCAAGAGAAGGCTGCCATGTCAACTGCTGTCTTACCCATGGATTCTCACATAACTTGTGAAGTCTGTGGAAATACTTGGCACTCAGGAAATTATTGTCCTGCTACCCAGGAAGAGGCATTGTACATGTACGGCAACAACAACTATCGTCCACAAGGAGGCCATGGGTGGAATCAGCAACACCCTTATCAAGGACGCAATTATGGTAATTCTTTCAATCCTAACCAGCCATCCTTTAGGGATCTCATTATGGGACAAGCCAAGGTCAACGAAGGATTCAATAAGAAGATGGCCGCCAATGAGAAATTCTTAGACAGTCTCAACATTAAGCTTGATGGGATTTCTTCAACATTGAAGCACCAGCTGAGTTTCAATAAAACTATAGAATCACAATTAGCTCAGCTGGCCATGGCTCTTTCTTTTGCTGAGATCGGAAGTCATCGGGGCAACCTGAAGCTTCCCGTGAAAACACTAGTGTGGTGACTATGAGAGGAGGTAAGTCCACTCGTGATCCACCACATCCTGACCAAGCAGGAAGGAATAGTAGAAACACAAGACAGGTTGAGAACTCTGATGAAGGCGACTTCAACAAGGAGGAGCCTACATAGGTAAGAAAGGCACATGAAGGAAGGAAGGCGCCAGAGAGAGACACGGCACCGTGTGACCACTTCAACCCCGACATTTTGTCGTTTCCCCAACACAAGAGGAAGCAAATAGTGGATGAGCAGTTTGCTCACTTTATGGAAATGATTCAACAGATCCATATCCATGTTCCATTGCTTGAGGCAATGAAGGTACCCACATATGCACGATATCTTAAGGACATCCTCAGCAACAGGCGACCGATGCCCACTTCGGAGGTGGTAAAGCTCACAGAAGAGTGTAGCACAGCTATACTTAACAAGCTTCCTAAAAAGAAGAAGGATCCAGGGTGTCCTACGATCAATTGTATGATCGAGACACATCGCTTCGAACATGCTCTCTGCGACCTTGGGGCAAGCGTCAGCGTTATGCCCAAGGTAGTTTTCGATCGCCTTAATTATACAGACTTGTCTCCAACCCCTATGCAGTTGTAGCTAGCCGATTCTTCGATCCGGTATCCGGCGGGAATCACTGAGGACATTCCGGTACGAATCCGGGATTGCTTTGTCCCCATCGACTTTGTAATACTTGACATGGACATCGACAAGGAATCACCGCTCATTCTTGGGCGCCCGTTCCTTAGCGCCGCCGATGCACACATTGATGTTGGGGCCGGAGAAATCCGACTCCGTATGAATGGCAAGGAGGAGAAGTTCCAGTTCCATCCATGGAAGGAGCAGTGCTCCATGGTCGAAAGCATGCAAAGAGGAGGTACTCACAGAAGTGAATCAGAGAACCCAGCTATGGACAATCTCATTTCGTATATGAAAAATTTTATGATCACCAAGCAGCAAAAAACAAGTATGAGACTGAGGGAACAAACCGTTGTACACCCCCGGAAGTCCAAGAAACTTCCAACCGCACACACAACCTCAAGAAATCAAGAAAGTGTGGCGGGAGGTAAGTCAAGCAACCCCAACCACTTCTCCAGAGTGGGGTGCTAAATGATTGGAACTAAGGAGAAGAGTCCCGCTCGTCAGACTCAAAAGGTGAGCCCTTCGCCGGAAGGTAAAATTTGTAGTTATCCCAATTTCCTTTTCGATAAAAAGATTCTGAAAACGTCTGGTTTTATTTGGAAAGTTTGGTTGAACTTCTTTTTGGAGCATAGTTATGGTCATATCCTTCCTGCATGATTGCAAATGATTGCAAAGGAGTTTTTGCACCTAAGTGGGAGAGTGACTTTGAGGCTTGTTAAATGCGGTAGAGTTCATCACTCAACCAACCCATCACTTTTGAGCCTCACTGTACCCATGTGACTTTTAGTCACCACTCTCTAAAACAACTCCTAAGCCTTTAAACAGCAGAAGGGAAAAGGAGCTTGCTTTTGTAGCATTCACTCCTAGCCAAGTTCAGCCCTCATCTTTCTTTCTCTTACTATTGCCACTTGAAAAAGAAGAGCAAAGAACTTATCTTGTCTAGCTTGCTTTTGCCACGAGTTTTTTATCATAAGGGGAACGACTTTTGGATTGAATCGCAAGACATGATCCATCTGGAGAATACCCTATGTTCGCACTGTTACACTCGGAAGCTAGCACGACGGAAGTACCATGAGTAGCTACTGGCATACCTGCGCTTGATGGGGTGTCATCCCAATCAGCAGCAGTGGCCTAATGCTAGCTTGGGGGAGAACCGCCGATAGGAAGGTAACTTGTATCTTTTACTGTCTTCAGAACCTTGCATGATAATAATAAACTAAAAAGACCAAAAATATTTACTGCTTTCTTATGCGTGTTGAGAATGCTTTAATCCTTCATGGCTAAAATGATGAATAGTTGCTCTGTTTATTCTTCTTAGATGCCTTTATACAACTTAGTATCATACCTAAGTCTTGAGTTCATTGGCTTGCATGATCAAACCTTAGCTTGAAACTTGTGGGTAGCAATAGCATGATCCATGCCTAAGTTGTTGTGAGGTATGATATGGTTTACTAGAGCTGCTATGATCTTGTTTATTGTGATGCTTGATATCCAGAGTTTTATTTTTGAAAATGCAAAAATGACAAGTTCCTCAATGATGAGAAATTCCTATCCAAGGCCATATGTTCATCCAATCTTGTTATAGTCTCCACATATGCAACTTGTTCTCTCATTGAGCTTCGTCAAATTGTTGTGACCCTTAGTGAGAATTTGGCATACTCCCATGATCAAGAATCACGTACACACACCATCACATGCTAAACTTCTATCTTGGAAGTTGAGCACCCATTATTTCATCCATCCATCCACCGCCATAATAAATACTCCAAATTGTTTCATGACCTCTCTCTCTATAGTTATTTGTATGAAAGGACTTAGGCTATGCAAAAAGAAATAAAAAGATGCATACCCAAAAAAGGTATGCCACATGCTCAAAAGGCATCTCATGAAAAAAAAGAGAAAAGAAAAGATAGCCCAATTCCCCGAAAGAAAAAGAGAGAGAGAGAGAGAAGGATCATGTGAAAAGGAGTCTATTATATTCATATCCACCATATTCGCCATCCACACACTTGCACATTCTTGATCAAGGTGTATGACTTGTTTCTCCAAAGAATCCGGTCTTTGACTTAGCAACATATGAGAGACAGGTATGCTCTCATTTTCTCACCCTCAGCTCCACAAAAAGCTTATTAGGAGTATGATGTGAAAAGAAAGGCAAACCCATGCCTTGGTGAGGAATCATACACATTGAGCGATCTGAGAGAATCATTTGAGGAACTTTGCTTTCTTTTCAAAAATTTTGCAAAACCTCCGGATTGACAGTTTGATCATGAATGAGTGAGTGGTGCTTTACAGAATTCATTCTACCATACAACCACCCAAGGCAGGTGAAGCTACATGCCCCACATGAGTAAAGTATGAGGTAAGATCAATGCCAACTTATTTAATTCTTGGTAGAAGTACTTTGATGTTTATTTGGCATAAGTTAAGAATACAACATTGTAGCAACTCTTGATCAGCCACAAACCTAAGTCCAAGTGCTTGCTCTAGACGAGCAAGAGGCTAGCTTGGGGGAGTTGTTGACGGCTGTTAAGAACCAACAATAGCCGTCAATATACTCGAATAAATTGATGGATTGGTAATGCTCACACACATATTTCCCTTCGAATAATGTAGTTCCACATGTCCTTGGAGAATATTTGGTTGTAGGTGATTTGCTACAGAAATAAAGCAGAATCAACTACCCTCATGGATCCAAGTGACAACATCCCGCCACGCGTGCATCAGATGGATTGAAGGGCCCACAACAGACCCAAACTGCCTCAATCCACCGTGGACACATGCAACTACCCTTTGGGACCCACTTGACAGTCACCTGGAGAAAGCACAACATGAGGGGGGCCACCAGGGGTTCGGCCGAACCCTTGGATCGGCCAAACCACCTTAGTGGTGCCCCATCCTGGCCTTCCACGTGGTGCTCTCTCGTGCTCTCCTGAAGGTCAGTTCGAGGTGCTGCCTCTTGAGGCCTATAAATATGAGTGGAGGGGCTCCAAATAGACACACACATCTTGGGCAATCACTCTCTTCCTTTAGGCTCTAAGCTTAGTGGAGTTAGGCTAGAGTAGCTCTATTCAAGTTCCAGGTCTCCTTGGAGCTAAGGGTATGGCTCTTGTATCTTCTAGTTCTAGGATGACTTTATTCTACTTCAATGATATATATTCTTCATATATTGTTTGTCTTTGTCATGATATGAATGAGTTGTGCTTGTGTTCTTGCTATCATAAGTTGCTAGACTTATATTCTCATGAGTTAGTCATATACCCTTGCTTCGGTAGTATAGACTTGAGTGCTCTCATACATGTTAGACTTTGCTCTAGTTCAACTAGAGTATGGTTTCTTATGCATAATAGTCTCCATGATCTATGCCACGACATTGATCCATTGGCCATTTTTGTGGTGGCGTTGATCATAGTCTTATTAACTCGAGATGGTTAGCGTGATGTGAACAACGCGAGTATGGTGCTCAGGTTGGAATCATCGACTGGATATGAGTGTGTCCCCACGGTTTGGCTGGGGTAGGCCGCAGGTGGTGACAGCCCTGTTGGACCCTCTGAAATCCCCATGTTCGGGTATTGCTGTAGGAGTTCGCAAATGAGTAGTCACTTCGCCGACCTCCAGGAAACCTTCAACAACTTGCGCCGCTTCAGATGGAAGCTCAACCCCACGAAGTGCGTATTCGGGGTGCCGTTAGGAAAGCTCCTAGGCTTCCTGGTCAGCCAGCGCGGCATCGAGGCAAACCCAGTCAAGCTGGACACCATACGCAACCTCAAGGAACCCAAGTGCAAGAAGGACATCATGAAGCTCACGGGAATGATGGCGGCCCTGAGCCGGTTCATCAGCAAGCTCGGCGAGAAGGGACTCCCGTTCTTCAGGATCCTCAAGAAGGCGGACAAGTTTGAATGGACCCCTGAGGCTAGCACGGCCCGACCTCAAAGAGTTCTTAGTCACACCCCCGATACTCACGGGTCCGACCCCCGGGGAAGAGCTACTGCTATACATCTCGGCTACTACTCATGTAGTCAGCATGGCCCTGGTCGTCAAGCGACCAGAAGAAGGCCACCCATACAAGGTCCAGCGCCCTGTATACTTCGTCAGCGAGGTACTCAGCGAGTCCAAAGTGGGGTACCTCCATCCTCAGAAGCTGCTCTACGTGCTCCTAATTACCACCAGGAAGTTACGCCACTATTTCTAGGCTCACGTCATTCGAGTCATCTCGAACTTACCCCTTGGAGCCATCCTCCATAACAGAGACGCCAACGGCCGTGTAGTCAAGTGGTCTATCAAACTCGGCGAGCACACCATCAACTTCGAGCCACAGGAGGCCATCAATTCCCAGATACTGGCCGACTTCGTGGCCGAGTGGACAGAGATCCAGGCTCCGACCCCCGCCGAGCGGCCGGAGCACTGGAAGATGTACTTTGACGGCGCCCTCAACCTCGAGGGAGCCAGCGCAGGAGTGCTGTTCATCTCCCCAGAGGGGCAGCACCTGAAACACGTTCTCCAGATACACTACCAGGCCATCAACAATGGGGCCGAGTATGAGGCCCTCATCCACGGTCTCCGGATCACGGTGTCGCTTGGCATCAAGCGGCTGATGTGCTATGGTGACTCCAAGCTAGTCGTCGAACAAGTCAACAAGAATTGGGACGCGACCAAGGAAACCATGAGCGCATATTGCGCAGAGGTACGCAAGCTCGAGGCTCACTTCTACGGACTCGAGCTCCACCATGTCCTCTGAGAGGACAACGTCGCTGCCGATGTCCTATCCAAGTTAGGGTCTACCAGAGCCCAGGTGCCAGTCGGCGTCTTCATCCAAGACCTGCGCACCCCGTCCATCAAGATGCTTGAGGACGGCAGCCCCGTGCCCGATTTGGAGCCACTCCCGGGTGGCCCGCTGACCAACAAAGTTCTCGTGGTGGAAGCAGACTGGCGTGCCCCCTTTATCGCTTTCCTCACAGAGAATTGGTCCCCGGGCACGAAGGAAGAGATTGAGAAGTTAACACGGCGCGTGACAAATTACGTCGTCATTAGCGACGCCCTATACAGAAAGGCCGCCTCCACGGGCATATTCATGAAGTGTGTCCTCTCCGACGAAGGCATCAGCCTCCTTCAAGACATCCATTCGGGCACCTGCAGCTACCAAGCCGGTGCCGGGACCCTAGTCGGCAAAGCTTACAGAGCAGGGTTCTACTAGCCAACAGCCCTGTCCGATGCAAAAGAGTTGGTGCGCTGCTGCACCGGCTGCCAGTTCTTCCAGAAGCAAAAGCACCTGCCGGCTCAGGCGCTACATACCATCCCCCCATCTTGGCCATTCGCCATATGGGGACTTCGACAATGTTGGGCCCTTCAAAACCGCTCCGAGCGGATTCAAGCACCTCTTGGTGGCAGTCGACAAGTTCACCAAATGGATCAAATACAAGGTCGTGAGCGACACCAAGTCGGCCACGGCCGCCAAGTTCATCACAGAGGTTACTCATCGGTTCGGCGTCCCAAACCGCATTGTGACCGACCTCGGATCCGAGTTCACGGGACACGAGTTTTGGGATTTCTACCAGGACAACTGCATCGACGTCTACTACTCATCCACAGCGCACCCCAGGTGCAATGGCCAGGTTGAGAGGGCCAATGGCATGGTCCAAGACTCGCTGAAGAAGGCCATGCACGACGAACTCAACAAGCACGCCGGACGGTGGGCCAAAGAGGTACCCCATGTCATATGGGGCCTACGGACGCAGAAGAGCAGAGCAACGGGATACACTCCCTTCTTCCTGGTGTACGGCTCCGAAGCCGTCCTCCTAGCCGACGTCACCCATGGTGCTCCACGCATCTAGCACTACCAGGAAGGCGAAGCAGAAATCGGCCGCCAGGTCGACATCGACTGCCTTGAAGAACACCGACTCGCTGCGCTGGTCCGGCATGCCAGACACGAGCAGCAAATACGGTGATATCACGACAAGAACATCCAGGAACGCTCCCTCAACATTGGCGACTTGGCCCTGCATCGAGTCATGTCCTCCAAGCACAAACACAAGCTCTCAGCCCCCTGGGAGGGCCCCTTCATCGTCAAAGAAGTCGTCTCGCCAGGAACTTACAGCCTCCAGTGGGCCAACAGTGACCCCGTCCCGAACGTGTGGAACATCGCACACCTCGTAAAGTTCTATCCGTAGAAAATTGCAAAAGCTATGTATTCCTTGTCCCATACTAATAAAATGTCTTTGCCCTTCTATATGGCTTACTGTTGTCTTCTCACCCGACATCCATGCTGATGCTCGGGGACTGGGTCCGACCCAGGCAACGTTTGATTCATCACGATCATTGGGGGGGTACCCGCTTACTCCGACTTCCGAGTCCTTGCCCGACCCCATGTTCCCCCCCGGCGACAGCTACGCTAACCCGGCAGGTCCGAGTCCCCAACCGTGAAACCCTAAGCTTCGTGCTCAACCCGCGCGCCCTCTACACCTAAGCCTCCCCGCTGAGCAGTGTAGTCTGGGTAAGCCGTCCTCTCCGTGAGCAGTGGTCAGCGGGTCAAAAAGGGTGCTTAAACGGCACAAGGCAGCGGCCAGTCGGGTGACGCAAAGTCCTAGTCGGCAGGGAAAAGGGTCCAACAAAACACTAATACACATCAATGCTTCATTTCAACTCGGAACTTTATATATATGTATACTACAGAGTTTACATCCATAATTATTTTTTACAGGCCAAGCTCCTTCGCTACAGCCTCCCCTAGAGGGGCACTCTCGTCCACCAGCTCGTCGAACTGGTCGTCCGTGATGCCTTTCGGAAGGCCATCGGCGATCGGAGCAAGCTCCTGTGTCAGGAAGTGCACCCGGAGAAGCTCCAGGATCCGGCTCCCAAAGCCGATTGCAGTTTCCTGCATCAACTGGGCGGCGCGATTAGGGCCGGCCCTAAGCCGTTGGACTAACGTCAACGTTGCCGGGCCTGACTCGGCAGGCACTAGCGAGTTGGCGTTGAACTCGGCCGCCTGCTTTAGCTCCAGCAGCTCGGTTTGAAGCCCTGCAAAGGCGTCCGCATGAGAATGTCGACTCGATCAAAGCCGCAG
>CM014273.1:18569639-18598066 GCA_004135705.1 Alloteropsis semialata | reverse complement strand
GCCCGCGTCCACAGCCCTCGTCGGTGGCGGCATCTCCTCCCCCGACGCCGGTGCTCCCAACGATTCTCTTGGGTCTGCCATCTCTGCAGAAGCTCAAACATAGAACAGATGAGTGGTGGCGGTGGCGATGGCTAAACTCCGGCGGTGGCGGCGGCGAAGTGGGCGAATTGCTCTTATGGCGGCGCTAAGCGATGGTGGAGGCGTGGGATGTTTCTCGATTAGAAAATGACTGTGGTAAAACCGCTGGTGAACAGATCTGATTTATCCCCTTCTGCCAATCTGAATTACCCTAACGGCGCCGTAACCTACGGACAGAATCCGCGGAAGTCCCGTTAACTGCGGGGCAATGGCTCTCTGCGCGCCAACGGCTGTTTGCCCAAAGTACTCGGCCAGCCCCGACCCTCGGGGACTCGGCGCTTTTGACTCCGGTCAACGGGTCTCCAGACTCGGCCAGCCCTGACCCTCGGGGACTCGGCGCTTTTGACTCCGGTCAACGGGTCTCTGGACTCGGCCAGCCCCGACCCTCGGGGACTCGACGCTTTTGACTCCGGTCAACGGGTCTCCGGACTCGGCCAGCCCCGACCCTCGGGGACTCGGTGCTTTTGACTCCGGTCAATGGGTCTCCGGACTCGGCCAGCCCCGACCCTCAGGGACTCGATGCTTTTGACTCCAGTCAACGGGTCTCCGGACTCGGCCAGCCCCGACCCTCGAGGACCCGGCGCTTTTGACTCCGGTCAACGGGTCTCCGGACTCGGCTAGCCCCGACCCTCGGGGACTAGGCGCTTTTGACTCCGGTCAACGGGTCTCCGGACTCTGCCAGCCCCGACCCTCAGGAACTTGGCACTCCAATTATGGCCACCAAGTCCCTGTGACTCGGCACCAAAAGCCTGTTCGTGAACCTATGATGCCTCTATTGACCTCCGGGCCACAGGGAACGCATAAATCACATTTGCAGCCAAGAAACAAAGAAAGCTTTACCAAGAAACTATAAGTTACATGAAGAGCCGGTCAAAGGGCCGGTTACAAGAATCAAACACATCAACCGTCAAGGTGACGGCTTGGGGCACTCGTCCCTGCGCCTAGTGCTGCATCCATAGTAAGCTTGGTCCACATGAGCTCCTCGCAAGCTCTCTTGTTGCACCATGGCGGGTGGACTCCAATTGAGGGTTGTCTGCGAATGCCCCCGGGTATCCCTTGCCTCTACAAAGCATTCCACCCTACATGGCCCTCAGCACACGGCAATGCAGGGAGACAATGGGATAGCACCCGGATGCAGTTCAACGCCTCAGGTTCTTCACAAGCACTCTTCTAGCACCAAGCTATCAAGTCCCCATGACTCCTCCCTGGAGGATGAACCCAGCAACTAGTCCCCAACATGCTTATATTTGGTAGGTGGTATGCCTATCTCTTGCTGAGCGCATGGCTCCGAGCCTTGGCACATATTTATAGCCCTGTGCTAGATGTTCACATGTGACCCCGGTTACATTATTCAGCACATGAGCTTTGTGCCACGCATCAGCTCGTCCCTCCGAGGCGCTTAGACCGCCCTTATCATTTCGGCTTCATCCACCCACGGGTATGCCCTGTGCATTCACATGAATACTATCCTTGTCGCGATGTATGCAGTTACATGTGGCGAGCTTATCCTTTGGGCGGCCTGCCTGCCTCAAAGCTTGGAGATTCTTCTTTCTTGACCATTAGCCCGACTTTTCTAGTCGGCCCAATGCTCAGGGACTACTCCATATGGAGGGCCCCCATCAGGATGTGTTACTTTTCCCAAGTGGTGCAGCTCCTCGGCACCCGACTTGGCCACGACTCGGCACTACGCCACTCGAGGCTTCGCCTCGGGTCTGCCCAGGGCCATCCCCAATGGCCTGCGGTTTTCTTTTTTGAGCACCGCCCACCCTTGTGTCGGCCTGCCGACCAAGATGCTTCAGGCGACCTTGAAGGTTTCGCTTCTTCATCAGCACTCCGACACGCGCCTGCACGTTGCTCGGAGACTTATGGGATATGGGTACCCCTGGGCCCACTACCGACTGGGTAGCCAGTCGATCTGGGCCCACGTCTAACAAGGATGTGGGCTGACCCCAGGCCGGCCCACGAGGATCCTTGGCTTAATAGACAAGATTGGAGAAGACTTGGCCAACAAGGTACTCGGCGACATGTCCAAATCCTGCCCGGATACTACAGAGATTATGCTGTAACCGACTTGGATTAGTTTCCTGATCTGAGCCGGACAATAATTAGAGATAACTGACTTGTAAACCCTAGGCCATCAGCCTATATAAGGTGGCCTAGGCTGACCCCCTCATTCATTCAATTCCTAGCTACTAGATCCCCCATTGTAACCAAGGGCTCGCCATTGTTCCCCGGAACTCGCCGAGCAGATCAATACAAGACCCCGAGCACAGGACGTAGGGTATTATACCTCCGAGTAGCCCGAACCTGTATAATCTCTGTGTCCTTGTGTTACCTCGACCTCTCTAGTCCTGCGATTGCCCTTTGCCTACAAATCAACCATCTGGGTATCCCCGGGTGGACTGCCGGTCAATAGATCCGACAAGGATGTCCAATCAAGACATCAAAGTCTGGGATTTCGAAGGCATGAGAGTCTAGGGTCGCATCGACATCTTCATGTGTTATAGACATGTTCTGCAAGATCCCTATCCCTTCTAAGAGTTCTCCAAAGGAGGTCTGAAAGGTTTTGGCTGTTGGGACCAACGACTCATTTCCCAAAATGAATGTCATGAAGGACTCGGAGATGATGTTGGACCGATGGTGGGATTGTAAAGAGCATCCACCTCCATCCCTCATATGGTGTGTTGAATGGTTAAGGCAGGGGAGGTGATCTGAAGAACTTTTGACAATAGCTCTAGCACCCTTAACCTTTCGTTGCTCCTAACGGTGGGATTGTAAAGAGCATCCACCTCCATCCCTCATATGGTGTGTTGAATGGTTAAGGCAGGGGAGGTGATCTGAAGAACTTTTGACAATAGCTCTAGCACCCTTAACCTTTAGTTGCTCCTAACGGTGGATGAGAGGATCGATAGCTCTTCCTTGTAGAAGAGATTCGAGGTGTTTCTATGATTTCTAAATAGATCATCCTCGAATCTGAATGGGAACTTCGGAGTTTGAATTTCTTCTTCCTCCGATGTTCCTGGTTTGGGAGAGTGCCCAACAGACAAATTTTGTGTTGTGGAAAGTGGAAGCTCAGATTTGGCTATTGAGAGACGATCCTGAACCTTGGCTATCAAGCCAGGAGAGAGTTCACAGATGGATGAGGAAATTGATGGTTTCACTAAGAACTCACCCTTTGGGGTAGAGAGGCTTTCATATGAAAGCTTCTCTATGGGTAGCGGGGGTAAAGGTAGAAGGAAAGAAAAGATAAAAAGGATACGAGGATGACTAGGCACGAAGATAGATACAACAACCGTTCCCCGGCAACGGCGCCAGAAAGCTTGTTGATGTTTCTTAACGATCACGAATGAATCTGCAAGTGCACGGATGTCATCGGAGCTTTCCCCTAAGAGTATTCCCAGGGTATCAAGTCCAAGGAACATGTGTGCACTAACACCTATACTAGTCGGTCCAAGGACACACCACAATGAGTGGCAGAGGGCAGAGAGGATTCCTATAGTTATAGTTCTAACATGAATGAGGTAGATCTCTAAAGTCCCACTACTTGCTTTGGGCACCGGCTTACCCCTGAACCCCAGGTGCCTCTGGCCAACAGCTCTACGACTTAACCAAATGTGGGGGATTACAACAGGACTGTTGGTATTTTTAACGATCACAGATAAATCCGCAAGCGTACGGATACTGATGTAGCTTTCACCCGAGAGTATTCCAGGGTATCGAATCCACAGGGAACGTGTGTGTACTAATGACGAGTTAAGAATGACCACAGACAACAGAAATGATAAATGTGTAGAAGGTAGAGAGGGTTATTTCTAGGTAATTCTGGATAACCAAAGGATAGCTCAAGTCGTTTACTGTATTACTTGCATCGGGACGCCCAACCGTCCTAGCCCGGAAAGGGATGAGAAGGGGGATAGGCAAGCCAAGTAATGGTCCTACTACTCTCTAGTGCTTCTCACGTGGTGGACTACGTAGGCCGTCAGGGCTGTCACCACCTGGGGCAACCACTACAAATCTGTGCACTAGGCGCACTCCAAGGTATTCAACAGAATAGACATCCATCTACTCAATTAAATACTATCTTAGCTTTGCAAGTACTAAGACACTTATCACAGCGAGGAGCCCACAAGTAAATAAAGTAAAGCTTGAACTTAATTAAATACTAATCCAGAAATACAAAGAAAATACCCGGATGATACTCAAACCTGAGCCGCATCCGCCGAGGTACAAGAAGAGGAGAGGAGACGACATCCCCGGCTTCTCCCGGACTCTCGCCTCACCTCTCACCTATTCTAACACTACATTGGATCTGGCCTTTTGAGCTTTGCTTCACTTCTTATGTGTTGAATGAGGGAGAGGAGCCCTCTATTTATAGTGTGGAGGAAACTTGGAGGAGTGGAGATGCTTCACTTGATTCTAGGAAATATTCCTCCCCAAAGCACTCTCCACCTTCCACCTGGCCGTGAACCGACCTCCAGGAGGCGGTGGGGGCGCGAGACCCACGATTACCGACCTCCTGGGGTCGGTGGGAGAAAAAACAACAGAGAACCAGGTCATCTGGGTCGAGAACCGGAGGAAACCACCCACAAAACCGCGCCCCGGATGTTTCCTGTACGTCGGTGCAGCAAAAACTGGAAGAAAACCGAAAGAACCTCTGCCAAAACCGGCCGCTCGGGAAAAACCAGGGTAAACCCCGTAGAACCTGACGGTTTTGCTTCCCCACCAACGCCGACCCACGAAACGTGGCTCCTCTGCATGCCACGCGTCCTGGGCGGCCGCGGCTCCCGCGCGGAGCACGCGCTTGGGCTTCTGGCCGCGCCGCGTCCGCTGCTGGGTTGCTGGCCCGTCTGGCACGCGTGAGCCGCTGGCCCGCCTGACCTCCTGGGCCACGTGGACGCGGACCGTTGGGACTCGCCGGGCTAGCTGTCCGCCTGGGCCATTTGGACTGCTAGTGACGTAAGCTGCACTGACGTCAGCGCTGCACAATAATTTCTAATTTTCATATCTTTTTATTCTGAGCTCCAAAATATATAAATAATATATCCATTTCAATCGTCTCGACGAGCTCTCTGCAATGGTGTACTCCAATTGGGAATTTGAGATAATTTATGATAATGATATATTTAGATCCATCTCAAACCTTTAGCGTCATTTTGGGTATTTCCTACAAGACAAGTAAAAACACCAACACTCGTGGAATTCATTAGTATTAAACCATATCACTATGTTTTGTTATTATATTTTACATGTTTCTTGCAAGATTTGACGGTCAAAAGTGGTACTTAAGGACCGTCAACAAGCTCCCCCACACTTAGCCTTTACTCGTCCTCGAGTAAAGTTTTAAGACTAAGGTGGAACAACATGATTCCATTGATATGATGCAAGCATATAAGTTATTCCAAGACAAACCTGCACTTGTGAATTTTGAAGTGTCTATCATGTCATCTTGGATGGTTGAGAAATGGAACAGCCTTGATTCAAGTCATCTCCACTCTTCTGTTAAGCAACTTGGGTTTTTGATAATTTTTCAAAACAAAACCTTACCTAGCTCCTCAATTGATTCTCTCGAATCGCTCACTGTGTATGATTCCTCACCAAGGCATTAATTTGCCACCTTTCACCCTACTTCTAAAAAGGCTTATGTGGAGCTCAAGGTAGAAGTAAAGATAAAGCATACTTGTATCACATATATTGCAAAATCAAAGAGCGGATCCAAGAAGAAAACCATTCATACAATCTGATCAAGATGTGCGCGTGTGTGGAAAAATGTAAGGTGTATGACTACTCCTTTTTGTATGATCTCTCTCCTTTTTTAAATTATTTTGAGAACATGGCTATCTCTCTTTTTTTCTTTTTTTTCTTTTTGTATTTTTTTCATGCTCAATGCTTTTATGAGCATGTATTTTTTTTGTCTTTCTTTTCTTTTTTTCTTGGACATTCATGTATCCAAAATGTTTTTTCTGTAGCCCATGTCTCTTTTGTAAAGGATATTTGGAGAGAGATTCATAAAACATAAGGAGCATTTATTTGGTGCATGAATGGATATTGCTAACTTCCAGTGTAGAAGTTTAGCATATGTATGTGGAGTGCATGTGATCTTGATCAAGAAAGTATGAAGAGCATCTTACAAGGGTCACAACAATTTGATAAAGCTCAATGCAATAATAAGCAGCATATGTATAAGGTTTTCAATGTGAATGACAAATGGCTTTGGTAGGAATAAGGCATTACTTGAGGAGCTTTGCAAGGCTATTGGTTTTAAACTTTTTGCAAGAAAAACATCCCAAGTACTTTGTACAGAAAGAGCGAGATTTCTCTTATCATACCATATCTCATTCGTCAACCATTTAGATAGCATGCTTTCCCAATGATTTATGTTCACAAGCAACAGGCAACTGTGCAAGGAATAAAGAATATGCAAGCCAATCAAGGATAAGCATATAAACCAAAGGAGCAACAAATTCATTTGAGTTTAATTTTGATGATTATCTCAAGATTATTTTAAACTCATGAATGAGAGAGGATGAGGGATTGACATGCAAACCATCGCATTGGATGAAGTGGAAGATGAGGTGTGCCAGAGGACCTTTGGTTGACAAGGAATTCGTTCGAGCCCCTCTGGTCCCCAGCTATTGTGATCTTTTTCATGTCGGTCCATGCGATGTTGTGTGGCATAGTTGTGGGTGGTCTTGAATGTGTGAACGTGAAGAAGACCGAAAGAACCCCACACTTGATCTTGTACCTGCAGTTATTCAAAACAAGGTGGAAACAAAACAAAGACTCTACTGGCCTTACAAACCAGGGAGCCTGATCTTTATTTGAAATTCAAATATATTTTTTTGGTGTTTTTATGTTATACAAATTTTTATTGATTTTATTATTATTATTATTTTTTTATGGCAAACAAATCTTGCAAGGTAACTTAGCAGGAAGATTAAAGGAGAAAATATGCACAAGGTGTTTTGGATACTTCCCTAGTGAAATTCCCCCATGCTTTGATCTTGCAAATGAATGCAAGATTTGAGCTTAAGAGTGCCAAAGATTTGTCCACTCTTCATCCTGCTTCGTCGTGCAAATTTCTTCCATGTGACTAAGGGTTTTAGATGTTGGAGTTATGCTCACCGCCCTTTAGTCATCACTTCATCCCTACAAAAAGTTAGTGGACAACAAATACCTGAAGGACCAGTTGAGTAGATATCATTATTGCCATAGGGTTAGTTGTTCACATCCACACTTAAAAACAGATTGGTCTTTAACATATTAAGCCTAGATCCTGTTTGCCTTTATTTTTTTGATATTTATTTTCAAATGTTCTCTTTTTTTATTTTCACCATTGTTCTTAAAGCCTAACTCAAACAAGGCTGCATTGCATCAACATGATCAAAGGGGGGTTTTGCAATATACTCACAGTGAACCTTCGAAAGGTGATCTGTACCTCCTTGTATGTTGTGCAAAATTTGTTGCAGTGCATCCAATGCCTTGGTTTGTCTCCAATTGAATCCAGCTTGAAAACTTACCTATCCAAATTTGAAAAATTTCTTGCAGGGGTTAGTCCATATATACATCCAATATCTATAAAAGCATTTACTCATAGGTTCATTAATCAAAACTCGACACCATGTCTAATTTGATTAAAGAAGACCATTTTAACCTAAGCACCACGCTTAATTTAAAAGTTCAATGAATGTACTTCGAAGACACATTCAAACTAGAGCATACGAGAATAGATAAAAGAAGCATGAGAACGTGATCAAGATATTTTTTTCAAATGGAGATAACATGAGTATATAAATGGTGAACTTTGGGTTACCTCCCGGAAGGACTTTGTTTTATGTCAAAAGCAAGACATTCCACTTACCTTAGTATACCTACCGCTGGCGTTGGATGACGAGTTTAGAATTGCCATCGTGGTAGTTCCATGGCTCTTGGTGACATTAATAATGGTGATGTGGTCGCATGTGGGTGGCATGTGCTCGCTAAATGTTGGGAATGCTCCCAACAAGAGGTTAACACAAATGCAAAACACAAGCAAGGAACAAACACCTTTTTTTTCATGAAAGCGCGCACAAGAACCAAGGATGCAAGGTAAGGTGGAGCCAGGAGGCATATGGGGACTACCGAGATGCAACAGCTTGTGGTTTGCACACCCAGATGACTTAATCCCACTGAGCCTCACCAACTAAATATATTGTTTTGTTTTTTTAAATGCAATCATGTTTGGGAAACAAATATGCTAACTAATTCAAAAATGCATGAACAAAACAAATATGATGCGAGGTTGGAAATCCAAATGAAGGCAAATCAAAATATGATATGTAATTTGTAAGAAACTTGAGGCCTGGTGTTTCTCAAAGCGCAAACTGATCAACCTTTTGATCTAAATGACGTGGTGGGAGTCAGTTCTATTTGACCCTATTGATCGGTCTACCAACCACGTTTGGCAATTAACCGACCCTGTAGGGGCTGCAATGAGTTGGACTAGGAACCCGAATAGATAGGTGATGAAAGACTTCACAACCCACCTAGACTAGGCACCGCACCCGAATATAGTTCAAAGCCTAGGAGCCACCCATTCAAAAAGAAGGCACAAGAGTTTGCTTGCAAATGATGCGCAACATGAATACTTCGAAACAAATATGAAGTGCAACATGAATGCTTCGAAATGCAAGGGATAATGCCTGGTTACCTCCAGGCAGGCATTTGGGATTTTTTTTTAATTTTTTTACAGCAAGAAAGGATACATGAACTAGCATCATCTATAAACCAAAGATAAAATTTAGCAGTAATGGAACTTGTCATGAGATACGTACAAACCTCCCCCACACTTGGATTTTTGTGTCGCTGGACAACAAAATCAAGTGTGTCGACCTCCTTCAAGTTTTGTTCCATTACCAAGACTTACCATGGTGTTGCAGATGATGTAGCTCTGATGTCCTTAAGCATCGTACACCCGTCGTTCTTTTTAGTTTCAACCTGTAGTGGTTAGCGACGAAAAATACCCGAGGGAGAACTTAACCGAAGAACATGCTCTTGCTAGTTTTTTTATAAAGCGGATGGGTAGTGATGATGAATATGGATCGATAAATATAAAAGGAATCATGTGTTGGTATGGAATGGGGATACATGGGTGAACTCGGTTCGACACTAGTATAGCAACCATTCCCCGGCAACGGCGCCAGAAAGCTTGTTGGTATTTTTAACGATCACAGATAAATCCGCAAGTGTACGGATACCGATGTAGCTTTCACCCGAGAGTATTCCAGAGTATCGAATCCACAGGGAACGTGTGTGTACTAATGATGAGTTAAGAACGACCACGGACAACAAAAGTGATAAATGTGTAGAAGGTAGAGAGGGTTATTTCTAGGTAATTCTGGATAACCAAAGGATAGCTCAAGTCGTTTACTGTATTACTTGCATCGGGACGCCCAACCGTCCTAGCCCGGAAAGGGATGAGAAGGGGGCTAGGCAAGCCAAGCAATGGTCCTACTACTCTCTATTGCTTCTCACGTGGTGGACTACGTAGGCTGTTAGGGCTGTCACCACCTGGGGCAACCACTACAAATCTGTGCACTAGGCGCACTCCAAGGTATTCAACAGAATAGACATCCATCTACTCAATTAAATACTATCTTAGCTTTGCAAGTACTAAGACACTTATCATAGCGAGGAGCCCACAAGTAAATAAAGTAAAGCTTGAACTTATTTAAATACTAATCCAGAAATACAAAGAAAATACTCGGATGATACTCAAACCTGAGCCGCATCCGCCGAGGTACAAGAAGAGGAGAGGAGACGACATCCCCGGCTTCTCCCGGACTCTCGCCTCACCTCTCACCTATTCTAACACTACATTGGATCTGGCCTTTTGAGCTTTGCTTCACTTCTTGTGTGTTGAATGAGGGAGAGGAGCCCTCTATTTATAGTGTGGAGGAAACTTGGAGGAGTGGAGATGCTTCACTTGATTCTAGGAAATATTCCTCCCCAAAGCACTCTCCACCTTCCACCTGGCCGTGAACCGACCTCCAGGAGGCGGTGGGGGCGTGAGACCCACGATTACCGACCTCCTGGGGTCAGTGGGAGAAAAAACCACAGAGAACCAGGTCATCTGGGTCGAGAACCGGAGGAAACCACCCACAAAACCGCGCCCCGGATGTTTCCTGTACGTCGGTGCAGCAAAAACTGGAAGAAAACCGAAAGAACCTCTGCCAAAACCGGCCGCTCGGGAAAAACCAGGGTAAACCCCATAGAACCGACCGGTTTTGCTTCCCCACCAGCGCCGACCCACGAAACGTGGCTCCTCCGTGTGCCACGCGTCCTGGGCGGTCACGGCTCCCGCGCGGAGCGCGCGCCTGGGCTTCTGGCCGCGCTGCTTCCGTTGCTGGGCTGCTGGCTCGCCTGGCACGCGTGAGCCGCTGGCCCGCCTGGCCTCCTGAGCCACGTGGACGCAGACCGTTGGGCCTCGCCAGGCTAGCTGGCCGCTTGGGCCATTTGGACCGCTAGCGATGACATCAGCGCTTCACATTAATTTCTAATTTTCATATCTTTTTATTCTGAGCTCCTAAATATATAAATAATATATCCATTTCAATCGTCTCGACGAGCTCTCCACAATGGTGTACTCCAATTGGGAATTTGATATAATTTATGATAATGATATATTTGGATCCATCTCAAACCTTTAGCGTCATTTTGGGTATTTCCTACAAGACAAGTAAAAACACCAACACTCGTGGAATTGATTTGTATTAAACCCTATCACTATGTTTGGTGATTATATTTTACATGCTTCTTTCAAGATTTGACGGCCAAAAGTGGTACTTAAGGACCGTCAACAGGGACCAACAGGGCTGTCAACACCTACGGCGTACCCATACTAAACCGTGGGCTAAGCTGCGCAAACGACGCGTGACCTGTATTTAGGCACCACTTCTACTCTACCGATTACTACTGTGATATAACTACGACTAGATCCCCTGTAGCCACACCACAGCACCCATACTAAGATGGAACAACGAACCCGCAAAAGGCAGATCTAACTCACACACTAGACTCACACTCTTTCAAGAACTAAGAACTACTAGAGTATATCTTCAGCATACAAGAGCGCATTCAAACCAATACTATGGTGGCAAGGGTATATGACTAGCATCTTAGCATACAAGCCAAGCACATGATCAAAGCAAGAGAATAAGAGTACTCAAGCAACTAGAGATAACACTAGAATAAGAGTACTCAAGCAACTAGAGATAACACTAGAAGAGAATAAGAGTACTGACCGCACCAGCTGATCAGGAACCACTGCTCCTCTACATCATAGCAACGACTCACGTTGTGAGCACTACTATTGTAGTCGAGCGGGAGGAACCCGGCCATGTATACAAAGTACAGCGGCCAGTTTACTTCATCAACGAGGTACTTTCAGAATCAAAAGTGTGATACCACCAAGTCGAGAAGCTATTATACGCTGTCTTGATCACATCTCGCAAGTTGCGACACTACTTCGACGCTCACCGGGTTGTTGTAGTCACCTCTTTCCCAATTGGCGACATCCTCCGCAACCGGGACGCGACAGGGCGAATCTCCAAATGGGCGGTCGAGTTGGGCTCTCACGCCATCAACTTTGTCCCACGAGCTGCCATCAAATCTCAAGCCCTGGTGGACTTCGTTGCTGAGTGGAAAGAAATACAACACGCAGTACCAGAAGAACCTCTCGAGCATTGGATCATGTACTTCGACGGATCATTAAAGCTTGAAGGGGCAGGTGCAGGAGTACTACTCATATCTCCAAAAGGCGATAAGCTCAAATATGTGCTCCAAATACTCTGGAAAGCCACCAACAATGAAGCCGAGTATGAAGCTCTACTGCACGGGCTACGCCTGGCAGCTTCCCTTGGCATCAAGCACATGGTGGTGTACGGCGACTCCTCTGTGGTGATCAATCAAGTCAATAAGGATTGGGATTGCACCAAGGAGAATATGGATGCATACTGCATGGAGGTGCGCAAACTCGAGAAGCACTTTCATGGGCTCAAATTTCATCACGTCATCAGAGACAACAATATGGCTGCTGATGCACTTTCAAAGTTGGGTTCCCACCGAGCGCAAGTACCAGGCGGCGTTTTCGTCCATGAGCTGTTACAACCATCCATCAAGGAGCAGGAAGTACAGCCAACTACAACACCACCCCATCAGCAAGTCATGGTGATTACACCCGAGTGGACAAAGCCCTTCATCGAGTACATACTGCACCAGAGGGAGCCCGAAGATAAGGTGGAGGCTGAGCAAGTTATCAGGCGAAGCAAGCACTACATCGTAGTCGGCTCCACCCTCTTTCGATGCGGCGCCTCATCCGGAGTCTTGATGAAGTGTGTCACTCCAGAAGTCGGATGGGAAATCCTTGAAGAAATCCATGGTGGAATCTGTGGCAACCATGCCGCCCACCGGACGATCGTAGGCAAGGCTTTCCGGTCCGGGTACTATTGGCCATCCGCTGTGGCCGATGCAGAAGAAATCGTGAAAACTTGCCAAGGCTGCCAATTCTTCGCTCGGCAAGCTCATGTCCCCGCAACGGTCCTCAACACCATACCGCCCTCTTGGCCCTTTGCTTGCTGGGGGCTCAATATGGTTGGACCACTCAAGACTACGCCAGGAGTTTTCAAGTATCTCTACATGGCGATCGACAAGTTCACCAAGTGGATTGAAGTCAAGCCGTTGGTCAACGCTACAGCAGCAAAGGCGGCCGAGTTCATCCAAGATATTGCTCATCGTTTTGGCGTCCCGAATCGCATTATCACTGACCTCGGCTCAGAATTCACAGGGAGCGAGTTCTTTGATTTTTGCGACAACCTGGGATTTGAAGTCCGCTACGCATCAGTGGCGCATCCACGAACCAATGGATAAGTTGAGAGAGCTAACGGCCTCATACTTCAAGGTCTCAAGCTAAGGCTCTATGAACCACTCAAAAAGTACAGCGGCAAGTGGGTGCAAGAATTGCCAGCCGTGGTATGGGGGCTCAGAACCCAGCCCAGCCGTGCGACAGGGCAATCACCTTTCTTTCTGGTCTACGGCTCAGAAGCAATACTCCCGGTGGACATCGAGTACAATGTTCCAAGAATTCAAAACCACTCGGAGGAAGCAGCAGAGCAAAGTAGGGCAGAGGATGTGGACATGCTAGAAGAGGCGAGGTTAGTCGCATTGATCAGGACAACCACGTACCAGCAAGGACTCAGGAGGTATCATGACCGAAACATCCAAATGCGGTCATTTAACATTGGTGATTTGGTTCTTCGGAGAATTCAGAGTACAAAAGATCAGCACAAGCTATCCTCTCCTTGGGAAGGTCCGTTTATAGTATCAAGGGTCATCGGTCCAGGTACTTATCAGCTACAACGGGAAGACGGAACAGAGGTGCCCAATGCTTGGAACATTGAGCACTTGCGGCGTTTTTACCCTTGAAGAAGTTATTAGAGTTTCTTAAGAGTCAATAAACAGTCAGCCTTCTTTATATACTGATAGCGGCTTCTTAGCCTAATAATAATAAAGTGTCAATATTCCATTGTCTTCAAGCCTGGAATTCAGATACAATCTTACAAATTTGGATCATCCCAGGTTGTTTAAAAACAATCTAGAAAGGGTTGTCTCAAATGCCATCTGCTTTCTGTTTCACACAGAAGGATCGGGCGCATCTTTTCTGACTCATCCCGGGTTGTTTAAAAACAATCTAAAAAAGGGTTGCGTTCAAAAACCCATCTACTTTCTGTTCCACACAGAAAAATCGGGCGCACTTATTTTTGAATCTAGTTGGGTTGTTTAAAAACAATCCAGGAAGACTACATTCAAATGCCATCTACTCTTTGTTCAAAACAAAGAGATCGGGCGCACACAATCAGATAAACAGATACTTTTTGTTAATAAAAACACTAAGTATTTACATCCGAACCCGAGTTCTTTACAAAGGGTTTTCTTACAACAGAGACCCTAGAACTTAAGACGAGATACAATCTTCTCTACAGTGTCCTTCTCCTCCTCCATGTAGGCATCATACATGGCCCAGGTACAAGCCGAGTTGATTCTTCGTTCAGTAATACCTAAAGGCTATGAAGGAAACCATGACCGGACAACCCCGAGTACTTGCTTAGTACACGAACGAGCGATCCGTTGGCAATACACCTTCACCTGCCCAGGAGTTGCTCGAAGGCGATCAAGGAGAGGAGGAGTAACACTTCCTGCAGGTACTTTTGCGTAAGCATTCACCAAAGGCAGGGCGGCTTCTTTCCAAGATTCAATTTCCACGCCACGACGATTGACTTCTACGCGGAGAGCCTGGATTTCAGCCTCTTGGTTGCGGATCTTGGTCAGGTCTTCAATGAGTTGGGCATCGGCATGTTGGCGCATCTTTTGCTCTTCAGCAAGATCCGCCACACACTCCGATTCCCACCGCTCCGCCTGGATTGCACGCTCTTGCTCCCGATAAAAGCGGTTCTTCATATCGAGGAACTCACCCTTTAAAGCTTCAACGCGCTTGTCACTCTTTGCAGACAACACATCATATTCTATTCATTATATGATCAGTGCAGACAGAGAATAAGTACTCGGCGTACACACCTGAAAGCTTCTGTCATAAAGATTTATTCTTTTCAACGACGTCATTGCGCTAATCCTGGTACAAGTTGATCTTCTTGTACGCCTCATCTAGTTCTCGGCGCAATTGGGCACGTTCTTGGTCCCAAGCTGCTGGTCCCTTGGCCAGATCGGCTGTGGCTTTCTCAGCGCGGGCAATGGACGTGCTGGCTCTCCGAAGCATCTCAGATTTCTGCTGAGATCGTACAAGTATACTCTACATCCAGATTAAAGGAGGCAGGGTTGATTAAAGTACAAAGGAGATAAGTATTTACAGTACTACGCTATTTCTACTAACCTCTGTGAGTTTGGAGAGTTGTTTGTACAGCTCGGCGGCCTTCTCCAGATCTTCGTGGTCAACTTCAGAGTTGAATAAGAAGGCGTCTTCATCCTCATTTGCGTTGATGCCGGGTGTGTCGGTGAAGATCTGGAATGGCTCTGGTGAAGGCTCACGGGGTTTCTTCTGTTCCCGGATGATCTCTTCAATATCTGTTTCCTTCACCAGGCCTGTAGCGGCGTCCAATTCCGTGGTCCGCAGGCTCACCATCCGGATACTTTCTGTGGCTCTGGGCCACGATCCAGAGGCCGAAGTACCCGAAGCGGCTTGTTCTGGAACTTGGGCTGGCGGTGTGGCGTTATCGCTTGGTGCTTGGGGTTGGGGCGGTGAAGATGCTTGGGGGCTAGGCCTTTCGTTTCCTCCTCCTGTTTCCATGATTGGAGTCTTTGGTGGTTCTGTGGGAGTAGGAGTAGGCGGACGGCTGCAAAGCAACTGAAGATTAGCAAACTCGCATTTCAGAATTTGCTCTAATAAGTTGGGTGATTTACCTGGCAAATTCCATGTTGAATTCGGGCTCATCTACTACGAAGTCAAAACTGCCAGACGGGTTGTCTTGGGGTCCTTGAGGCTCTTCCGACTGGGCGGGTTTTTCTTGTTGAGGATTCTGTAATCATACATTCAATTCGGAAAACAACTCGGCAAGAGGAAAGAACCAAGATTTTTTGCAAACAAGACAATTGGGGTACCTTGGGTGGAGATGTGTGCAGTGGGATTCCCACAGGAATCTTCACATTGGTTTCAGGCTCTGCTTCAAGTGCCTCTGCTTCATCAATAACAGTATCTGATGGTTTCCTCAATGAAAGAGATACTTTCTTCCGCATAGCCCGTTTCTTCTTGGGGATTGGTGGACTTGGGGCGTCTTCAGCACTAGGTCTTTTCAGACCTGATCCTCCTTGTCCAAGTATTTTCCCAGGAGGTGGTCGGAGTGCATCATCATTAGAATCAGATCCTTCCTCCAGAATTACCTCGTCCATATCTGGTGATGCCTTTTTCTTCCCTTTTCCTGAACTTTCAGCAGTTTGCTGGGGCGGGGGAGATCCAGGCAACCCGGATTGGTTTTCTGATACTTCTGGAGACGAGGAAGCAAGTCTGGTCCGCAATTCCTGGCATTGGATAACACAGCAATTGATTAATTGTCAAGAAGCAAGAAGATGTATATCAACAATGGTATTCGGGTTGTTTTCGAGCTTACCAATGGCGAGGGACGACTTGCGGAGTACTCGGGTACTCGACGTGGCAGATCCTGGGCGTCCATGAAGAGCGCCTGGATGCGGACAGCGACTTCATCTGATGACAAATCACTGGTCGAGATCCTGGTCGGGTCTTTGGGCCCAGTATATTCATTGCCAGCGTGCACCCGCTTCTGGTAGGGTTGTACGCGCCGGCGCAGAAAAGAACTGGCGATCCCAATGGCGGTTAGGCCTTGATCCTTCAGAGCAGCGATCATCTTTATAAGCCTGGCAATTCCATCAACCTTATCCCTATCGAGGGATTCATTCCATGAATCTTGCGGCCGAGGCAGATGATCGGAGTGTTTGGACAGCCTCGGGGGCTGATTCTCCACATAAAACCACTTGTCATTCCAGTCCTTAATGGAGTCGTTCATCTTGAAATCGAAGTAGACGTTCTTCATCCCCTGACGAAGCTGAAATCCGGCCCCATCGACTACTTTGTCCGGGGTAGATTTCACACGAAAGAGGCATCGGAAAAGATTGAAGTGGGGATCGATCCCCAAGAAGGTTTCGCAGAGATGAATAAAGAGGGAGATTTGAAGAATGGAATTGGGATTGAGATGAATCAGTTCCAATTTGTAGTAGGAGAGAAGCCCTCGGAGAAAATCATGAGTGGGGAGGGCAAATCCGCGTTCATAAAACGCAACAAAAACCACAATTTCGTGGATTTCTTCAAAAGGCCAGGCCTTACCAGCATCGGTGCGCCAACAGGAGATTGATTTACCCAGAAGATAGCCTTGTTCCACAAGACTCTGCACCATCTCGTCTGATGCCTTGGATGGCTTCCAGGCAAGAGCCGGCGCAGGGGAGTTCTTGAACACCGGCATATCTGTGGTTGGGATCTTGGATTTCTTTTTGCCCGTGGTGGATTTGCTCTCAGTAGGCTTGCTGGAAGCAGGTTTCCGACCCATCCTGCCAGATGAGACTTTGGATTGACTCTCGATCGGGGCTTGAGTGGATTGGGGATTGCGCGCGGAGATGAAAAGAGTTTGAGGATTTCAGTTGTGAAAGCGACGCCGGCGGGGAGGAGAATACGAACAGTTCACCCTCTGTCTTATAAGATTGAAGCGGTAACCCTAAGCACATTTTCTGTAACCCATTTTCCAAAATACGCCAACACTTATGTATTCGCGGTTACAAACTAGATGCATATTTGTGCGGCCATTTCCTAACGAGCTAGGTCATTTTCCGATGAATTTTCATTCTCGGGGGCTGATGCTTAATAGGATTTATTTCCACATCAAAGAATATACATATTTTCCTTGTTGTCTCTTTCGTTACGACTTGTAGGTCATTGAAGGCACTTGCTTGATCTTTGCAATGGCCAACAAGGGTACTTCTCCTTCTCGCGCTGGGCTTTCTGATGCGGAAACCGAGCGCCTTGCCACACAAATTGAAGATGAGACTCCTGCATTGAAGACATCCCTGACGAAGGGGATGACCAAGATGATGATGGAGCCGAAGGCTCTGTTGAGGGGGAAGATGAAGAGAACTTGGAGAATGTTGATGCGGATCCTGAAGATCTGATTGATTCCTCCAAGAAACCAAAAACTCTAGTTTTCGGCAAGTCAAAGGTAAGCAAAGAAGATATTACCTTCTTCGAGAGCAAAGGCTACTTTCCCAAAGGACATGGGCGTGCCCCTGGTGAAGACGTTATCCCAGCTCCGCAAGAAGATGAAGCCGTGGTTTTTTGTAATTTCTTTATTGCTGGCTTGAGGCTTCCAATCGACAACATTATTCACAAGATGTTGGTTCCCTATGGATTGCGTCTGCATCATTTGACTCCTAATGCCATCACACATCTTCTTCATTTCTTTTGGGCGGTTAAGACCAATGACTCAGTGGTTAATCTTGATGCTTTTCTTCGATTGTATGAGGGTCATAACTAGAGCTAGTCCTTCGAGGTTGATGGCGAGCTGTTTGAGCCCAACTTCGGCTGTGTTACTTTTACCGGTCATCGTCGCGGTTCTTCATATGCGAAGGTGGAGCTCTCCTTTGCTCAAAGGAATAAATGGAGCAAGGACTAGCAGAAATATTGGCTATATGTGAAAGTGCCTTCAGAGGAGGTTACGTCAGCTGATGGATCGAAGACACTGACCTATCCGTTGCATGGCAAGGTTGAGCCCCTCAACTTTACTTCTTGCTCTAATTTTGATTTGAACGGTGTTGGGTTTAAGAAATGTTGGCAAGCATTTCGGTCAGCTTCGTGAGTAAGCTGTAGCCGTGATCTTATAGAATAGGGCCTTGCTATTGGAATCAATTTCCTGTCAACTGATTGGGAACAATTTAAGATTGTTTACAAAGCTTTCGATGGCCATGACAAAGTTGCTTTTCCTCAGTTCGGGGTGAAGGTCCCCGAAGGCATGACAGAGAATGAATTTGTCCTTTCAGTTGAGCGGGGTGCCGAAGATATTCTAGGTACTTACAATATGAAAGAGCACCAAAGCTGCTTTGAATTTGTTAATGGAAAAAGGCACAATAGAGTCTTTGAAGAACTCGGGATTGCCTATTCTGATCGAGAGGCTCCCGTTCCTACGAAGAGGGAAAAGGGGAAAGGGAAGGCCTCTGATGATTCAAGTTCTGCCACACCTTCACGTGCGCCTCGCAGACGTGGGAGGGGTTCTGTCCGTGGAGGTGGCCGTGGACACGTTAGCGGCCGAGGTGAAAGCAAGAAATCCTCCAGCACGAAGGCGACGGCTTTGACTACCCTAGCCAAGTGAAGCAGCACCAGTTCTTTGGAGGCTGCACAAAAGAAGCATCATCAGGAATAGGCTATTGCTGCCGTTCCTTTGTCTGTTGTGGCTCCTGCTCCGACTACTGGCTGACCTCCTCGACCACCTCGGGCGCCTTCGGCAGCCCCTGCTGCAGCCCCTCAAGTTGTCGAGGCAACTTTGCCTTAGACTCGGAGGCGTGATAGTTTGGAAGCTGCGTTCGCTGGTGAGACGGAGCTCTTTGCAAATTCTTTACTTGGCAGCAGTCTACATTTGTTGCGAAGGTATATGTTCAAGAATCCCATTATTGACAATAATATTAATTGTGAAGGTCTCCCTGAAACACCTCAGGATGATTGAATGGTTGATGCCTTCGATGATATTGATCTGGGCCTGTTTTCACAGGAGGAGCAAATTCCTGCTCCAGAGCCCCTACCGTGAGCATGACCGCGAGTGGCTCGTCCCCTCCTGCGGATTCAAGATCCTTTGGTCATCTTGGCTCATGCTGCTGGAGAGACCAGTGAAAAAAGGAAGGAGGTCGAAACTAGCGCCTCAAGTCTTTTGGAAAGGGTTAATCTTCCCTCTTCACCCGAGGTGAACATCGCCGAGCAAGGTGATATGCTGCACATATCGAAGGTAGTACTAGCAGCACCTCCTCCTCCTCTAGGTCCAGAGACGGAAGCCTTTAGGTGGTTGGGGATGATGCTGAAAAAGCTTATGATTCAGGTGGCGAAGACGGTCACATTACTAGAGTGCCCGGGGACGGGCATTCGCGTTTTCGGTCGATTGATGACATGCCTGAGTTCGTTTCTGAAGGTAATGAGTTTTGTTATAATGACTTGTTTTTTGCTTTGTTCATTATACTCATTGTCCTTTTCCTTTGCAGAATACGAACAGCATGTTAAATCTTGTGACGTTGAAACCCTTGGTTCCAACATTTTAGCTGCAAGTCTCAAGGTTTGTTTTCATTGCCTTCGCGTTGTTTATATCAGTGTATAGTTTGACTTTGCATGTTTTGCTTTGCTGCCTTCGCAGTGTAATTGTTGTTTTTTATGCAGTCGGTTATTGCTATCAATGAGTTGCATATTCGCCTTCCTTCCAACCTTGACTCTGTTCCAGCTGAATGTCAAGAATTATAGAGGTTGAGGAAGGACCATGCGGAGCTTCTAACTATTCAGGCATCTGTTGATCAGATCAAAAAGGATATGGAACATGAAAAGGCTCAGCTTCGGCCAGACCGAGGGGCTACTGCTGGCGAAGTCCAAGATCTCAAAGATAAAGTTGCCACTTTGGAAACCCAAGTGGTGGACAGAGATGGCATTATTGAGAACCTTTGGCAGCAAGTTGCTGATGCCCCCTGGGCTTTTAAACTCCTACAGATAGGTCCCAAGAAAAGATTGATTCTATGCAATTGGGTCCCTAGGCTCGGCCAGCGAGGTCCCTGACCGGCGGCGTGAAGGGGCTGGGAAGTCTCAGGGGCTCACCGTGGCTCGACTCGAGGGCAACGGCGAGGTCGTTGAAGCGGCGGCGGGGCTCGTCGGTGGAGCAGTGGCGGCACGGTGTTGGCGCTCGTTAGCGACACCTTTTTAGTGCTATTTAGGTGGAGTTTTTGGACTAATTCATATACTAACCCACCACTTGGCACGTGAAATAACTCTATTTTCGCATATGCATGTATTTTTGGAGGATTTTGGTTTACGAAGGTTTTTGGCGATAAATGAGCACTTTTGGACGAAGACCAAGATCGTGCGTAGCATGGAGGAATATGAAGGCCAAACCAAATGTCACTCGAATCTCGTTCATGCTCATCAATGGTGAACCAACCTCCAAGAATGTGCAAGGGCCCAGACTTTGGATGATGAAAGACATAATCACCAACTTGGGACTATAGGCCCACAAGAGATGCTGAGCTTATACAGCCCATATCTTCTTCATCTTAAGTCCAATGGAGGCAAGTCATATAAGAAAATTGCATGGCTCGAAAAGATTGTTGACGCAGAATTATGACACACGAGAGCGCTAGATCGCGCAGCACGTAACACGAGCCGCTCGCAGCTTCTCTGCGCAGACCGGTCAGACCGGTCAGGGACACCGGTCAGACCGGTTACCTCCAGGGAAGTCGGGAGCAAACCCTAAAATCGCCACCCGAAAGGATCCGTCAGGGTGAACGTGTTCAGGGGTGCCCTAGAGTCGGCAGGCCACCTAGGACGCCTTCAAACATCACGGAGACGCAGGAAGAGCTGCAAGTAGAGTTTGGAAAAGCTAGGGTTTGGAGATGCAAAAAAGTAAAGGCAAAAATAGTAGATTTGATTGAATCGATTGGGTCTGTCCTCAATCGGCCGAATCCCCTTATATTTATAGGGAGGGTAGGTCTTGTCCTGCAAGAAAACCAAGTTACAACTCATTACAATCTCGGTATAGACCTTCCCAACTTGGAGACCACTTGCCGAACTTATTATCTCTAGTACCAAGTGGCAATATTGTCTTCCATACTAGATCACCAACCTAAAAAGTATTTTCTTTAACCTTCTTGTTGTATGCTCTAGCAACTTGGATCTTGTCTTTTTCAATTTTCTTGAGAGCTTGTAAACGCTTATCGGTCACTTCATCAATGTTATCCATCATCAAGTCATAATATTCACCAACCAAAAGCTTATTTTGTTTAGCAACTCTAAAAGCGTCCAGATTTACCTCAACGGGCAAAACGGCCTCTTGACCATAAACAAGCTCAAAAGGAGTGACTTTGGTAGCACCATGCCTAGATATGCGATGAGCCCATAAAGCTTCAGACAAGACTTCATGCCATCTTCGGGGATGTTCCTCTACCTTCTTCTTAATAAATTTTATCAAAGTTTTGTTACTAGACTCGGCCTGACCATTGGCCTGAGCATAGTATGGAGATGAATTGAGCAATTTGATTTTATATATATCGGCAAAAGTTCGCACCTCTTTATACATAAAAGACGTGCCTTGATCCGTAGTTAAAGTTTGTGGAATGCCGAATCTATGAACAATATGCTCAGTAATAAATACCTCCTTATGGGTCATATTCTTGAGAGGAACAGTTTCGGTCCATTTAGTGAAGTAATCCGTAGCAACCAACACGAAGCGATAACCCTTTGAAGCCATGGTTTAATGATATGATAAAGGAATGCAGTAGGTACCATCTGAATATTACCAAATTTCTGACATTCTTCACATCCCTTGTAGTAACGAAAACAATCGGTCATCATAGTAGGCCAATAAAATGCAGCACTCCTGAGCAACCACTTCATCTTAGGGGCCGATTGATGCGTCCCACAAATTCTTTCATGAACTTCACCCATGGTCACTCTAGCTTGATCGGCACCGAAACATTTAAGCAACAAATCATCGGCGGTACGACGATGCAATTCATTATCAACCAAAGTGTATTTGAAAGCCAAACGCCGAATCTTCCTATCTGTTCCAGAACTAGGATTCTTCAGATACCTAATAATGGGTGCTCTCCAATCATCCACTTCGGCCCTTTCGCTTTGAAGATTTTTCGTAGCCGAATTTGGATCAGAAGACGGCGGACCGGTCTGACCGGTATCTGGATCTGATAGAACCCGCTAGGGTTTGTTCCTGATCCTTCGATGAGAGTTGGGGATAACTTCGATTTGGGGTGGATTCGACGTTGGCTGTCCGACTACAACGACCACAAGGGGCTGCGCCTTAGCAACAGGTACACCGTCTCCGATTGTGATGTTCTTGCCGTGCCAAGAACACCGCTGCTCCTGCTAGCAATCGAGAACAAGCAAGAACAAGATGAACAAGCAAATAACTCACGGATTGATAACCAAATGGCGAATCTGGTACACAAGTTGGGGTCTTGAATCAAGCAAATCGGGTGGTCTGATCGACACACGCGTTTACAAACTGGTTGCAAGAAGCTAACTCAGATCTAAAACAAAACCCAAAAACGTTCTTGGCTGCTGCTGGTGGTATTTGTAAGTGGGAGAGCAGCCAAGGAGGTGTTGGGGTCGAAACCCTAGCTTAGGAGGCGCCCCCTCATGGGCTCAACTGGATACAAAAGGCCCAAGGCCCAAAACTGAGGTTCTGCGCAGACTGGAGGTCCGGACATTGTTTTGCAGATTGTGAGCGTTCCAGGACGAATCTGATGATGGGGTTAGATCCATATGAAACTAGACTTCATGAGCTTTCCAATGAGTACTCATATGCCTCAAACAACATCCGGAGTCGAGAAATATTGCCAAATCAATTTGATGTTGCCTGGCTGTACGAACTTGAAGTCTGAACTTGGTGTCCGATCTTGTGCTTCCTTGTTGTGTAATCTTGATGTCCAAACGGATTGGTTGACCCATTAGCTTCCTCTCCATCATTCCTAATAACAATAAAATCATCACAATGATTTAGTAGCATCCAATTCTAAGATGAAGGTTTATGGACAGCGAGGAACGAGTTTACCTGATAATTTAGCTCTCGTGCACGGGCTCTTGTCATTGGTCCTTGCTACATAGTAGGCATGGTTGTATCGTTGGAAGGGATGTCCTCATCATCCTCCCCTTCTTGCATTTGAGTCGTCCTCGACTCAAGTTCATCTTCCTCGCCCAAATATGGTTTCAAATCAGCAATGTTAAATGTGGGGCTGACCCCAAAATCTGCAGGCAACTCAAGTTTGTATGCATTATCATTGATCTTAGCTACAACTTTAAAAGGACCATCAGCTCTCGGAAGCAACTTTGACTTCCTCAAATCGGGAAACCGATCCTTTCTCAAGTGCAGCCAAACCAAATCACCTGGTTCAAAAGTGACATGCTTCTTTCCTATGCTACCAGCAAGTTTATATTTAGCATTCATGTTCTCTATGTTCTCTTTTGTGGTCTCATGCATTTTTACCATCAACTCAGCACGTTGTTTAGCATCAAAATTCAATCTCTCAGAAGTTGGTAGAGGCAGCAGATCAATAGGGGCACGAGGCACAAAATCATAAACAATCTCAAAAGGGCTCTTTTTAAACTCAACATGAGGCAAACATTCTTCCCACATTTTTATGTTCTTTTTCAAAATAGCCCTAAGCATGGTAGATAAAGTTCTATTCACAACCTCAGTTTGTCCATCAGTTCGGGGATGACAAGTAGTGGAAAATAGCAGCTTAGTACCCAATTTAGCCCACAAAGTTCTCCAAAAATGACTAAGAAATTTTGCATCACGATCTGAAACAATTGTGTTTGGCACACCGTGCAAACGAACAATTTCACGAAAGAACAAATCAGCAACATGAGTAGCATCATCGGTCTTATGACATGGTATGAAATGTGCCATCTTAGAAAATCTATCCACAACCACAAAGACACTATCCCTCCCCTTCTTTGTTCTAGGCAGTCCTAAAACAAAGTCCATTGAAATATCCTCCCATGGTGCATTAGGAACAGGTAAAGGCATGTACAAACCGTGAGGATTAAGGCGTGACTTAGCTTTTTGGCATGTTGTGCAGCGAGCAACGAATCTCTCCACGTCCCTCCGCATCTTGGGCCAAAAGAAATGATCAGCAGGGATGTCTTCTGTCTTCTTCACACCAAAGTGTCCCATCAGCCCTCCCCCATGCGCTTCCTGCAACAATAACATACGCACAGAGCTAGCTGGAATGCATAGCTTGTTAGCTCGAAAGACAAACCCGTCATTGAGGACGAATTTGTTCCATGTTTTTCCCTCCTTGCAATTCAGCAACACATCTTTATAATCACCATCATGGGCATATTGCTCTTTTATTGTTTCCAAGCCAAAAATTTTGAAATCAAGTTGTGAAAGCATGGTATAACGTCTAGACAAAGCATCAGCAATTACATTTTCCCTCCCTTTCTTGTGTTTGATGACATAAGGGAAAGACTCAATGAATTCAACCCAGCGAGCATGCCTACGGTTCAGTTTTGCTTGACTTCGAATATGTTTCAATGATTCATGATCAGAATGTATAACAAACTCTTTGGGCCATAAATAATGCTGCCATGTTTCCAAAGTCCGAACTAGAGCGAGCAATTCTTTATCATAAGTAGAATAGTTCAAACTAGGCCCACTCAACTTCTCGCTGAAGTATGCTATAGGTTTTCCCTCTTGTAACAAAACACCTCCCAATCCAATTCCACTAGCATCACATTCAAGTTCAAAAGTTTTAGTGAAATCAGGAAGTTGGAGCAAAGGGGCACAGGTTAACTTATCTTTCAATGTGTTGAAAGCACTCTTGTGTGCTGCAGCCCAAGTAATTGTAACACCCTTCTTGGTGAGTTCGTGCAATGGGGCTGCAATGGTGCTGAAATCCTTCACAAAACGGCGATAGAATCCAGCAAGCCCGAGAAAGCTTCTCACTTGTGTGACCGTTGTGGGAACCGGCCAGCCATGTATTGCTTCAACCTTGGCTTGATCAACTTCACCCCTGTCACAACATAGCCAAGAAAAGAGACTCGATCCGTACAAAAGGTGCACTTCTCAATGTTACCAAACAAACGTGCATCTCGTAGAGCGTTAAAAACAGCACGCAAATGATCAAGATGTTCCTCAAGTGATCTACTGTATATCAAGATGTCATCAAAATATACCACAACAAATCTGCCAATGAAAGCGCGTAAAACTTCATTCATTAATCTCATGAAAGTGCTGGGCGCATTAGTGAGACCAAAAGGCATGACTAACCACTCATATAGACCGAATTTAGTTTTAAACGCTGTTTTCCATTCATCTCCTAGCTTCATGCGAATCTGGTGGTAACCACTACGTAAATCAATTTTTGAGAACACAATTGAGCCACTCAGTTCATCAAGCATATCATCTAGCCTAGGGATAGGATGACGATATCTGATTGTAATGTTATTAATCGCTCGGCAATCTACACACATGCGCCAAGATCCATCTTTCTTAGGAACTAAAAGGACAGGAACAGCGCAGAGGCTCAGAGACTCACGCACATAACCTTTGTCGAGCAATTCTTGCACTCGGCGTTGAATCTCTTTAGTTTCTTCGGGATTGGTCCTGTATGGCGCACGGTTTGGCAAGGAGACCCCGGGAATAAGGTCAATCTGGTGCTCAATCCCACGGATTGGTGGCAGCCCCGGTGGCACCTCCTTTGGAAAAATGTCCGCATACTCCTGCAAAAGGTTATTGACTGCAGGAGGCAAAGAAGAAGGTATCTCCTCAAGTGAAAACAAAGTTTGTTTGCAAATAAAAGCATAGCAAACAGCAGTACTAGCATCAATCTCATCCAAGTCAGATTTGGTTGCAATGAAACATGACCCTTTCAGCTTAATCTCATTTTTGTTATTGTGGCCAGATTTGGTGTTCTTTTTTTTGTGCTTTTCAAGTTCATTTGCCACAATCTGATTTTCACTCTTAGCATGCTCCTGATTCTTTACTTTACTAGCTCTAACAAGTTCATCTTTCAAAATAGCTTCAGGAGACATTGGGTGCAAAACAAGTTTCTTGTCATTATGCATAAAAGAGTATTGATTTGTTCTACCATGATGCAAAGAATCAATGTCAAACTGCCATGGTCTACCTAACAACATAGAGCATGCTTGCATGGGTACAACATCGCATTCAATAGAATCATGATAAGAACCAATAGCAAAATTAACTCTCACCAACCGTGTTACCTTCACCTTACCGCTACTGTTTAGCCATTGAATGTAGTAAGGTTGCGGATGTGGCTGGGTGCACAATGCAAGCTTCTCCACCAATTCAGCACTTGCCAAGTTGTTGCAGCTCCCTCCATCAATGATGACTCGGCAAGAACGCTCCTTGATCACACACTTGGTTTGAAACAAATTATGGCGCTGATTTTGTTCAGCCTTCTCCATTTGTGCACTCAACACTCGCTGTACTACGAGGCTCTCATAGTGTTCAGCATGTTCCGTTCCAATGTGCTCCTCATTTTTGTTGTGCTCCTCATCTTCCCCTACATTGTTAGCAGCAAGCAAGGCATATGTTTCTTCATCTTCACTAGCAGAGGAATACTCACCATCAGGACGCACAACTAGCACACGTGCGCTTGGGCAGTCCTTGCGCACATGACCGTAACCTTTGCAGCGGAGGCATTGAATGTCTCTTGTCCGCCCCGAAGATGCAATTGAGGATGAACTCTTGGTTGGTGCAGCAGCTGCCCCCTTTGTTGTTTCGAGAGGGTATGGTGAGGAATTTGTTGTCGAAGGTCGTGGTTTGCTGCTTGATGAAGATGGGGCAGCGGCTCGGTACAGTTGGGCAGCGGGGTTGGATGGCGTCCAAGTGGTAGCACGACCTGCAGAAATGTTAGTTCTCGTGCTAGCTCTTCGTCCCTGTACTTCCCTTTCAGCTTTACAAGCAAGATGAAACAAACGAGAGATCGAATTGTAGTCTTTGTAAGCCAAAATATCCTGAATTTCCCGATTTAGCCCACCCATGAACCTAGCCATAGCTGCATCCTCATTTTCTACCAAACCACAACGGAGCATCCCTGTTTGCAACTCTTGATAGTACTCTTCTACAGATTTGTTTCCCTGTCTCAAAAGTTGAAGCTTATGCAAAAGATCACGTGCATAATAAGAGGGAACAAATCTAGCTCGCATAACTCTTTTCATAGCATCCCAAGTTTATGGAATGTTGTTTGGATGGCTGCGCACATATTCACTCCACCAAATAGAAGCAAAGTCAGTAAACTCACTAGTAGCAGCCCTAACACGTTTGTTTTCAGGAAAATCATGACAAGCAAATTTTTGATCAACAGCTAGCTCCCAAGTAAGATATGCATTGGGGTCATATTTTCCATCAAAAGAGGGCATGCTGAATNCTCCTACAGATAGGTCCCAAGAAAAGATTGATTCTATGCAATTGGGTCCCTAGGCTCGGCCAGCGAGGTCCCTGACCGGCGGCGTGAAGGGGCTGGGAAGTCTCAGGGGCTCACCGTGGCTCGACTCGAGGGCAACGGCGAGGTCGTTGAAGCGGCGGCGGGGCTCGTCGGTGGAGCAGTGGCGGCACGGTGTTGGCGCTCGTTAGCGACACCTTTTTAGTGCTATTTAGGTGGAGTTTTTGGACTAATTCATATACTAACCCACCACTTGGCACGTGAAATAACTCTATTTTCGCATATGCATGTATTTTTGGAGGATTTTGGTTTACGAAGGTTTTTGGCGATAAATGAGCACTTTTGGACGAAGACCAAGATCGTGCGTAGCATGGAGGAATATGAAGGCCAAACCAAATGTCACTCGAATCTCGTTCATGCTCATCAATGGTGAACCAACCTCCAAGAATGTGCAAGGGCCCAGACTTTGGATGATGAAAGACATAATCACCAACTTGGGACTATAGGCCCACAAGAGATGCTGAGCTTATACGGCCCATATCTTCTTCATCTTAAGTCCAATGGGGGCAAGTTAT
>CM014273.1:18558262-18568639 GCA_004135705.1 Alloteropsis semialata | reverse complement strand
ACAAATAGTTGAATTGCCAGTCCAATTCCAATTATGACGTGAGGCCCATGTGTGTCCAAATTATTGATAAATGTTGACGCCTGATCTGATCAACACACCAAGATTGCACTAGAACGTGCGAGATCCGCAACGGATCGATCAACTGCAGCAAGCCCAGGCGAAACCGGTGAAACCGGTTTGAGGATCCGGTAAAACCGGCTCCTCGGGATCTGCTGCGTAGACCTAAGATCGCCGGCCCGGGAGGGACCCCGTCAGGGCAGGCGCGCCTAGGGTTTCTCTGAGATCGGCAGGCCACTCAGAGCGCCGTAAAACGCCGTAGAGACGAAGAACGAACAGAATTAGGGTTGGAAAAGTTAGGGTTTGAAGAATGACAAAAAAGTAAAGGTATATTGATTTGATCGATTGGATAACCCTCAATCGGCCGTGACCCTTCATATTTATAGGGTGGGGAGGTCGTACCCCGCAAGGAAAGTCCTATTACAACTCGGATCTACAAAAGAGTCCAATCCTACTAGGACTCGGGGAAAACCGGTTCCACCGGTTCCCAAAACCGGTTCCACCGGTCTGGCTGTCAGACGGGTAACAGTGGACCAAACCGGTNTCCACCGGTTCTTCCTGCCTTGCTGTCCTTGTGCCAATTTTGATCGCCAACATATGCCCCCCTGTTTTTTGGTAAAGCTTGCGTACCAGAAAACATTTTAGCACAAGAAACACTCCTAAGGGCGATGTTTAAACAGAATTCATCGGCCTTTTTTATTCTAAGGGCGATATTTAAGACTATCGGCCATAAAAATCAAGCTTCTTGCCAAACACTTGGATAATATTGCTTTAAGTACCTTCCGTTAAGAGCTCTCGGCAGCTGCTGACCTTGCAAAGTTTCCACCATATAAGAATTACCGAAGATCATTCTAATCACCTTGTATGGACCTTCCCAACTTGGAGACCATTTACCAAACTTGTTGCTCTTCGATCCTATAGGCAGAATTGTCTTCCAAACGAGATCACCAACCTGAAAAGACTTTTGTTTTACCTTCTTATTATAAGCCTTAGCAACTCGAATTTTGTCCTTCTCAATTTCCTTCAAGGCCTTCAATCGCTTGTCGGTCACTTCATCAATATTGTCCATCATCAAATTATGATAATCAATAGCATCAAGATCATTTTGCTTAGCTAACCGATAAGCATTCAAATTCACTTCAACAGGCAAAACAGCTTCTTGACCATATACAAGCTCAAAAGGAGTAACCTTAGTAGCACCATGTCTAGATATACAATGAGCCCACAAAGCTTCAGATAAAACCTCATGCCACCTTCTAGGATTCTCCTCTATTTTCTTTTTAATCAACTTGATCAAGATCTTATTACTAGACTCGGCTTGACCATTAGCCTGAGCGTAGTATGGAGATGAATTGAGCAATTTAATACCATACATATCAACAAACTCACGAACTTCCTTTGATATAAATGAAGTGCCTTGATCAGTAGTCAAAGTATGTGGGATGCCAAATCTATGGATAATATGTTCAGTAATAAACTCAATTACCTCCCGATGTGTCATGTTTTTCAAAGGTACCGCTTCGGTCCACTTTGTAAAATAATCAGTAGCCACCAACACGAAGCGATGTCCCTTTGATGAAGGAGGATGAATCTGCCCAACAAAGTCCAATCCCCATCCTCGAAAAGGCCAAGGTTTGGTAATAGGATGTAATAAAGTTGCTGGAACCATCTGAATATTTCAAAACCTTTGACACTCTTCACATCCTTTGTAGTACCGAAAACAATCAGCTATCATATTAGAGCCAATAAAAACAAGCTCTCCTCAAAAGCCACTTCATCTTAGGAGCCGATTGATGTGTACCACAAATACCTTCATGAACTTCACCCATTGCAATCTTAGCTTGACCAGAATCCAAACACTTTAACAATAAATCTTCAGCCGTCCGACGATATAATTCACCATCAACCAAAATAAATTTAAATGCCCATCGTCGGACTTTTCTGTCAACTTTATGATTAGGATTCTGCAAATATTCAACAATAGGTGTTCTCCAATCAGTAACTTCGTTCTCATTAATTTTTGATTGCTCATGGGCCGAATTACTGCTGTGAGCGGATGAACCGGTTTCTCCGGTTCTAAAAGCGGTTTTATCGAAATTTCCGGTGGAACTGGTTCCTGGATCCGGTGAAACCGGTTCTTCCTGGGCAGACGTCTCGGCTATGCAAAGTGTCAGCTTTCTTTCATAAAAATTTCTTTTCTGAACATTATAGCCAGACGCTTGCTGAGCCAGAGCATTTGCCCTTGGATTCTCATCTCTTGAAACATGATATATAGAGAATTCATCAAATTGAGCAATCATGTCTAAACATTTATCAAGATACGTATTTAAAAGTCCATCAAAGCATTGGTATACTTTATTAACTTGTTGTACAACCAGCAGAGAATCACCAAATGCTTCCACATGTTTTACCCCCATATCATGCAAAATCTCTATCCGAATAATAAAGCTTCATATTCGGCTTGATTATTAGTACAATCATTTTCTAATCGGTTAAGAGCTTCAAATTCAGCACCACTTGGTGATATAAAAATAATACCAACGCCACAACCACTCTTACAAACCGATCCATCAAAATGCAATTTCCATGGGGTAAAAGTAATATAACCGATATCTAAATCATTATCATTAATGCTATGCTCAACAATAAAATCAGCAACAATGTGGCCTTTCATTGATTTCAAAGGTTCACAAGCCAAATCATATTCAATAAGAGCATAAGCCCATTTACCAATTCTACCACTTAAAATTGGTCTATGCAACATGTATTTAATAATATCGGTTTGACAAGCCACTATGCAAGTATTGGATAATAAATAATGCCTCATCTTGGTACAAGCATAATATAATGACAAGCAAAGCTTTTCAATAAATATATACCTCGTTTCGGCATCCAATAATCGACAACTTGCATAAGTAATAATGTGTTCCTTCCCTTCGGTTTCTTGAGTCAAAACAGCCCCAATTACTTGATCTTCAGCAGCCACATATAATTTGAATGGAATTCCTCTCCTAGGAGCTTTCATGACCGGCGGCGAAGATAATTAATATTTAATCTTCTCAAAAGCTTCTTGCTGTTTTGCCCCCCAAGTAAATTCGGCTTCATCTTTTAACCGAAGAATAGGAGTAAAAGCATTAACCTTCCCAGACAAGTTACAAATAAATCTTCTCAAGTAATTCACCTTGCCCAAGAATTTCTGCAAATCCTTCTTGCATGTAGGAGCTTTAATCTTCTTAATAATATCAATCTTCTTAGGATCTATCTCTATGCCATTCTCATGAATAATAAAGCCTAAAAACTTTCCAGCCGACACACCAAATGCACATTTAAGTGGGTTCATCTTTAATCCATATCGACGCATTCTTTCAAAAGCAAGTCTTAAATCAGCTAAATGAGGATTTAAACCAGCCGATTGTCGGATGTTTGGACCCGGCAGTCCACACAGGGTAGCCTACGTGGTTGATTTGTTGAGGGACAGATCGAGGATCAGAAGTCGATGGTAACACAAGACGCAAGGATTGAACAGGTTCGGGCCGTCGAGATGACGTAACACCCTACGTCCTGTGTTGGCGGCGATTGTATTGCTGTGTATGAAGTTCCTGGAAGGATCTCCGTAGTTGGGTTCTGTCCTAGGGTTGTAGAGGTTGTAGTTTTTCGTCCTCTGGAGGGGGGTCTCAGGGCGCCTTATATAGTCCGGCTGCCTTGAGTTACAAGTCGGCCAGAGATCGTAACCTACCCGAAATACAAGGATTTGATCCCATAACGATTACAGATATCTTTCCCTACAATTCCGGCTAGTTTATCTTGATCTCCGATCTTCTTGCGGGATACGCCGTGTGCTTTCCTTGCCGCGCGCGTCGTCGCGCCCATCCGGTTCGCCCGACTGGTGGGCCTTCCGACTGGTGGGCCACCTAGTCCGACAAACCGATCCAGATGTACTCGGATTGGGCCGCCCTTTGATGGTTGGGCCAATCCGCCTGCTGGGTACCCCTGGGGGTCTACCCCCGACACCGATTTAACAACAATGTCATCAATATAAACTTCTATGATTAAACCAAGCAAGTCATGAAAAATTAAATTCATTGCCCTTTGGTAAGTAGCTCCAGCATTTTTTAAACCAAAGGTCATGACTACCCACTAAAATAAACCAACAAAACCTGGACATATAAAAGCCGTTTTGGAAATATCCTCTTCGGCCATGAATATTTGATTGTAACCAGCATTACCATCAAGGAAACTAATAACTTTATGTCCAGAAGCATCATTAATAAGCATGTCGGCTATAGGCATAGGATATTCATCTTTAGGAGTAGCTCTATTAAGATTTCTAAAATCAATGCAAACTCTGAGCTTACCAGAATCCTTTTTCTCAACAGGCACAATATTAGATAACCATTCAGCATAACGACAAGGCCTAATAAAGTTTGCATCCAACAACCGATTAATTTCTTCTTTAATTCGGTCATACATGTTAGGATTGAAACGCCTAGCAGTTTGTTTAAAGGGCCTAAAACCAGGCTTAATAGGCAGCCGATGTTCAACTAACTCGCGGCTTAAACCAGGCATCTCTTGATAATTCCATGCAAAACAATCAACATACTCTTTCAACAGCTCGATTAATTCAGCTTTATAATCAGCTTTCAAATTTCTGTTTACAAACGTCGGCCTAGGTACAGTGCCATCACCAATATCAATCTCCTCTAAAGGATCAGCCGACGTAAAGCCTTGTCCTAATTTACTCATGTCATCAAAGTCCTCAATAGCTTCACACATATCGTTCTTTTGTGCCCGATAGTGCTCAAGTCTCTGCTGCAACCATTCTGAACTATTCATTAATTCAAATCAAATGGTTTAGCCGATACTCAACCGGCTTTAGAACAGCAGGCACGAAGCCATCTCTAGTACAACTGATCATCTCATAATCAGAAATATCTAAACCTGTCAAGCACTTAACATGATCATGCATAGACATGGTAGAACCATCAGCCACTGCAACACAAGCCGATCTGTCTCCATGTACATCCTCAATGTCTTCGTCTACCCATTGAATAAGAAATTGATGCAAACTAGAAGGCACACATCTATTTGCATGAATCCAATCACGACCCAATATTAAATTGAAGTTACCTTGGGTCTCGGCGACGAAGAAAGCGGTAGCCAACGTCTTGCTCCCAACGGTGAGCTCCATAGAAGCAACGCCCTTAGCACTCATAGGCTCGCCTCCTCCCACACCGCTGATAGTCATGTTGGTCTTGATCAGCTCATCATCTAATCCACCAAGCTTCTTGAACACAGAATAAGGCATCAAATTGACAATCGCCCCGGTGTCAACAAGCATCCTTGAAATCGGCTTCCCATTGATATGTCCCTTCATGTACAGCGCCTTCAAGTGATTTTCAGAATCCTTTGGTGTCCTTGTGCCAATTTTGATTGCCAACACTGGTGCTCAAAAGCTCGAGGGATTATCAGGCGCCACATCTTTACTAGTATTATTAGGGGACTGGTGCCAGTGGGTGGTGCACGGCATGGGCCTCTCGATCATTGATAGGGATGGCAATGATTTTTTTTATTTTTTATTTTATTTTTTTACGAATTTTCAAAAACGGTGTTCGAATCGCAGATTTTGCAAATCTGTCATCCAATCGCCAAATGAAATGGCGGTTTCTATGTAACCGCCGTATCAATTGGCGGTTAGAAACAACCGCCGGCGGGTACTGTAGCGGTATACAGTAGCGTCCTTACCGCCGTTTTATTTGGTGGTTCCCCCCTCCCAAGTAAAAAAAATCATAACTTTTTCATATGAATTTGAATGAAACTAAAGTTTATACAAAAATTGTAGATCTCGACTAGATCTACAACTTTATAGTTCAAACTTTTTTTATTCGAAATCATCTTAATGTTCAAATAATCCACGCAATGCTCAGTCTAATGAACCAAAAAAAATTTCCTTCTCTGGACAGCATATCTTCAAAAAATTGTAACTATTTCATATGAATTCGATTGGTGATGAGCTTCATACAAAATTGTAGAGCTCGATGAGATCTACAACTTTGTTGTTCAAACTTTTTTCATTGCGAATTATTTTGGTGCTCAAATAATCGAGACAATATTCAGATCTAAAATTCAAATCTAATTTTCGTTCTCTAGACAACACATATTCAAAAAATTATAGCTTTTTCATATGAATTCGGTTGGAGATAAGCTTCATACGAAAATTGTAGAGCTTGATGAGATCTACAACTTTGTTGTTCAAACTTTTTTCATTGCAAATTAATTTAGTGCTCAAATAATCGAGACAATGTTCAGATCTAAATTTAAATTTTAGATATAAGTATTGCGTGGATTATTTGAACATAAAGATGATTTCAAATGAAAAAAGCTTGAACTATAAAGTTGTAGATCTCGTCGAGGTCTACAATTTTGATATAAACTTTAGCTTCATTCAAATTCATATGAAAAAGTTATGATTTTTTTTACATGAGAGAGGAATCGCCGAATGAAACGGCGGTAAGGCCGCTACAGTACCGGCTATAGTACCCGCGGGGTACTGTAGCATCCTTACCGCCGTATCATTCGGCGGTTGGATGACAGATTTGCAAAATCTGTCATCCGGATATCGTTTTTGAAAATTCGTAAAAAATAAAAATAAAAAATAAAAAAAATTCGATGGCAATTTAACCCGTGGGTGCGGGCATCCGAGGCTTTCAGACCCGGTGGGTGCGGGTGCGAGTCTCAAATTTGACCCACGGGTGTACCCGCACCCGCATATTACGGGTGTGGGCGTGGGTCCAGAATTTCACCCGCGGGTGAACCCGTACCCACCCGAACAGTAGAAAAGGCCCAGCCCAAGGAACTCAACCTAGCCCAAATACAACTCTATATACATAGTGTGCAGCAAACCCTAGTCATCCTTCCCCCAATTCTCATCCTGTTGTCCGACCGATCGCCCCCATCCCCGACTCGCGCGACTCGCTGAATCCCCGACAGACCCCGACTCCGAGCCACCGAGCGTCGCACTCTGAACCCCGAGCCTTGTACCTCCCCAACCTCGAGCCGCCGAGTGTCGTACTCCCGTCGTGGCTGCGCCTGCAGGGAAGGGCGGCGGTTGCGCTTACAAGGAGCAAGGAACGGGCTATGGTTTCAGCACCTATGGCTCCAGGTTGTGTCTTGCCGTCACCACCGCCGGACGCCACGGGGAACGGGCGGCTCGGAGGGAAGAACGCCCCGGCGGCGGCTCCTGTGGTTGGTGGTGCTGCTCGTGGAGGGGCGCTTGCAGGATCCGCGGGCATCGAGACCCGCCCGAAACCCGACGGGTGCGGGTGCGGGTGCGGGTGTAAAAGTCCACCCGCGGGTTTCGTTGCGGGCGGGCTTTTTCCTGTCCTGTGGGTTTCGCTGCAGGCGGGTTTTAGCTGCACCCGCACCCGAATCCGCGGGTGCCATCGCTAATCATTGAGCTCCGTTCCAAAAGCGGTCGTACATGTACGTGAGTACGTCTGTGGCGTACGTGCTTGCTCGATCGAGCAGGGGAAAAGGCTCGATCATATCGCCTCCTTTCTCTAGCCGCCGTTGTTTCGTTTGTCGATATCGATCGGTTTCGTTGCATCCTGCACACAGCGCACTGGTCCGTGCATGCAAGATGTGGCCTCGCGATTGGTCCTCCACCATGGTCTCCTCGGTGCAGTAGTGGTGCGTGCTGCTCGGTTTCCCAGCTCGTTCGTCCCCGAAGCCGGGGGTCCCAGCGTGTACCCGCGGTAGACAGGCAGAGCGCAAGTGGCCATGCATGCAGGTGCATCTGCTGATTGTTCTGGATGCGTCTGCCGGCTTCTCTGCGGCGGGCGTGGCTTGCATGATCCTGGGGTCACGGCCACGGCGGCCAGTCCTCATCAGATGAGCTCTCCTGCCCTGCCCGCGTCAGGACGGTAAGAACAGCGCCAATTAGGCATGCAGATCTCGCCGCCAATGCAACGCGATCCATGCCGTCCGGCCCCCAGCGCAAGATACTAGTATCAGAGATGTACCCGCAACAAAATAAACTCATCTCTAGTTTTTTTTCGGTTTTTTTTTCAATATAAAAAACCGTTGCATCAGCCGCTGGCCAGTGCGTGCTCACACCGTCACAGACGCATAGCGGCGGAGGGACAGAGTAGTTGGGACTTGGGAGCCGCCACTTGGTGGAGCAGCCTTTGCTGCTGCTGCTGCTGCTGCTTTGGCGATTGGTGACTGGTCGCCATCCAACGCGCACCGCGAGACCGGGCAGCCGGGCACGACCACGAGGGAGGAACGCGGGATGCAATCATGCAACAACTACGACGACAGAGAGCGCGAGCGCAAGGCTGCTCTGCTGGAGCACGAGATGAGGTCCTGCAGGAGGACACGTACCATCCACCCCTCTAGCCTTGGTTTTCCTCGAGGAGGATCGCCCTCGGGTTGCGATCGACCCGCCCCAGCCTTACCCACGAAGTAATAGCTGATACTACCTGATAGGGGCCAGCCGTACCCACCCATCTAGCCTGTCTATCGATCTTGATCAGCAGTATCTCACGCCTTGGGGTGTCCTGCTCCTGCCTCCGGTAAAGGTGGCCAACAGTTTGCTCTCACGCTGCCGAGCTCGTGCGGCTGTTGCGCCATGCTTGCATGATTGGTGGCAGAGTAGCTTTGCGTGGGCGCTCAAGACTGGCTGCGACACAAAATGCGTGTTTCCCTCCCCTGCTAGTCGCTAGCGTCCAAAGCTCTCGCTCCTTTCCGATCCCTTGTCATCCAAATCCCGTGCACCATTCTCCACCGAGTTTTGTTAAAAAAAAAACAAAGACGACACTTGATTTATTACATCACTAGGTTCGTGCCCTTACGGGAGCCAAACAAATTGTTAGCGCGATAAAATTTGTCTTTTTTTTAGCATCGCGATAAAATTTGTCATAGAAACACATGTATTGAGATAACAAAATAATGACGGGACACACTAATCCACATGAATATTTATATTATTCAAGCGAATACAAAATACTTATATTACTATCATGCCAGATAAAATAATGGTTCACTTTTGTTTCAAGTTATTTATTCACAAAAATTTAAGATTTTTTTAAACAATCTCGACTATAAACACCTAACGTGACAATTTATATAACTATAGTTTTCAAGAACATTTTTCAATTAAAAATCTAAATTTACTATCATGCCATATCAAAACAAAATGGGTCACTTTTGATTTATATTATTTGTTTTGAAAGTTTTAACATTTTTGGAAACCATCCTAAGTGTAAATTGCTCACATGACAATTTAAATATAGTTTCTCAAAATAACTTTTAGATTAAAATCTAAATTTACTGTCATCCCAGATCGAAGCAAAATATGCCACTTTTGATTCAAAGTATTTGATTGCAAGGTTTTGAGATTTTTGAAAACCATCTCGAGTGTAAACAACTTATGTGATAATTTAAATATAGTTTTTAGAATAATTTTTAATTAAAAATCTAAATTTATGATGATTCCTAAATGAAAGAAAAATGGGTCACTTTTGATTTATATTATTTATTTTGAAACTTTTAAGATTTTTGGAAACCATCCTAAGTGTAAACTGCTCACGTGAAAATTTAATATAGTTTCTCAAAATAAATTTTAGATTATAATCTAAACTTACTACCATGCCAGATCAAAACAAAATCGGCCACTTTTGATTTATATTATTTTGCCATAAGGTTTTAAGATTTTTGAAAACCATCTCGAGCGTAAACAATTTACGTGATAATTCAAATATAGTATTTTTGAATAATTTTTAATTAAAAATCTAAATTTACTATGATGCCTAAATCAAAGCAAAATGAGTCAATTTTGATTTATAGTATTTGTTTAGAAAGTTTTATGATTTTTGGAAACCATCTCGAGTTTAAACAGCTCACGTGACAATTTAAACGTAGTTTTCTGAATAATTTTTATTTAAAAATTATAATTACTATAATGCCATATTAAGAAAAATTGGTCACTTTTAATTTATAGTATTTGTTCACAAAGTTTTAAGATTTTTGAAAACCATTTTGAGTGTAAATAGCTCAGGTAACAATTTAAATATAGTTTTTTAGAATACTTTTTTCAATTAAAAAATCTAAATTTAATGTTATACCAGAACAAAACAAAATGATCACTATTATTTTGTAGTATCTACTAAAAAAATTCAAGATTTTTAAATTTTATATGTATTTAACTTTTTTGATTGGATTGATTGGAGGTAGTGAGATTCGAACCGAGGGTGTGGGGTGCCGAGCGTGAGGATATGAAGAGAAGGAGACGGACCGCGGGCGCACGCTCATAGGAAGTACGAA
>CM014273.1:18495675-18552032 GCA_004135705.1 Alloteropsis semialata | reverse complement strand
ATCAATTTTCACCATCGGTTAAATGATTTCAATTTGTGGCTTGAACTGGTAGTGAAAATAATTTCAAAAATCATATAAAAAACTACATAAAAATACCAAATGATAGAAAAAATTATTCTCAAATGGGAGCCCCTCACCCTTCCCGAGTCAGCCCACCTCCAATGCCACAATTTTTTGCACTTGTTGCATTGTATAGGATTCAAACTTGTGACCTCTTGTTTGGTATGAAAGCGCCCTAATTGTTACACCATACCATCACTTGTGATTGAATAAAAGATACAATCCTTTTACCTAAAAACTAAAAGAGAGGTTTCTCCATTTAATGCTAATTGGAGGCCCTATTGTTAACTCCACAAAGAAAGTAGCATCAACACATGGAAGGTAACAATCTACAGAGGGGAGACGGCCCACGCCTTGGGTGGGAGGTGGGCAGCGGCGAAGGTGGCGGGGTTAGGGTTAGAGTTTAGGGGTTCAAGTTTAGGGGAAGGGGCTTCCATGGCTGATGGCCTTAGAGGGATGGACATGGGTGGTAGCCCAGGCCCGGCGGAGGAGGCGGGTTGGAGAGCTGCGGAGGCGAACCGGCGAGGGCGTTGGTTGCCGGGTGGTGGTGGACATCCAATGGGTTGAGTCGACAGCGGAGGCGAGTCGGATACTCATTAGGAAGGACGGGTGGAAGGGAAAGGGCGGTAGCTGGGTCACCGTCGGCGGGGGCAGCGGTTGGTGGGGGGCTGCGGCGGGGTGGCATGCAACCTCAGATCCGAGGCAGGGGTGAGGGGAAGAAGAAGAAGAGAGGGCGGGGTAAGGGGAAGGGAAAGCCCAGAGAGAAAGGCGCACCGGGCGTGACAATCACAGAGATTGTGCTTGGCGTCCTTGTGGAAGGGCACTGGAAGTTCAGTGTGTCGTGGAACTCTTCGGCGAGGAACCTAGGTTCCGGCCGGCTTTCCTCTTCTGCTAGGGCAACGAGGGGCTCAGGGCCCATCTTACGCCCACGCAGGGGCTCGTGGCGTTTCGAGCTCTCGACTCGGTCATCATCTTCCGGGCGCTTGTGCTTGCCCTTGAACTGGGCTTGCTCGGCTTGGTCGGCTCGGACCTCCAGATCAATCACATCCATCAGGTCAGAGACCGTGGTCGGGTTGGTTTTGAAGAGCGTTCGGAACAGCTGGTTGTCGATCAGGCCCCGTCTGAATGCATCAATGACGTCGCGATCTTCAACATCGGTGAGCTTGTTCCGATTGTCGAAGAAGCGATCAGTGTAGTCGCGAAGACTTTCCCCCTTCTTCTGCTTGACATTATCAAGATCGAATCTGGAGCCCAGCCGAGTGTAGCTTTCTTGGTAATTCTTTGTGAAAGCATGGCAGAGATTTGACCAGCTATCAATGGTGTCCCGAGGGAGGCCCTCGAGCCACAATAGCGCCTCCTTGCCTAACATCACAGGGAAGTAAGCGGCGGCTTAGTCGTTGGATCCGTGGGCAGCTTTCACCGCCGTGTGGTATGTCTTGGGCCAGAGCTTTGGGTCAGAGCGACCGTCAAATTTCTCGACTTGGGCTGGCTTGAATGAGTCGGGCCACTCTATGGCACAGAGCCGAACGGAGAAAGCGGCGAAGTCGTCGAACACCTCCTCCTCGCCGTTGTGGTGGTTGCAACGAGGAGGTCGGCCTTGATCGACTCAGGGTCGAGCATCGTAATGCCGTTGGCGGCAATCATCCCTTCGAGGGCCATACGGTGCATCATACTGCTCGCGTTCCTTGAGCTCGTGGACTACACGACGCTCATTTTCTTCTGCTGCTACATCACCTGCTTCTCCGATTGGCTGGCGGTCGGGTCGGCCATAGTCCCGATCGTAACGCTCACGGTGCTCGAGTTTAGCCATGTCGCGTTCTTGATGCCGAGCGTTGAGGTCGGCGCGGATGTCCCGGATGTTGTCTATCAGTCGTTCACGGAGATCGCCTTCCAAGGGGTTGGCCGGGTAGGTGCATCATACTGCTCGCGTTCCTTGAGCTCGTGGACTACACGACGCTCATTTTCTTCTGCTGCTACATCACCTGCTTCTCCGATTGGCTGGCGGTCGGGTCGGCCATAGTCCCGATCGTAACGCTCACGGTGCTCGAGTTTAGCCATGTCGCGTTCTTGATGCCGAGCGTTGAGGTCGGCGCGGATGTCCCGGATGTTGTCTATCAGTCGTTCACGGAGATCGCCTTCCAAGGGGTTGGCCGGGTAGTGATGTCGTGCACGCCTGTCGCGCTGTTCCTGGAGACGATCACGACGGTGATCTGCATTGCGCGGGTTGCGATGCTCTTCTTCTTCCTCTTCATGGTGGTTCTGGGCCACCTCTTCTTTGATGACGGGTAGTGGGGGGTTCCTCTGGCGATGTTGACCCCCATCCGATCTGCTATGAGCATAACAGTAGCTTGCAGATCGAGCCGAGTTGGTCCGTCCAGATCGGGATTTGGCACGGTACGACCGCTCGACTTGTTCCTGAGCAGCTTCCAGGTGAGCTCGGGCGCGTTGCACCTCCAGGGTGTCGGGCATGTGCTCCAACTCGGCAAATGCAGCTGCGATGTTGGCTTGGGGTGTGCGAAAGGGTACTCGGGCGAACGCCCCATCGAGGTTATGGGGTTCGACTCCGCAAGGACCTCGGGGAGGGGTTCGTTGCCTTGGTGGAGCCCCAGGAGGGATTTCTTCGACAGCTGCAGCAGTTGCGGCGTCCTCAGCCACTGCCTGAGGCGGCGGGGCTTCTTTGTTGCGGCGGCGAGCGTGGTCAGCGTTCCGCTCCTGAAGGCGGTCCCTGGCCAAGTCGGTTTCCCCGTCTTGAGTTGCCAAGTCCTCAGAGATGAAGACTTCACGCCTCGGAGGCATGACGTAGCTTGAGTCATTGCTTATGTCGGCCGGAGCTGGCAGAAGCCCACTTGTAGCAACTTGAAACTCCCCGCAGTCCGGGGACTGGGTGGGCTTGGGCGGGATCTCAGATCGGATTTGAGACATGTCTTTCTAGAGCCGGGCCGAGTAGATCGTTGAGGCGTTGCACAACCCTAGCGGGAGCGGGTTGCGAGGTCAGTGCCGAGCCTCCTCCGACACGGTGATGCACTCGGCGATGGTGCCCTGGACGCGATCTAGCCCGGCGAGGAGCTCGTTCGGGGGCGGAATTCTCTGGCGAGCGGTCAGGCCCGGAGCCTGATCGCTAAGGGTGACCGAGGCAAGCCGCTGCTAGAGCGGGGCGATGGTTGACGACAAGATCGGCGAAGAAGTCAGCGCGAGGCTGGTCGGCGTGGCGACGTCGAGCGACGTGGTGGAGTCGGAGGCGATGGAGTGGATCTCAGCGATGAAGCTGATGCCCTCGAAATGTGTGGGGCAATCCTTGAGGCTGTCGGGGAAGATGACAGAGCGACGATCTGCCATCGAGCTAGCTATAATACCCCACAATAGCCCCTACTTGGCGCGCCAACTATCGGATTTATCGTCCAGCAGTCCACCCGGGGGTACCCAGATGGTAGATTTGTAGGCAAAGGGCAATCGCGAGACTAGGGAGCTCAAGGTAACACAGGGACATAGGGATTATACAGGTTCGGGCTACTCGAAGGTATAATACCCTACGTCCTGTGTTCGGGGGTCTTGTATTGCTTTGTTCGGCAATGCTTCGGAGAACATTGGCGAGTTTGTGGTTACAATAGGCGAATGAGGAATAGATGGATCAGATGACCTAAAGGGTCGACCTAGGCCACCTTATATAGGCCGACGGCCTAGGGTTTACAAGTAGGTTATCTCTAATTGTATCCAGCTACAACTAGGAAACTAATCCAGGTCGGTTTTGTAACGTAATCTCCATGATCATCGGACGAGATCTAAATGTATCGCCGTGTGCCGTGCGGGCTCCTCGTGGGGCAGCCTGGGATCGGCCCATATTATTGTCAGACGTGGGCCCAGGCCCACTAACTACCCGGTCGGTAGTGGGCCCAGGGGTACCCATATCCCACAGAGCGGGGCGGCGGCTCTTGCGAGTGTCGCGAGGAAGAAGATGATGCATTTTTTTTATCATGAAGATGGATGAGGCTGCTGAATCGGGGGAGGGCTCTCGACTTATCGCTACCGGGAGAGCCTTCTCTCGGTAGCCAGGTCCATCCTTTATATTAACCTCACTAAATTTTATAAATTTCAAGGGGCCACAACAAATACCGCAACAATTTGTGGTTGTCTCTTACATGATCCTAATTCAATAAAAAATATCAAAAACAATAATAAAAATAAAAAATCATGTACGAGAAATTAATTTATAAGTACTAAAATTTAATTTAATCTAAAAAATAGAAAATCATTTTAAGTAAAATCCAAAGCTCCTCCATATATACTTATATGCAGCATAACATGTGTAAGAAACATTTTTATGTAATATGAGTAAAATAATATTTTAGGGTGTGTAAAAACTTAAGTTTGTCTTGAAAGTATGAAAGAGTGTGAAAGATGTATGTGTTTGGAAATAATGCTTAGTCTAATTTTCTTAAAATGTGTTGAATTTTTTATGAGAAGGTTATACACCTATAAAAGGACTCCATGCCAATTTATAATTGTCGGATGCAGTCCTTTATATTTAACTTTTTCTTAAATGTGATGAACCTTCTTGAATTTCTAGAGGCCGGACGGTAAGTGCGATCATACTGAATTTTTTTATAGTCGCTCCTTACATTCTACTAGTTCAAAAAATAGAAAAAATAAAATAAAAATAAAAAATCGGTGTGCAAACCTGTGGTGCCATCCATTTATAATGTATCCATAGCCTTTTTGTAATATAGAATTCTCTGTTTGTGGATGGGCTCATTTTGGAGCCGATGGTGAAAACTTTTCACCGTTGGTTCGTTTAAAACCGGTGGTGATAAGGCGCTAAGACAAATCATTTATGTAGTAGTAGTTTTCATCGACTTGGGCTGCTGAGTTCTAGACAGTGTTACTGTGATGTATGTTGTGCATGATTCTTAACTGCAAACACTTGCTGTGTGAAATCTAACCGTTCTCATGCCAATTCCTGCAAAGGCCGATTGAAAAAGTGATTGCACCATGGTTTAAACCTTTTCCACGTTTGTCAGCTACGTGGTACCAACCCCACAACAAAGAAAATGCTCTAAAGCAGATCAACTAACTGGTGCAATTATTGGACATCTCCATTTACTTTGGAAGGACACTTGTTTCCAAAAGATATTTTTCAAATTAATTTATAATGTATCCATAGCCTTTTGGTATATAGGATAGCATATATTGGCAATATCAGTTATCTAGATGTTTTTCCTTTCTATAAAGAAAGTTATCGAGATATAATCATGAACCTCGTTGCTAGTATATATAAGCACCATTTGTCTACAAAACAAATTATTATTTTGAATATTAATAACTAAGTTGACGCCAAGCATTAGTTCAAGATTGGGCTTAATACAAACTTTGCTGTTAACAAGTTAACGCATACAATTATATATACTATGAATTGCTATAAATGAAGAAAAGTCACATAATTTAGAGATATATATGTGCTTGCATTAAATATATCCATATTTTTCTCAATTATGTATGAGAACTGCACTGCACATCGTTGTACTAGTAGAGATTGGAATTTCAGCTTGGCTACTCCGATCCCCCAGCCGGCAAGGATTTCACATGCTGATGGTTACATGCGCATATTATACATGCCATGATAACCACGAGATTTACACTTCTCACTTTTCTATTGTCCCTCTTTCCTTCATGCGTGAAATCATGCATTTTGGCTGCTTTTCATATGGGGTTCTTGAGGTTACACGGATTCAAACCCTCGCAGACCGCTTCCTTGGTGTTATAACTTTGTTGGACCGCAAGCTCTTTTTAGGTAAAGCTAGAAGAGTCACTTCCCTAGCTTTAGCTAGCCGACCCACTCGATCAACACGCTAAAGATAATGGGACTAAACCCATGGTCAATCCTGTTATGGACATGATCACATCAGCCACTGATTACTGTATAGCAATTGACAATATGCAATACTGTATGCTTTAGGCGGACTCATATGAAATTTAACTTTCGGGAGAGTATAAAATTAGCACTCTCTAAAATTAAAGTCTCCTTTGCTCAGCTTCCGGGAGAGTATATGGCCGTAGAGGCGATGGCACACTGTTGGACTATGCTATTTTGTTGGCTGATATTTTGACCTGGTGTGGTCTTCAAACTCATCAATTTACATATCTTCCAGGAATCATTCGGCCTTGTACGATGATAAGCCATGCATGAAAAAGGAAATTTTCTTAGGGTTGAAGGCAAGAACTAGTCTGAAAACTTGGTGCCATTGGCCATTGTTCACTGATTCCAACCACAGAACCCCCAACACAGGTTTTGCAATGCCAAGAAAGTGACCTGCGGTGAAAGCACACACAGCAGTGACCTGGTCTGCAAACTGCATGATTGGCACGAGGCCAGGTGTCGCTTTTGTGCAATGGAGAAGAAAAACCAAACCCATCATGCACTGGCCCCAGCTGTCGCAATGGAGAAGAAAAACCAAACCCATCATGCACTGGCCCCAGCTGTCGAGTGTCGAAGTTCTTAATCATCAATTTAACCAATCAAACCGACGATATTTGGGACGCAAAACGCTCGCTGCTCCACATGTACAGGTTCGGCGAAATTTGAGTACCGTATAGTAGTTTCCATCGAGATCTCAATGGAAGTTGGAAGACGACTCACACTGACTCTGAGCTGGTGGTCTTGATGGAGATATATATTGTCTGTGGCAGCAAGCTACCGCGCGGTCGATTTGACAGCGAAGTTCTTCAATTCTAATCATGGTTAAAGTATGATTGGGGGAGTTTAAGCCAGATCACCAGCATTATTAGTGAGAATAATGGCATTTGGCATGTAGTTCTGCTGGCATGCTGCAGTCAGAGAGCTTCCTCAGTTTCATGAATGGTCAGACGAATGTGAGCTTATACACGTACGCGTGTACAGCCTAGCTACCACCTGTATAATTCTTCATGATTGTTGAATTCGCATGTCAATGGATACAAATCAAAACGTGCAGAACATCCACGCAGATTCAGACGATTGCGTTGCCTACTAATTAACCGTACGTGTTACATGTAATGAAGTAAATAACAACCTCCTGATTCATACAATCATCACAGAGACCAAATCAATGCAATGTCATCCAAATTCAGTGTGATTTGAGAAATCAGTGACTGAATTATTGTTGCTGAATTTTGCTCCTAAAAAGTCCACCCTACGTGTTGCTACTACTAGCATACTTGTCGAACGATGCAATTATTGTGCTTCAGACAAATGTCTTTTTTCTTCTTTGGAGCGATATGTATGCCTGTGTTCTTGCTTTGCTGCAGCCGTGGAATGCAGCAACCTTGTGCACTTCATTAAAGGAGGAGGAGGGCAAAGGAGACGGGGCCTTTTGTTCTGTCGATAAGAGAGTGTTGGCAGCTTTGTTATCTGATCCATCGACCATTGTTGATGCACGGAATGCTCTAGAAAAAGAGGACCTGTGATTCAATCGAGTAGCTAGCATTTCTTTTTTCATAACAAGCAAAGATTTGCGTGTCATTTCGTTAAAGGAGCAAAGTTAATTCCACTGTAAGATTAATGATAGATCTCAAAGTACTGTAGCATGTCCGACAAAACTAGAGAATGAAGATCTGTATTCTGATTTTATTTTTTGCTGGGATGTATTCTGATATTTTTAACAAGCTAGACAGCCGCATCAAGGGAATGACATAGCAGTATAGTCATCTTTCGGTCCATTGTACCTGCTTTTAGCCGTCAATCATTCAAGATAAAACAAAACAACAGACCAGGCACCAGAAGCAGCCGTGTTTCTAAAGCTGATTTTCTTATAGTTGCCAAGTAGTTTCACCAGCTAGAGAGACCCTGTACCTGAATGATCAGTCAGTTCCCAAAAGCCAACATTAGGTACATGCCAGTAACTTTGCAAACCTCACCATCACAATTGCCATCCCCACTACAACCGTCCTGAACCCCAATTTCTCCCCTCTTTCAGAGTAATTAACTCACGTCGCAAAGGTGAAAGGACACGAAACACTAATTAATCAAGCCACTAATTAGCACTATAACCTAAGTAGAGAAACCTGTGATCCATGAGTAGGAGATATATTTTTCTAAGCTGATCAGCCTGTGTCCTTTAACCAGTGTTGGTCTACAGTCTACACAGACCCTAGAATGCGCTTACCGGAGACATGATCCGGTGCGGTTTTCCGCTGGTTTGGAGGCAACAGGGCAGGCAGGGCGAGCATCACTTTGAGGGTGTTATATTTAATCAGGGCTCTTTTGATCTTTGAATCTTGGTATATCCTGCTTTTAATCAGCTTTGGAGAGCATGCTTGCTGTGTGGCCTGATTAGGGGGACGGATAGGTCTGAACGCATGCTATTCCTTGTAACTGGTGTCCTTCTCACAGTCCCTCTTTTCTTTCTTCTTTGTGTGTATTCAAGTTGCAAGTTGATGAATGAAGTAACTGAAGATTGGCTATGGAGTGCCGTGTAGGAAGATCAAGCAATGATAGATCTGTGCACCTTCTGCAAAGCATTATTGCAATGTTTGGCAAGTTGCTGCCCTTTTACAGTAACTGAAACATTGGCTATGTGCGGCAAGTAGTATCTTGTAGGGGCTTTTGCACTGAAATATCTGTGCACTTTGCTCAAAGTTTTGCTAGATGCTATCTGAGCCACTGCAATTTTTAGCAAGATGATTTTTTTTACAGCTATGTGCATTGCTACTATGTGGTCCTTTTTGCGATGAAAGGCAATTGCAGTTCCGCACGACTTTCGCGAGGCATTTGCGCTATATATAATGCTTTGTTTTGCAAGGTGCATATGGTTGTATACTAACAGAGAAGTTTCCTAGTTGGTGAGGAAGAAAGCTGTGGCCTTTCTTCAGACTTTGCTAGGAATGTGTTACTGTTTGCTCCTCAAGGTTCAGTAAAAGCACAGCTGTAGCCGTACTTCCAAGAGGCATGACACAGATAATGTCATTCTGCACTTGATTCTGGATCTTTTTGAGAGTACTAAAACTAAATAAAAGCTTCTGAAGAATGGATTCGTTTCCAGTTCACATCGTCGTGTCCCTCACAATCATCCCTCGCTTGCGAATCGGAACTTCAAAACTACTGATGAAAGCTTGTAACCGCTAGCATTTTGAACTTGCTGAGCTAGCTAGGACACTACTGTTTGCTTGTTAGTACACTAGCACTAGTGCAGCAAACCTCCTCGAAATGGGGTCTGGGGTGCTGGGCCAAATTAGACATTTGGGCCTCTTGTGGTTGCGTCCACGAATAGGAGCCCGAACAAAAGAAGCCCACAACGTTACCAATTATTTTTTCCTTCTTTCTGTTTGTTCCAATTTACAAGCTGGATCTCATTTTGACTGAGCCAGGATTAAGCTTCTAAAGAGTTGTTTAGTTTGCAGTTAAATCAGTGTGAGCGTGTGACGTGCGTTGCGAAGGCACCTGACATCCCTAGCTTGCGAAACGGAATTTCAATTCACAATTCTTCAACCCTACTGATGAAAGTCTGGAAAGGCTAGCGCCCTTAACGGGGGGGCTCATATGTGGTAAGTGGAAGCTAGTAACTCAAGTTAAATAAAAAGCCCACCAAATGCTGCGCGGCCCAGTTTGTCCCCGCGCGCGTACGTAAATGAAAAGTAGCCCCCGCGCGCCGAGTTTTTCCCCGCGCCTCCGTTTGTCCCCCCGCGCGCAGGTGGTAGTTTTTCTTTTTCCCGCGCGTGCAGACGGACTTCCTCCGTTCCGTTCGTAACGGAAAAAATATAAACTAGCTGAACTTTTTCATAGGGGCGCGGAGGGTTCGTCCGTCATTTTTTAAATATTACGCGCATGACTTTTTTCGGGCGACGTGGTTGAAAGGGAAAAAAGAACAGGTGGGAACTTCAAACTACAAATTTAAAGTTGCAATTTCATAAAAATACACTACAAACTATTAGTATCATAGATACGAAAATCACATATTTTCAAATACAAATATCACAAATATTAATGAAACAGTTTAGTCCTCAACAGCTACCCAGTTTTCAAATTTGTTATCAACTTTCATCTGTCAAAGTAAAAAATATTGAGATAGGTTAATACAAATGTTAAAACAATTAAGCAGAAGTATTGAGTGATATAAAGAAAATTGTTGTAACATTTGTAGCTAAATGTTGACATAGCTTAAAAATAAGTTGGAAACATATCTTTAGAAATATTGAATCATTCTGTACAAAGTGTAGACATAGTTTTACTTAAATGTTTAAAAATATAATAAGTAATGTTGAATGAGTTTGATTAGATATTGAACCATTTTGATGTTTAAAAATATAATTAGTACATAAATGTTGATGTAGCTTAAAACAAAAGTTCAAACTGTTTCACATAAATATTGAACCATTTTACAGATAATGTGGATATAATTTCATTGAAATGTTGGCATTGCTTAACAGAAATGTTGAAACTGTTTTACATAAATATTGAACCATTGTACAGATAATGTGGGCAGAATTTCATTGAAATTTGACATACTAACAGAAATGTTGAAACTGTTTTTCAAAAATATTGAACCATGGTATACATAATGTTGACATAGTTTCATTCAAATGTTGACATAGCTTAACAGAAATAAATATTGAACCATTCTACCAAAAATGTTGACATAGTTTCATCTAAATGTTGACATAATTTTGGCCTTCTATGGCAGGGGGTACATGGCCGCCCCAAACCCCGAAACATGCTTCTGAACCCGATAGGACGGAGTCGCCCCCCAAACAAACCCTGAACCCTAACTGGTATAACCGAAGCCGAAACAATTTAGCCTTCTATGGCAGGAGAGCCGAAGCCGAAGCAATTTGGCCTTCTATGGCAGGGGGTACATGGCCGCCCCAAACCCCGAACATGCTTCTGAACCCGATAGGACGGAGTCGCCCCCAAACAAACCCTGAACCCTAACTGGTATAACCGAAACCGAAGCAATTTAGCCTTCTATGGCAGGGGAGCCGAAGCCGAAGCAATTTGGCCTTCTATGGCAGGGGGTACATGGCCGCCCCAAACCCCGAACATGCTTCTGAACCCGATAGGACGGAGTCGCCCCCAAACAAACCCTGAACCCTAACTGGTATAACCGAAACCGAAGCAATTTAGCCTTCTATGGTAGGGGAGCCGAAGCCGAAGCAATTTGGCCTTCTATGGCAGGGGGTACATGGCCGCCCCAAACCCCGAACATGCTTCTGAACCCGATAGGACGGAGTCGCCCCCAAACAAACCCTGAACCCTAACTGGTATAACCGAAGCCGAAGCAATTTAGCCTTCCTTGGAATTTATATCAACTTTGACCATCCTAAAATATCATGCAGCAGTCCCACTCTTACAAAAAGGCCCTAATTGGCGAAACAATCTTGTACCATGCATATGGTCAAATAGTTATCAGTCAATATTGAAATAATTAATATCTAAACTAATTATTGGAAAGAATGAAGACTGCAAGATTTTGTATAACTAATTCACAGATCCTAACTACAACTTCCAGCATTATTTAGATCTAAAAGAGGCATCAACTTCAGTCAAATTCACAAGAACTAATTCACAGATGCTCTTGGGGATTCAAGAATAAGTGAATAAAACAAATTTAAACTGAAACTCACAAAGAAAATGCTGCCATTAATAAAGGCAGTAAACAAGATCTCAACAATTGTGCTCTATTCCTGAAATTAAAACGAGAATCATTTTCTGACAGTACAACATAACACTTGAGTTATGTCAACATTTGTTTAGAACTGCTTCAACATTTTGTTTCATATGACTCAATACTCGTTCAAACTCATTCAACATTACTTATTATATTTTTAAACATTTAAGTAAAACTATGTCAACACTTTGTACAGAATGATTCAATATTTCTAAAGATATGTTTCCAACTTATTTTTAAGCTATGTCAATATTTAGCTACAAATGTTACAACAATTTTCTTTATATCACTCAATACTTCTGCTTAATTGTTTTAACATTTGTATTAACCTATCTCAACATTTTTACTTTGACAGGTGGAAGTTGATAACAAATTTGAAGACTGGCTAGCTATTGAGAACTAAACAGTTTCACGAATCTTTCCGATTTTTGTATTTCAAAATACGTGATTTTCCTCTATGATACTCATAGTTAATAGTGTCTCTTTAAGGAATTGCAACTTCAAATTTGTAGTCAAAACTAGTTTATATTTTTTCCGTTACTCATAGCTAAAAGAAAAGCACCCTCCGCGCGCGGAAAAGAAAAAGTAAAAACTAGTTTATATTTTTTACGTTATGAACGGAACGGACGAATCCCTCCTGCGCGCGCTAAAAAAAACACCCCGTGCGCGCGATAAACAAAGTCTAGATACTGGGCCGCGCTTGCTCTGTAGTGGGCTTTATATTCCCTCTGTAGTGCGCTAAAAGAAAAACACCCCCGGCGGAGGGAAGCAGCGGGGTGCAGGACGTGCGGATCCAACGGCTCTACTGGATCGCACGAATCTCAAATAAGTGGAAACCAACTTGAGTTCCTAGCTTCCGAGTGCTAGATAGGTTTTCCGCCCTTAACGGGCCACGCAGAAGGCCGGTATGGCTGATTTGAGGGTTTTTTTTTTGAGAGGGCATAACTCTTTATTCATGAACAGAGTTATATGGCTGATTTGAGGTGTGCGTGAGTGGGCCATTTGGGGTTGTAGTAGTGCGAATTTTTTTTATTTTAATTTTTTTTTACGAATTTTTAAAAACAACTTTTGGGTGACAGATTTGCAAGATTTTGCAAATCTGTCACCCAACCGCCGTATCATTTGGCTACGGCGGTAAGAAACCGAAACCGCCAAATCAAATGGCGTCTGTCCAAACCGCCAAATGAACCGGCGGTTAGCTACTGCACTCGCGGGTACTGTAGCTAATCGACAAATGAACTGGCGGGTAGCTACAGTATCCACGGGTACTGTAGCAACGGCACAGTTCCTTCTTTTCTATTAAAAAAAATCATAACTTTTTCATATGAACTCGAATGAAGCTAAAATTTATATGAAAATTGTAGATCTCGACGAGATCTACAACTTTGTAGTTCAAACTTTTTTCATTTGAAATCATCTTCATGTTTAAATAATCTATATAATATTCGTATCTAAAATTTGAATTTTAGATCTGAACATTGTCTCGATTATTTGAGCGCCAAAATTATTCGCAATGAAAAAAGTTTGAACAATAAAGTTATAGATCTCATCGAGCTCTACAATTTTCATATGAAGCTTATCTCCAACCGAATTCATATGAAAAGTTATAATTTTTTGAATTATAAACTGCTTTTTCAAAAAAGTTTAAATTTTTGAATTCTATCAAAAATTACTTGAGCTGAGAGCAGCTCGTAGTTCAGAGAACGCACAGCTCCATAGTTACACAGTTTTCTTTTTAAAGAGACGATACATTATGGGTGAGCAGATGATCGTTGGTGACTGGCGATATCTCTACTGGGTTAGTAAATTCGACTAGAAAATTTACAGGAAACAGTTCGGGGTTTTTAAATATCTTTTATTAAAAAATGAAATTAAGAAGACCCAAGTAATTATGCTATTGTTTGAAGCAAGCATTCAAGGTGCCGCTTAAATTCGGGGTTTTTTTTTTGTGGTTTCGGGATTGAATTGTTTCTCATGTAATTTTTCCATTGAAACATGGCATGAATGCTTTGTTTTTTTACTGAATCCGGTGCGAGTACTAGACAAAGCAACGGTCCATCGCTGAGGCAGAAGATACAAGAGGCATTTGCAGATCAGATCCATGGTCGCTTCATCCTGTGATGTAACTTTGGCATCTTTGGTAAGTACTCACAAGGTACCGTCCTTTTATGACAAGAGTTATGGTACAAGCGTGCATTTACATCAACCACATCAATGCATGTCTCCTACTCCCTCCGTCCCACAATATAAGCATTTATCGATTTTCGTGGATCACGTTTGACCATTCGTCTTATTCAAAAAATTTATGAAAATATAAAAACAATTATGATATACTTGAAATATATACGATGATAAAACATGTCATAACAAAATAAATGATATTTTTATAATTTTTTTGAATAAGACGAATGGTCAAACGTAAACAGCAGAAGTCAACAAATGCTTATATTGTGGGACGGAGGGAGTACATACCGTCCTTTTTTGAAAAAACAGTTTATAATTCAAAAAGTTATAACTTTTTCATATGAATTCGGTTGGAGATAAGCTTCATATAAAAATTGTAGAGCTCGATGAGATCTGTAACTTTGTTGTTCAAACTTTTTTCATTGCGAATAATTTTGGCGCTCAAATAATCGAGACAATGTTCAGATCTAAAATTCAAATTTTAGATACGAATATTATGTGAATTATTTGAACATGAAGATGACTTCAAATGAAAAAAGTTTGAACTACAAAGTTGTAGATCTCGTCGAGATCTACAATTTTCGTATAAATTTTAGCTCCATTCGAGTTCATATGAAAAAGTTATAATTTTTTTAACAGAAAAGGAGGAACTGGGCGGCTGCTACAGTACCCATGGGTACTGTAGCTAACCGCCAGTTCATTTGGCGGTGAGCTACCGTACCCGCGAGTACTGTAGCTAACCGCCAGTTCATTTGGCGGTTTGGACAGACGCCGTTTGATTTGGCGGTTTCGGGTTCTTACCGCCGTATCATTTGGTGGTAGCCATATGATACGGCGGTTGGGTGACAGCTCGGAAGTTGTCTTTGAAAATTCGTAAAAAAAAATTTAAAATAAAAAAAAATTCTAGTAGTGCACCAAAGCGTTAAATTGGGGGTCTGGATGTGGGTGGGCAAATTCAAGCTTATGGGCCTTGCATGGTTGCGTCTAGATTATCAAAAAAAGGCCCATAATGTTTTTGCTCAAAAGAAGAGAGCCGATAATGTTCCCATTTTTTTTTCGTTTCTTATCTTTTTTCAAAAAAAATTAGGCGAAAGAAAGAACCTATTCTCCATCAAGAATTCACGTGTTTATATATACTATACAGGACGAACAATTAGTACGTTTTGTTACGGAATACGGACATGGTCTCTAATATTGGCAACACCTGCTTCAATTGGTCTCTAATGAGGCGCGGCGGCGGGGCCTTCACCATCGCGCGAACAGGGTCGCAAGGAGGGCATCTGCGAGACTGCGACTCCCTCCGACGTCACCTCCCCGGGAGGCGACCGGGGCCCTCCCGCCGCCGCCGCCATAGCCTTCTTCTCAGCGTCGGCGTTGGCGTTGCAGAAGAAGGCGTCGAAGGAGTAGGCAATGAAGATAAGAATGTGAATCAGAATATCTCCTCATCTGTGAATGAAAATAAAAAAAGAAAGCGAATTGATGATATCTCATCGAAATTATGGCATTGTCGTTTAGGCCACATTTCGAGGGGGAGAATAGAACGTTTAGTTAAATCATCAATTCTTCCACCCTTAGAATTTTCAGATCTTGAACAATGTGTTGATTGCATTAAAGGAAAATTTGCTAAGAAAATAAAGAAAAATGCCAAACGAAGCGCGGGAATTTTAGAAATTATTCACACTGATATTTGTGGACCTTTTCCCGTGACTACTATAGATGGTTATGATTCTTTCATAACATTTACAGACGATTATTCTCGTTATGGCTACATTTACCCAATAAAAGAAAAATCAGAAGCATTAGCTAAATTTAAGATATTTAAGGTTGAGGTAGAAAATCAGCATGACATAAAGATTTAAATAGTCAGATCTGACCGTGGTGGAGAGTACTACGGCCGGCATACCCCGTATGGCCAAGTTTCTGGACCCTTTGCAAGGTTCTTACAGGAGAATGGCATAGTCGCTCAGTATTCGACACCGGGTGAACCTCAGCAGAACAGAGTGGCAAAAAGAAGAAACCGTACCCTTATGGATATGGTAAGAAGTATGATGAGCTATTCCACGCTACCGATTAGTTTGTGGATGGAGGCGTTGAAAACCGCCATTCATATCCTTAATCGCGTGCCAAGCAAGTCGGTGCCTAAAACGCCGTACGAGCTATGGACAGGTAGAGAACCCTCACTAAACTATTTTCATGTGTGGGGCTGTCCAGCTGAGGCTAAAGTATTTAATCCAAACATTGGGAAACTAGATCCCAAAACAGTTAGTTGCCACTTTATTGGCCATCCAGAAAAATCTAAAGGTTATCGTTTTTACTGTCCAGACAGACATACGAAATTCGTAGAAACGAGACACGCTGCCTTCTTAGAAGATCAGATGATCAGGGGGAGCATGGTACCTAGAAAAATTGATCTTGAAGAGAAGCGGGTTTTTGTGCCCACTCCGATCGTTCAGGAGCCATTTTTCTCGCTACCTGTGGTTGCGGCGCCAATAGAGCAGAACATTGCAGTGCCAGCACCCACAATTGTTTCCCCAGCTGTGGTCACAGCTGTCCCTCCTGTTGTGGTGACAAATGAGAATGAGGAACCTGTTCTTCAGGAACCTATCCCGCAGAACCAGATAGAACCTGCTATAGAACCAGTTGCCGCAAATGAGGGGGAGCAACCACAACCTCCTGTGGAAAATGTGCCACCAACTGAGAATCTTAGAAGATCACAGAGAACAAGAAGATCCGCTATTCCTAATGACTATGAAGTCTACAATAGCGAAGAAATGGAGATGGAAGATGATCCTACTTCATTTGAAGAAGCAATGAGAAGCGCTAAGTCGTCTGAGTGGCTTGCCGCCATGAAAGATGAAATGAAGTCTATGAGTACCAATGAAGTTTGGGACTTAGAAGATATTCCTAAAGGAGCCAAAACAGTAGGCTGTAAATGGGTCTACAAAACGAAACGTGACTCCAAAGGGAATGTAGAAAGACATAAAGCGCGACTTGTGGCAAAAGGCTTTACACAGAGAGAAGGAATAGATTATAATGAGACCTTTTCTCCCGTCTCATGCAAAGATTCTTTTAGAATAATAATGGCCTTAGTGGCCCACTATGATTTAGAATTACATCAGATGGATGTAAAGACGGCATTCTTGAATGGGGAGTTACAAGAAGATGTTTATATGGCGCAACCGAAAGGTTTCGTTGTGGAAGGAAAAGAAAACCAAGGGTGTCACCTAAAGAAATCTATTTATGGGCTGAAACAAGCCTCAAGGCAGTGGTATTTGAAATTTGATGAAACAATTAGAAAATTTGGATTTAAAGAAAACGAAGAGGACAATTGCATTTATGCAAAGGTTAAGAATGGAAAGTTTATTTTCCTTATCCTATATGTGGACGATATTCTGCTAGCAAGCAGTGATTTGAATCTGCTACTGGAAACTAAGAAATTCTTGTTCTCGAATTTTGATATGAAAGATCTTGGTGAAGCTTCGTTCGTTCTAGGAATTGAGATTCACCGAGATAGAAAAAGGGGTGTATTAGGACTATCACAGAAATCCTACTTAGAAAAGGTACTACAGAAATTTGGCATGCATAAGAGCAAGCCAACACCTGCTCCAATAGTCAAGGGCGATAGTTTTGGGAAATTCCAGTGTCCCAAGAACAAGTATGAGCTCGAAGAAATGAAATCAGTTCCATATGCTTCAGCTGTCGGAAGTTTACAATATGCACAAGTGTGCACTCGCCCTGATTTAAGTTTTATTACCGGGGTACTTGGCAGATACCAAAGTAATCCAGGCATAGAGCACTGGAAAATGATAAAGAAAGCTTTTCGCTATGTGAGGGGTACAACCGGCCTCATGCTAACTTATAGAAAATCAGATTCCCTAGAAGTAGTAGGGTATTCAGATTCAGACTTTGCAGGAGATGCAGATGATAGAAAATCCACGTCTGGATATATTTTCACTCTTGCAAATGGAGCGATATCGTGGAAAAGCTCCAAGCAATCAGTGACGGCATCATCTACGATGTATGCAGAATTTGTAGCATGTTACGAGGCCTCGGGGCAGGTCACATGGCTTAAGAAATTTATACCCGGATTGAGAGTGGTCGACAGCATAGAAAAACCACTAAAGTTATATTGCGACAATGAGCCTGCAGTGTTTTATGCTCATAACAACAAGTCAAGTGGTGCTGCTAAACACATTGACATTAAGTTTTATGTTGTTAAAGAGCAAGTCCAGGATCATGTTATTTGTTTAGAATACATCAGCACAAAGAAGATGCTAGCGGATCCACTTACAAAAGGCCTACCACCCAATGTGTTCAGAGATCACTTAGCCGGTATGGGTTTAAAGGAAAGCCTTTGATTCCTGGACAAAGAGGCCCTAGATAAGACTCTGTTCCTGAACGGAAAGGAGATCGTGGCTGTTAATCTGACAGTATTAATTGTCATGACGAGGCACGCTCGATACTCTGATCTGTGATGGAATGGACCATATTCAGATTAAGATAGAGAACCAGAAATAAGAAGAGATCAAGGGGGAGATTGTTGGATTGATCTCTCGGCCCAGCCCAACGGCAGGCCGATTCCCCCTTCCATCTACGCGCCCTGATCGGGGGCGCCCCAGCCGTTGATGACTGGTGGGCCCCTGTCGCCTGCGCTATATAAAGGGGGTGGGGGCTACGGCGCTAGACACGAGGTTCGCCGCCACAGTACCCACCTACAGCCCTAAACCCTAGCCGATCTAGAGGGGTGCGCAGGCCGACGGGAAGTTCCACCAGCGCCGCCACGACGTTGCCCAGCTGCACCGGTGGCGAGCGCGGCCAGTGTAGGTGGCGGCCCGAAGGCCACCGGCATCCGCGACGCCCTTCTCCACCGCCGGCCCCTCTCTTCACCGACACCGATTTCCTCATCGCCATCGGCGCCATGGCCGCGCCTAATGGATCGACCTCCACCAACATCAACGATGGTCTGCATCTCTACTTCTCCCTCTCTAGTTTTTAGTTATGCATATGCGCAGATGAACACCCACACCTTGTATTCATGTATAGAACTTTTGATCTCTACTGTTCTTAAGCCTAGTTGTTCCTAGAATCTAACAGGGCTCTCTCCACTCCTCCACGACCACGGACGCGCCCTGCGCCGCTGCGTCGACGCGCTTTCGGACACCACCCTGCTGTGCTCGGACTAGCGTCGCTGTCCGTGTCCTTCCCATTCTGGTCCCGGAACGCCACATCGCCACTTGTGTCTGACACCGACGAGCGCTCATTCTGTGGCTGTTCATTATTGCCGCGCTACTCCTCCGGCTGACACTGCTCGCTGTCCTCCCCCGGCTGCTGCTCCGTCTCTTCGCCGTCGTCGATCTGGGTCAAATCCTCCGCCTTCCGGCACAGGCTTCCGCCGGCGACGACAACGCTCTTGGGCTGAGACTCCTCCTCGGCGCCGTCCTCGTCGGAGCCGCCGCCGCCGCTAGCCTTCCTGGGCAGCGCGTCGTCGCCCGACCCCGCCGTGTGCGGCAGCGCAAGCACGGTCCTCTCCCTTGTCACCTTGTACGCGAACGAGGAGCGCGTCGTGTGGCGGTACGCGCTACGCGGTGACCGTGCTGGACGCCGCGTCCTCGTCCGCCGCCGCCGCCGACACGTTGCTGGAAGTGGACGTGAGGAAGGGGGTGTTTAATTCGGCGAAAAATAGAAAAAGTGGTGAAAACTTTTTGCATTGAGAAGCGTGTTCTGTGAGAGGGGGCACGGTTGTCAGTGTGATAAACTTTTTGCAAAAAGTGGAAACTTGGGGGAATTAAACACCCCCGAAGTAGGCCCCCGACGCACAACGCAACTTGTCAACCATTGAGAAAACAGCTGCTAGACCCCACAAACGGGATTGACACTTTAGCGATAGAAAACATCTGGTTTTAAATATTAGAGACGAAACTCGGACAACCTCAAAATACGAGAATGTCGAATGGAGTTTTTCCACGTTAAAATTGAGGGTCTGAGTGTGCGTGGGCCAAATTCAAGCTTATGGGCATTGCATTGCTTGCGTCTAGACTATATTAAAAAAAGCCCATAACGTTTTTCCTCAAAAGAATTGAGCCCATAATGTTCCCATTTGTTTTCTTTTCTTTTGTTTTTTTAAAAAATTAGGAGTAGGTTTTGTTACGGACATGATCTCAAATATTTGCAACACCTGCTTCAATTGGTTAAGACTTAAAGACTCCTGCAAGCTTCGCTGATAAAATGCAGATAAGGCTGTTGTTGCCTGGTCCGAGCCAGCGTTGCGTTAATTCTCCATCGATTTAGTCTGCTTGATCAGCTCATTTTCTAAAGACCAAGTGACCAACAGCTCAACAACACCCCACAGGAGTTCTCAGATTAAACGGGCGACGTGCTCTGCCTCGACGCCACGCAGTGGACGGCAGCATATATAGCAATCGATGCCGTACGTGCGTGACGGTCACTACCGGATCCGGTGATCTCGTCCCTGTCTCCACTGATGATGATGGCTCCATTAGGCCCTTTTTGGCAGAGCTCCCAGAACTGATTCTCTAGTGAATCCAGTAGGAGCTCTGCCAAACAGTTTTTCAGGGAGAAGTGATTCTCTGCTGATTCTGTGAAGTGATTATCTGAAATGAACTAAGAGGTTGGGAGCTGGAAATAGTAGATTCTCCTGATTTTGTGAAGTGATTCTTCATCCTGATTTTAACGGTTTATGTTAGAGAATTGAAGAGAATCACTTTCAGCCACAGAATCACTTCTCACAGAGAATCAGATTCTATGGAGAATCAGAATTAGATGAAGCTCTACCAAACATAGCCTTAATAAACAAATGGTAGTCGTGCGCGTAGTAGACCAAACGGTGCCTTCCCGGCGACGGAACGAGCCATCAATAGCTTCCATGTCCACACGCAGAGTCAATTGATGGCGAGATTATAAAAGCATATGTGCTCTTCTCCGTGACGTGCTAATCTTACACTTGATGAGCTTCTTTTTTTTTGTCCCTTTTGGAAGTTCACTTGATGAACTGCCAGCAAGGATATATAACAATGCATAATCTAGGCATGTGGAAGCGACCGATCGATTAGCATATGCTCTGATTCTTTAATCGGCCACACTCTGCCAGGACATGGATTGAGACCTAAAAGTCTGAACTCGCCCAAAAACAAATGAAAACCCTACAGCAAAAAAAAAAAACTCACCCTAAACAAGAGAGACCTTTGGTTAATCTGAAAATTATGAACATTACGGCGAAGAGATGCTCCCCATCCCCTGATTTGTGACGGCACGGTGACGAGTCGCTTCGCTGCGAAATTGAACGCCGGGGGGTGGGGTGGGTGTGACGCGGACCTTTTTGATAGTGAAATGGTGCGGTGTGGCGGTTTGCTGCCGCTGTCGATTCGCAACCACCGCCGCCCAGCCACGGACTTTCGGTGCTGCTGCCTTTCTTTTTCGAATCGGTTTTGATGCGTTGAGATTGAGAGTTGAGACCAACACTTTGGAAAGCCACCCCGAAAGGTACAGAGTTAATTTTTTAATTAAAAAAAGAGTTCATTATTTTTACCGAAAAGTTTTTTTTTGCGAAATTTTTTACCGAAAAGTCGCGGATGCACATGAAAGTTAATTATGAACAAAGGAATAGGTCGAGACCGTAAACATAGCAAACGAACAAAAAAGGAAATAATAAGAAAAAGGGTAAAAAGGAATAAAAGAATGCGCAGCCATGTCAGCGCCAACCTCCATTCCATTCCGACGGTTCCCGCGCACCACGCCTCGGCCACCTCCCCGCCGCCCAACGCCAGCTCAGCTGAAGAGCACGCCGGGTTTGGCGCTCGGAAGCAGCGTGCGCGGAGCAGCAGCGACAAACCGGCGCGTGCTCGCTGGCTCTTCCGCTCCATCCCGTCCCCACCGCCACCACCCTCCCCCCGCACGTCGCCCACTCGCCCACGTCTCGTCTCGTCGTCTCTCCCCATCCCGCTCCCGCGCTCCGCCTCCTCCATTCCCCTCCCCGCCCCGCCGCCTCCTCTCTCGATCGGGTGGGTCAAACACCTCCGTCTCCGGGCAACCAACCAAGCAATTCGAATCCCCCATGTCCGCCACCGCCGAGTCACGTAAACCCCTCTAACCCCCACTGGGCAGCTGTACTGTGATACTCTCTTCTCCACCGAGTTCGCCGTCGCGCTCACCGCGGATCGTTTTTTGTTTGTTCGTTCGTTCGCAGCGGAGAGCCGGGAGCGGCTGCGGCGGCGATCGGAGGCGGTGGCGTGGCTGCGGTCGGTGCTGGCGGGCTCGGGCCTGCCGCTGCCCCCGCCGGGCGCGTCCGACGACGACCTCCGGGCCGCGCTCGCCGACGGCGCGCTCCTCGCCGCGGCGCTCCGCAGGGTCGCCCCTGCTGCTCCCGCTCCCGACGAGGTAGGCCGCCGGTCGCCGCCGCCGCCGCTCCGCGTGCGGGGGCTCCACGCACGCCATTTTGGTTTGTTCGGTCGTGATCGTATCGTACTCGCTGCTGCAGGACGGAGCCTCGGCCTCGGCTGCGGCGGCGGCTGGGGGGACCGATGATGTCGCGAGGTTCGTCGCGGCCGTGGAGCGGATGGGCCTGCCCGCCTTCGCCGCCTCCGACCTCGACAGGGTACGCGTTCGGTTCTCCCTTGGATCATCGACTGCCTGGGTTCAGTGGTAAACAAAATTTCCAAAAATAATAAAAAAGAACAGTTAGAGTTCAGTTGTTGCTTGCGTGTCTGACAACATTTGCGGTAGCGTTTCAAATCGGAGAAGCTTGGACTCTGCTTTCACTGTAGGTGTGGTCGATGCCTGTAATTACTCTTCGGTTTGTTGATTGGTCAGATACTCAGATGACAAGTTAATCTGTCCTTTTCTGCTTAAACCGGTACTGGATGTTGGATGCGGCATATGCTAGCATCCAATATTCCAATCCAGAAACAGAAAATTTCATTTCTCAAACTTATGAGATGTGACTCCACTGGTACGTTGCGTGTTATCCAAATGACAGACAACATGAAAATATTGGAATGTTCAGTATCTAATATTTCATTTGTTTTATTCTTAATTTGTTCTGACATTTCATAAGTTTTATTTAATACATTAATCACTAGAAGCTTGATTCGTAATAAAATGAAGTGTAACTCCATGGTGTGTGGAAATTGGTTCTGGGCTCCACAATGCGACAAGGGTCTAAATAAATCATTTGTTCAATGATGGTTAATTTTATAATATCCGAATATGAACTTCAGCCATGTTCTAATGTGATGCATACTCGATTACTATGGTCGTGTTCTGGCAATAATCGTCAGTTATGGAATACTCCCACCTCTCTGCATTATAAAAAATTATCTACCTGCCCTTATTCCTTCACATTATTGGCATTCATCTAGGGCCCAATGTCAGCTGTGATTGTCTGTCTTCTTGCACTAAGGGATCGGTTTGGCAACCATGGTGGGGAAGAACTGCATTGTAGCCTTCAAGAAAACGGTAGCATTCCAAGCATGGAGTTTCCCATAAGGGAGAATGGTCATGGTACACAGAACTCTGGTTTCGGAGAAGAGTGCAAACAAGTCAAAGGGAAACTACAAAGGGTCTCCAAAAGTCCAGGTCCATCAGGTGAGTTTTTCTCTACAAGTCTACATGACAGCTTTCAAGGGTAACACTGTGAGGGATAAAATACTAAACAGGCTTATCCCATTAGTTCTGCTGTTTTAAAGTGTTGAATTGATCATATGTTGCAGTAAAAAGTGTAGTAATCTTTAACATAATTAAATCCATACAATTCTTGACACTTAGTCCTTGCAACGAGAGACATAAGATGTGAAGCAGGTCAGTTATCAGTTGAATAATCTTTATTTTTTTATTGTAGAACCATCCTCTCCGATGTCACGGCCTGAACTATCTTCCATTTCAAGGCATGCTGGGCACAATTTTCATGAAGACCATCTGAGACAAGGAGTTTATTCTGATATGCCTACTTCTAAAATTTCGGAGATGTTGAAATCCACCAACTTGGATGTAAGGGCAATGTAGTATTTTTTTAAAAAAGAAATGTACTTGAGACAATCATGTCGGCACAAAAATCTTATCTTTATTATTTGCATCATGGAACCAATTTCACAGAATGCTCCTACCCAGTCACTTCTGAGTTTTGTGAATGGCATCCTTGACGAGATCATTGAGAACAAGAATGGAGAAATTCCTTATGTAGGCTACTCAAAAGCAATGCAGTTAGTTGTTTCTGTTCATACTTGAAACTTTTGGTACATTTTGTTTTATACTTCTCTCATCCTTTTGAATGAAAAGGTATTGTTCTTTGTGCAGCACATTGCCTGCTTGTTGAGAAAGGTAATACTGGAGATTGAGCGGCGCATTTCTACTCAAGCAGAACACATAAGAAATGTAAGGAGTACTATTTCATACTTACTTTTCAGATTATTCCTGTTGTAACTGTTTCTTGTATTCAGCAAAATAACCTTATGAGAGCACGTGAAGAGAAATATAAATCAAGGATAAGAGTACTAGAGGCACTTGCAGGCGGGACAAGTGGACAAACACAAATAAACTCAAGTGCAGCAAATGGAAAAGCAAATGTATGTTTCAACATAAGTTGCAGACTTCCAGTTTATGTTTCAAACCTTCTAACATGAATAACATATCTCTTTCCTATATATTTTCCTTAATTATTTTTCAGGTTGTTGCAGATCACATGATGAAGTTTTGTTTCTTGGCCAAAAACTGTTTACATGTTCATGTTACTATCCTCTGCATATATTTAAATTGACTTTTTGCTACTGTTTGCTTTAGAAAATTTCATTGATATAAATCCTGCAAAACGGCCTGTAACAAAATAAGCACTGATACTTCAGTGGCATGTAGGGAGATTCAGATTAAAGGCACCACGATGGTTAAAGTTTTCCCAAACTAGGCGTGGTGTATGTTAAGCTTCCTTAGTGTGAATGACTGAATTGATTTTAATTCATTTTCATTCTTTAGATGGACAAAATCAAAGCTGAAGAACAAAGATTAGTTGACAAAGATATGTCAAGCTTGATGAAGGACAAGGAAGATGTAACTAGATTGGCAAAGGATAAGGAAGATATGGCTAGACTGTTGAAAGATAAGGAAGAAATAATTAGACTGATGAAAGAGAAGGAAGAAATGGTTACTCTGATTAAAGAGAAGGAAGATATTGGTACCTTGAAGAAGAGCAAGGTTGATGACAGAGATCAATTAGCAGATGTGCACATAGGAAAATCAATTACATATAACGACGAAATATTTAGGATGATGAAGGAGAAAGAAGAAAGTAATCATACAACTATGAAACTAAAGCTCGAATTAGAAGCCGTAAAATCATCGTATGAAGAGAGCCAGAGCCTGTTAAAATCTACGAAGAAAGACATGCTTAAGCTTCTAAAGGAAAAGGAGAATAGTGACATTACAATATCAAAACTCAGGCAAGAGCTTGCAGTTGCAGAAAAATCTCATAAGAGACATATTCAAGAACTGGAGAGTAGAGCTCTGCAGGCAAATGAAGAGTTCGAAAGGAGAATAAAAGAAGTAGAGCTCATGCTCGAAGATTACAGAATGAAAGGAAGAGATCTTGAGGAATCCTTAAAATCAAGGATTGAGACTTGGGAGCAGAAGGAAATCATGGTAAACCAATTTGTACGTCTGCAAATACAGAATGTCCAGGTAGTGACTGGTTAAATTAGTTGTTCTTGGTGTTTCTTGTAAGACATCATGAATACGTCAATTAAATTAAACTTCTCCCCTATCAGGATTTGAGGTTGTCTTCTGTTTCCATTAGGCATGAAATCCAAATCTGCCAGAAAAGATGGTCTGAAGAAATTAGTGGCCTTGGTATGAATGAGTACCACTAGTGATTTATTCCGCATTGCTTATACTTAGTAACTGGCATTTATAACTTGCATAACCATATCAATTCTACAGGACAAAGTCTTAACGCACTGATCAATGATGCTGAAAGTTATCATGCTGCTCTTGAAGAAAATAGAAAATTGTTCAATGAGATTCAGGAGCTAAAAGGTGACTGTGCAAACAAAGATAATATTATTGGATATATCCATCTCCTTAACTGTATCAATCTTTTGAGGGTGCTTATTTCTTGACTAGGAAACATAAGAGTCTTTTGCCGGATAAGACCTTTTCTTCCTGGGGAGGATCAGAAATCTACTACAATTGAATATATCAGTGATGATGGTGATCTTATTATTGCGAATCCCACACGAAAAGGAATTGAAGGGAGCAAGTCGTTCAAATTCAACAAAGTTCTTGGTCCCACTGCTTCTCAAGGTACATTAGAACATGTGACTTGTGCGATATTCCTTTGTGTTTGATATTGATGACTTTATACAGGTAAGGATCATATTTTGGAGTGCTAACATGAAAAGATCTGCCTTTTTTCTTTTTAAAGATGGGGTATTCAAGGACATTCAACCACTTATCAGATCAGTTCTTGATGGCTATAATGTTTGCATTTTTGCATATGGTCAAACTGGATCAGGCAAAACATACACAATGGTATGAAGCACTGCAAAAATCTTCACATAATTAGCTTCTCTGAGAGAAAGGGCATTTTCTATTCAGCTATAATAATGCATTCATCATATGATTTTTTTCTTCAGCTATAATAATGCATTCATCATACCATTTTCTTTTTTCATCTATCCCAGACTGGTCCTGAAAATTCAACCGAGAAGGAATGGGGTGTGAATTACAGAGCTTTGAATGACCTGTTCCATATTTCACATAATCGTGGGGATACAATTGTGTATGAAATTAGTGTTCAAATGATTGAGATATACAATGAACAAATACGTGATCTCCTTGGAAGCAATGGTCTGGAGAAGAAATATCCTTTTTTTCCCATCGGAGTACTCACATTTATTTGTTATATGTCTTGATTTTCTCTTCCAATGTTATAAGTTTACAGGTAACTGGACCCTAGGCCTGGCTATGAACTACCTAGTTTAGTTGATTCAGTTCAAGAGAACATATGTAGAAGCTTGAAAGTTAGTTGGACGTCCTTTTACCATCCATGATTGAACTATTAGCTATCTATATGCCTTGTGATAACATATCCCTTCAAATCATTTGCATGTTTACAAATTTAACTGATGCTAAGAACATTGTACTTTTCCTTTAACTTGCACACACTAGGGATTTTGAATTCCAGCCAACCCAATGGGCTTGCTGTTCCTGATGCAACATTGCATCCTGTTAACTCAACGTCCGATGTTATTCAGTTAATGAGAATTGGAATTGCAAACAGAGCTGTGGGTTCAACAGCATTGAATGAAAGAAGCAGCAGATCTCACAGGTTAATTTTCATCCTCTGTAGTCCAGTTATGTTTCCTTAGATTATTTTAAAACGATATTAAATTTGACTAATTCTGCAGTGTTGTTACCATATACATTCGAGGTGTAGATTTAAAAACTGGAGCTACTTTGCGCGGTTCACTACATCTTGTTGATCTTGCTGGGAGTGAGAGAGTGGACCGTTCTGCTGTTACGGGAGATAGACTCAAAGAAGCACAACACATCAACAAATCTTTGTCTGCTCTTGGAGATGTCATATTTTCTTTATCACAGAAAAATGCCCATGTACCATACCGGAACAGCAAACTTACACAAGTCCTGCAAAGTTCTTTGGGTGATTACTGTTGTTGAATGTTCTATATACAATTGCCTTACATCATATGTTGTTACTTACCTAAAAATCTCTTCATCTTCAGGTGGCCATGCAAAAACCTTGATGTTTGTGCAGATCAACCCAGATGCCTCATCTTATTCAGAGACTCTAAGTACTCTAAAGTTTGCCGAAAGAGTTTCTGGGGTGGAACTAGGTGCTGCGAAGGCGAATAAAGAGGGCAAAGATATCAAAGAATTTATGGAACAGGTGATAAAGCTCTGTTTTCCTTTTGCCCATCTCTTTGTTCATACCAGGGCACTACATATGGATTACATATGTTTATTCTCCAATGTGCTACTAGTCTACTATCCTTCATCTGTATACTATGATTGTTTAGAAATGGGATTTACCTCTGGATGAGACAGAATAAGATTTTTCTTCTTCTGAACTGAAAGAAGAATTGCAAATACCATTTCTCTCACCAGCACTTTTAGACATCATTTGATTTCTAATATCCTTTTCACCTGCAGCTCTCACTGCTCAAACATAAACTTGCAAAGAAAGATGAGGAAATAAACAGATTACAACTTCTCAAGACACAAACTCCAAGGGCCAGGACAGTAAAACGCGCTGATTCACCATTGAAACATTCATCCTCCTCGCCAGGCATATCTTCTCTAGGAAGCAGAATCCAACACCGAAGAACAGTGTCTGGGGGAAAAGCAATGAGCATTGGCAGTAGGGCTGGCTCTGATGCTGATAACTTCTCTGACATCAGTGACAGGCACTCTGAATCTGGTTCTATGCAGTCTGTTGATGATATTCAACTACAAAGGGGGATTATAGGACTTCCAAAGATCTCTTTAGGTGAGATGGGCCAGAATTCTGCTGACCCAGAGCTTGCTTCCTTTGGCTATGCTGATTCAGAGGAGAGGTTAAGTGATATATCAGATAGTGGTCTTTCCATGGGGACAGAGACTGATGCTTCAGTAAGCAGTATAGTTGAGTTAACGCTCTTCTCAGAGCAGGAAAAAACATCTAGCACTCAGAAAGAGCAAGAGAAGGCACCAAGAACTCCAAATGAACGGTTGTAAGTGCTCTCCATTTATCTACTGTGAAAATCCTATGATTATGGTTTCATGCTGCAAATATGTTTCTTTACTACTATCATTTTTTTCAATCTACATATAATTATCATTTAATAGGAGCACTGGGTGCTGAGATTGGCTAGCACTATTTGTTCGGTTGACCTTTTGTCTTAATTAGTTTTTTATTTATTTATTAGAACCTATTCTTCCTCATGCAGGTCTAAGGTGACCACTCGAGTCCACAAGACAACAGCACCGAAACCAGCTCAAACTTCATTATGGCCTAAACTAAGAGATCCTCCCGCTCCTAGATCTCCAAGTAAGCTCAAGTGCCAATTATATTTTATTTGGATTCATGGAGCTGAATTCCTGCTTCTGCATAAGCATCAGCAAATTGTGACTAAGTTCAAAGATAGACTGCAGATGCTAAAATTTATCGTATTCCATGCCTGAGTATAATCTTTGATGCTAAAATTTATCGTATTCCATGCCTGAGTATAATCTTTTAAAACATGAACTGAAAATCTACATGATTCAATAAGGACATGTGTATAAAAAAATTCAATGAGATATGTGACACATCACTATATCATGTCAGAAGATCTACTACTCAATTATAACATTTGTACAGCACTGAACATGCCCCCAAGTGAAGCAGAATGCCATCAAAAGTTAAACAAAAGTATTATTTGTTCAAGTAAAAGAAGGATGTGAATGTGGTATTACTAATTTTTATATGATTTCCCAACAAGTTTCAGATCCACCTTGCAAACACAAACACCAATTTACAGTATTATTTTATAAAACGGAAAACAAGATAAAGCCAGGGTAGCTATATTAGTTACCCTTGGACAGTTGGAGTAAGCTAAATCAGGTAATTGCTTGATAAGCCATGGTGCTCCCTTGACCTTTGCTTACCAGTTACTCCAATACCTGATGTGTTTACCCATGGGAACCTGTATCAGCATGTACTGTAGTAACTCAGTTTCCTAACATGTTTGATCTGATTAAATAAAACTAGTGTAGGTTCAAGTGTAGAAAAGAAGTTATATCCTTCTAATAACGTAGTGTGCTAAGGCAGCGTTTACCAACTAATGACGGGTACACATACCCACCACTGGCTTTGCTCTATGTCTCAGTTTTGGATGAACTGGCTGTTGTGGAGCATTTTTTACTAATGTAGAAATAAAGTGGAATTCATGTCTGTTATGGGTTAGATAAGCTTTACTGTGCATTATTAAAATATATAAAGCATTATAAAATGTTTTGGTGCAGAGTCAGCTGGGAGAACCTCATCTACGCAAGCAATATCTGCACCAAGAATGTCGAGTAATTCAAAGCGATGGACATAGCTCAAGTTTGATCGATTTGTTCCAGCACTAGTTTTATACTTTGCAATTTGTACAGCACTCAGAAAGTATTTGTTATGTATTACTGCTCATTGATGATGCCCTTTGCTTTTCCTACCAGTCGATGAAATTTATGGGGGACAAAAATTTAGTTGAATTACTAGTCTTATTTTCCCATTTTGAAGAAAGAGAGATACATTCTCTTTTTCTGTGTGGTGACGATGTAAATTTTTCTTGTACATATGTACATTTAGGATAGAAAAGACATTAATTATTTGTTGAAAATCGCAATAATCTTTGTTGGTTGTTGAATAGAAGTGATACTCCTTTATTTTAACAAAAGGAGCCAATTTGTGATGTTATGAAAAAATTAGCACAGTAAAGTGCCTCCTCAATTGAATTTTTTATATAAATTTGATCATTAGTCTTTTAACACGTGTTAGCAAATATAAAAATTGTATCACAATATTTCACTGTTGTTTTTAGTAGTCATAATAGTACTATCTGGATGTGTTGCCTGAAGTGCAAACGAAAACAATGTTGATCCTCTACTGCTCGACACCTCTAAACAATAGATGCGTATTAATCTTCTTCATTAGTTAACAAACTATATTACTGTTCAATTACTCTCAACCAACACCGCAGCGCAGCGATGATGGTTTTAGCATGTCGTGTTCGTTGGAAATAACATTCATGCAGGCTTTCGCCTCTCATGGATGTAGATTTTCCTATAGAATTTTCTAATAATGTTGAGATTATATGCTTTTACGGTTTGATCACATGCCGAATCCACGGTGTGGGTTAGTTTTTGTTACATACCGCCCTTCCATTTTTGAACTGCTGCACACTCTCCTCACCAGCTGGGTCCTTGTTGTCAGCCATCGAAGATGCAACAATTGCGGAATTTCCAGATCGTCCAGGCCGTGAGGATAACTAGTAGGGAGTTAAGCCCCGTCCTAAACATCTCTGCGCACAGCCCACCGCCACCAATCCTGGAACTCGTCTGAATCCTGTGATGGCGCTAGGAGCTGCAGGCCAAGGATGGATACATGATGCTCACAGCTTGATGGCTATCACCTTGTAATAATCTTGGACTGTGTCCCTCCAGAGGCTAATGCCAGATATTTACCATTATCTAAAAAAAGTAATATAAATTCCTGACTTCATTTCCCCCCTGACTTTAGGGTAACAAAATACCAAAAAACGTTTTACCATTTACAAAGATTTTATCACCCTCGCCCTTGAGACTCTGTTTGATTAAAAAATCACAGTGAATAAATAGGGCATGAATAAATTCTACTATAATAATTACGCTTAATGTTCCACAGTGAAATGGCTAGAATGCCGTTTAGGACCTCACCACATTTGGCGATGCGTGGAATATCAAAACTACACTCTATGTACACTGACAATACAGAAGTAACCCAAAAATGGAAGGAGAAAAAGGATATGCTCTTTCACAAAGAATCTCTAGAGCTTTCCCGCCAAATCGCTCCTATCGTTGCTGGAAGTTCAACTTCTTGATGCAGACTGCATACATGAACGCGAAGAACGCTGCAAAGAGCACAAGGACCGGTGCAACAACTGGCATAAAATTCTTGTGGTATCCAAAATGATGAGTTACGTAGTAGCTAATTGTTTGGTTCGATTCACCGGGGACTGAGATGATCTCTTCCAGGTCTCCATACTGTGTCACTATGAGCCCGTACACTGTCCATGCCAATGGGCAAATCCAGTAGTACCAGATCCACCATCTGGGAATTCTCTGAAACAAGAGTGGAGAAAAAAAATCAGTTTTTTTAAATCATACAAAAAAAGATCACAGGAATTGTTTGGTTGAAGAGAAAACTAACCGGTCTTGGAATGAAGAAGCCCGAGAAGAGGTTGAAGAGCGAAAAGAAAGCTGCGGCAAAGATGGCTGCAACCTCATGGTTCGGTGAGATTGAGACAGTCATCATACCATAGAAGGTGAAGTAGAGGAAGGAGAAGTAGGAAATGAAGAAGAACCAGAAGAACTTTGCAGCTGTCCATTGGAAGCTCATCATGGCATATACGATGAGGGTGTAGTAAGCTGTTTGGACAAACACATAGGGGATCTCCATGACAACCTGCGAAAGCAAAACTTGAGTGTCTGGAGAGCAGTAGCAACTTATTTATTAATGTGTTTTCTAATAGTTATATGATATCTCTTTACCTGAGCAATGGCATAGGGCATCGCAGAGTACATCCCAGCAGCCCTCTCTCGGTAGAAAACTGTTCTCTCAATTGAAACAATTGGCTGCACAGTTGAGCAATTGTTGATGCCAATAAACATCACAGCAGTGTACATTGCTCCAATAACCATCCTGAGAGTGTTTGCATCTCCCCTGCAATAGAAAGCATCGACACTTTCAGATGCTAGTAAACTAGGAACTGTAAGGATCAACGAGTGAAGAGGGTTATAAAATATACATTTTGGCGCCTATCCTCCAAAAAATGGAGCCGAGCAGTAAGGCAACGAACAAAGTGAAGGAAAATCTAACAAGGTTGTAATCTGGGCTGCGCCAATAGGTCAGCCACTGCTTCCAGAGGCAGGCTTTGAACTGTCCTATTATGGTTTGAGAGTACTGTGTAGGGAAATAAATATCTGATGTTCCTGGCACTGGTTGACTCAGCTGGTTCACCAGTACCTTGTTTTGCCTGCAAACAATACCAGCGAATACCACAAGGAATCAGTTATTGAACTTGAAAACATATTCTATACACGAGGCTTAGAATAAAGGCAACATATTTTTTCTTTTGGGAAAGAAGCATATCTATCACTTACTTGTACAGATCTGATGTTTTGTAGTACTCAGCAAAATCCATCTTTAGTCGCACTTCAGCTGAAACTGAACTGACTTCGAGCATCCATGTCGCAGGATTGTACTTATCTTTGATTTTAGGCACTCCAGGAATTGCCTAGTGGCATCATTGAACAACAGATTAGATATTTTACTTTATTTTTTTATTTCACTTTTTTTTTACATTTATTGAGGCACAAAAAGTTTAAGCACGACATGGTACCTCAAAATACTCAACCATTTTCTGGGAGTTGCGACCCAACTGTCCAGAGTAGATCACCTGACCTCCTCTTTTCAGCAATAACAACTGCACATTAGAACTCAGGTTAACATTTAATAGTTTCAAAAGTTGAACAAATTGTAAAAGTTAGTCATACTCACCTCATCAAAAGCCTCAAAGATGTCAATGCTTGGCTGATGGATTGTACAAACCACTGTCCTTCCAGTGTCAACTGTGTTTCGCACTGTTCTCATGACAATGGCTGCAGCCCTTGCATCAAGGCCTGATGTTGGTTCATCCATGAAGATGATCGATGGGTTGGCGACGAGCTCCACAGCTATTGTTAACCTTTTCCTTTGCTCTGTTGAAAGCCCAGTGATTCCTGGTAGGCCAACTAAAGCATCCTTCAGATTGTCGAGTTCCACTAGTTCCATAACTTCATCCACAAATTGCTGCAACCATTGAGACATGTTAGATGTGAGTTTGGTAAAGTGTGATGTGTAATTTACTTTAAAACAAATAAAGAATGTTATTATTGGCACTGTTTCTTGTCATATCTTTCAAATCTCAAACATCTTATAGACTTGCAGAGGAAATAAGACATGACTTACAATCTTGATATCATCAGTGATTTCTTGATCTCCAATCATTTCAGGAAGGCGCAAGAAAGCAGAGTATATCAAAGATTCCCTAACTGTGACCTGAGGAGAATGGATATCATTTTGCTCGCAGTAACCAGAAATCCTTGCAAATGTAGCTTGGTTCTTGGGATAGCCAGCAATTCTGATATCACCTTCAATATAACCCCCCGTCTTTCTTCCAGCCAAAACATCCATAAGCGTAGTCTTTCCAGCTCCACTGACACCCATAAGCGCTGTCAGCACTCCAGGCCTGAACGACCCTGTAACCTCACGCAGTAATTGGAGCCTGTTATCCTGCACTCCTTGTTGTTTCATTTCCTGGGCACACAATAGAATTCACCATCAATGTTCCATGCCAAAAACAAGCACATTGAAGATGGTGACAAATGGGACAAAAAGAACTGCTGGGAATAGTTGAAGGTGAACTCACCGCAGGCATGTCAACATAGTAGTTCACATTATCAAAAGACATGGCAAGAGGGTTGAATGGAAGAACCATTCCTCTTCTCGGAGCAGCTTCATTGCTGCCAATGGACATAACTCGTGAAATCCCATTTGATGAACAGTTGCTCAAACGCGCGCTCAATCTCATCTCCTTCATTTCCTCTGTATAATAAAACCTCAGATTAGAAGCTGATTTTCAAATTCACTACTGAGCTTTGACTTTTGTCAGAGTTGCTTACTGCTATGACCACCATCCTTTGATTTTGTGCTGCCATTTCTTACTGTCCCTCTTGCATGTCCATTGCTTTCTCCTTCCTCTGCAGTTTCTTCTGATATAACAGCTTGTGGCTTTCCAAGAGCTGAGAATTAAATAGCAGGTGAATTAGAGATTGACACAAAACCTATAATCGGCAAGTTTTTATCGTGAGGATGATCAGAGAGGAATTCAGATTATAGTTTAGGCACTTACGGTTCAGATACATGAGTGACAGAGTGAAAAGTACATTGAAGAAGATGGTGAAACCCAAGAGCGCTGCTGCTCCAATCCAGTACCAGTTTTTGTCAACAAAGATGTTAGCACCTTCAAGCATAGATACCCCTAGTCTTTTTGGAACACCATTTTGGTCCTATAAACATGAGCACGAACACCTTGTCAACAAAAATATATATTTGTAAAGTAGAAAAATCAGCACGGCCCTGAGCATACCAGTACAAACTTGTTCATCCACCGAGGAGCATAGAATTCATTGACTGCTAGTGCATTAAATCCATACATCAAAGGTGAAACCCAATAGCCCCAGATCCACCATTTAGGGATGAAAGCTGTTAACAGTGGTATGGCAAAGAAGAAAGAACTAGTCAGCACTCAGCAAGGCTTAAATATTGATCTACAGAAATGTCTGATTAAAAGAGCAGAAAAGGAAAGAAATGAACCTTTTGGCAGGAGAAAGCCTCCAAGAACAAAAAAGATAAGAAGAAATAGTGCTCCTCCAGTTTGAGCAATGATCATGGACCTGCAAAGTCCGGCGATTGCTCTGAAAAGCCCACCTGCCATCTGCTGGATCAAGAACACAAGCAGCAAGTGCTTGAAAAACCTGCACACATATACCACAATTAGCATTTATAAACTGTTGGTTCCTGAAACAGAAAATAGCAAAAAGAAAAGGACAACTATTCTACCTGTCAGCCTCTGGAGCAAACCCTATGGTGTAGTATGTGACAAGAACCCAGACAATAGATTCAATTATGGAGAATGGGATTCTGAGAACAACGTTTGGTAGTGTGAAGACCCAAGCAGGGTAAAAGAGGAGGTCCCTGTGCTTGTAGAACACTGGCAACCTTGTTATGGTCAAAGAGAGCTCAGCAAAACCATTGAACATATTGACAATCAGACTAAAGAGCAGTGCTCCAATGTAAACAAAGCCATCATCTACATTCCTCGTATGCATGTGGGTCCTTAGAAACACCGTTGATGCGATGAGGGCTACAATGATGAGCTTCACAGTTCACAAAGCAGACAATAAATGTCAGTCAATAGCGTTGGGACTTTTGAATAGTGGTACTGCAAAAAAAAAAAAGTTTGCTTACCTGTATGGTCTTGAAGATGTACACAAATGAGTTGCGCTTGATAAGGAGCCACTCCTTGTCAAAGGATGCCTTGAGGAGCTCTGTGGTTGACACCGAGTGCTTTGAGAATACAAGAGCAGCCTGATGGCAACGGCTCTTATCAAACGGCAGTGAGAGGTGGTTCTCTAGCAGGAGCCCAACATGGAATCGTTTAAACCGCTGCGCAAATTCTGGGACCGAAATGTATCTGTAAGGCCTCTGCTTGTCAGCCCAGTACTGCTCCTGATCCTTCCTTGATGTCACCTGAAAAGTAGCCAAAGAAAAGGATCTTGGCAATTGTTAAACTGGACTTTCAAAGACATAGCAAGTGACTACTAGACTAGTGGTCAGGTGCTGAATGCTACCTCCTGAAGAAAGTCTGCAGTACCCTTGCGCTCAGGGCAGCGGAATCCACAGGATTCAAAGAATTCAAGAACGTATTCACGGGGTCCCTGGTAAACAATTTGGCCTTCTGATAGTAGGATAACGTCATCGAATAGGTCGAATGTCTCAGGGGCAGGCTGAAGGAGGGACATGAGGATGGTGGCCTCGCCCAAGTGCACAATCTGCTGGAGACATTTGACGATTTGGAATGTGGTGGAACTGTCCAATCCTGTTGATATCTCATCCATGAATAGCACCTTGGTCGGGCCAACAATCATCTCTCCTGCATTACAAAATAGGCAAAAAGAAAAAATTGAACAAAACAAAAAAAAAACATTCAGCAAAAATTTATCACTCAGCGCAGCTACTGCATCCATCATCATTAGGCCTCCATTGTAATCAGTGGCTCCTACAGTAATCTGTCGGATTTTGTCCCCTTCACTTTCAATAATTTTAGAACTATCACATTCACTATTTCACTCATGTAACTCTGCAATGAATTAATTTCTACAGGATAGGCTGCCAACGAAAAGGCTACAAACCCTTTCATGTCATATCCCAAAATCATAGGAAGTGCACTGGAATTGACGAATTGTATTGTAGTAATATGTTCACTTGTACTCTTAAAGAGAAAAGGCGTGGTTACTGTTTGGATAAGTGACCATCCAACAACCACAGAATCCCTGAACCATAAGATGCAACACTACAAACTGCTGCATTCCAACCAAATGCTCATGTCCTTGGTGTGTGGACCTCAAAGGCACAGCACAAAAGCACAGGATCTTTTATTTTCATTTGTTGGAACCGCAAGACTTGACACTAGAATTGCATTGTGAGACAGATTTCAGTCTTCTAGGAATGCCACATGCTTGTGAGCTGCGAGTTTCTTTCAGGGAAATTACATGATTGAATTTGCAGCAGCTTCTAATTTTTGAATAGATCCAAATTCGATATCTATGCCAACGCCGGCATCTGCACCCACTAGACTATAAAGCCTAAACCAGAAAGAAAGAGACACAACCGTACCATCCCCACCTCTTTTTCTCATTATCAACGTGCGGTGAGCATGACATAATGATGAGCAAAGCAGTTTACGTGTAATTACCTGTAGTGACACGCTTCTTTTGGCCACCGGAGATCCCCCGCTGCATCTGATCGCCCACGATGGTGTCGGCGCAGATGTCCAGCCCCAGTATCTGCTCCCAAGAACAACGAACCAGTCAGAAATACCATCACAATCAAGGTAATTACACATCTGACAGTGGCAGAGCACCATTAGCCGGTGTCAAACGACTCCGTTAATGTCAGGAAAGCGACTGTTACCCGCGAAAATCCCCTTTTCAAACCTCACCAACCGTCCATCCTTCCTGACCATGCAAGCTGTGCCGGTGGCAAAGCTGGGAAAAAGTGGAAACCTTTGGCTTGGCATTTCGACGAACACGTCGCGGGCGTGCGCGCCGGTGGAACGATCCCCTGACACCAGTGCTGCCATCGCCATGAGCTCAGGTTGGTGCACCAACCCCCTACACGCAGCGCTGCTTGCAGCAAGACCCCACCAGGAGTGGAGAATGTGCCCCGGCCCCAAGCAGGTGAAGAAGGGCTTAGCGTGGCGTGGGTACGTGTGAGCAAACCAACCCACTGGCTACTGCTACACTTGTCCAGCACTTATCCTGGTTCTGCCTCAGCCTCAACTACTCGATGGTGTGTGTCAAAGTAGTGGACTTGGTGATGAAATCTTCTTGGAAAAATGTTTCCCGTTCCAATCTTTCTTGTTTCACCTAATCATGGCACCAGGATCCACGAGATCTATACCTGTTTGCGCGTGGGCCGTATGCGGCCATGTCTGACGTCTCTACCGGACTACTGCCTTTTTGCCCATGATTGGTTATTGGAAGCTGCATAGGGTTGTTTTGCTGTGGGAAAACAGCGGTTTTGGGTGACCTAATGCTTGGGAAAATGTCGTCGTTGGCAATCTTGTGTCAATGGCTCGATGGAAAAGTAACTCTTTTCTTTTTTTATCTTCTGGAAAATATTGACCAAAAAAAGGTCACTTGCCTCTTTTTATCTTCAGGAAAGTATTGAACCAAAAAAGGTTATCTGATATTGAACACTCAACCCATAGGTCATTTGCACATTGTCAAAAGAGAAACTTCCATTGTGGACTTTTTCTACTTCAGTAACTTCCATTGTGCATTTCCGATTAACCTTTTTACCCCCAGTGGAAATAGTAGCTCAGGAAAGTAAAGTAACGCGAGAGAGAAAAATGTTTGCAATGCCAAAATTAAAGGACTATTACCCTGAGAGTGTAATCCGTTTGTAGACTGCTCTGCACTCCTTCCACTGAAGTAGCCTGCCAACAGTCACTCGTAAAACATGATGAATAATCAGTGCATGTGCAGAAAAGAAAACTTTAACTTGGAAACAAAGCAGGCTTGGGCACTATTACGCATGATGTAATTTGACATTAGGTTCCCAGGCACAATTTCATTTTAGTGAAAACAACATGTTTCGTCGTTTATAGATGACAGATTTCGTGGTTTGAAGCAGGGGATGCCCCACTCGTTGGGAATTTGGGACCATGATTTGAACACCGCAACTAAAACTTGCAGCTTGTTCATGTCAGTTTCTTATAACCGATGCTTTGCCGCGACAAGCTTGTGCATGCTGAATGCTGATAGACTACCACCCCATACTCTTCAGTGTCCCTGCCCTACCTTCATGAAGAGGTCGACTTCAGGCTCCGGCCGGATGCCGGCCTCCTTCTCCCTCCTCGTCAGCTCGGTCATGAGATCTGCTCCATCGATCATGGTTAATTCTTCACGATTAACCAAGCAATTCTGCAATAATGTAATGGAGCAGGTGTGTAGTGTACCGTATTTGGTGCCGACGCCCTGGCACCTGGCGGAGAAGTCGAGCGTCTCCTTCACCGTCATCTCGCCGACGTGCACGTCGGTCTGGCTGATGTACGCCGCCGTCTTCTGGGGCACGAACTCGTCCAGCGCGAACCCGTTGTAGGTGACCTCGCCGGCGCGCCGGAGCGTGGGGCCCAGCTTGCCGGCGAGGGCGAGCAGCAGGGTGGTCTTCCCCGACGACGGCGGGCCGAGCAGCAGCGTCATCCGCGACGGCCGGACCACGCCGGAGACGTCCTTGAGGATGGTAAGCGTGGCCTGCCGCCCCAGCCGGACGCCGCAGAGGCCCAGGGCGCCCTCGGCGATGTTGCGCGCCGCGTTGAGCAGCGTCGGCAGCGCCCGGCTGCCCACGTGGCACTTGGCCTGCACCGTCAGCTGCTCGAACCGCACCTCCACCGTCGGCAGCTCGATGCCCACCCTGCAGCATTTTTTTTTTTGGTTCAATTCGCTTCCGGCCGGAAATTGAGCGAAAATGTCTTGGTTCATTCAAATTCAGCAAAGTTTCATCAAATATTTATTTTAAATGGAAACGGAAATGCTTGGCGTTATGAATGTTGTTGCCTTGATGGAGTAAGCTAGCTGCTCTGTAGAGGTTTGGTTGTCAACTTTTAAGCAGGACCTTTGGGACCAGAGGCAGACTGAAGAACCTATTGTTTTGGAATCATCACATCCAAAGTGCACACTTTTATAATTCTTTTTATTTTTTATAAAAAATAAAACAAGTGTGCTGGTCCTATTCTAACTTGGTGCTACTGATGATTCTTCAAGTGTGGAGACTGGAGACATGAATACTCCACCAATTAATCCTTGAGAAACCTCGTCATGCACATGTGGTGGATGACCTCGTTAATAAGGCCTCGCCAGCTATAGTTTTTCTTTCTTTCTTTCTTTCTTTCTTTTGTTTTGAGAAAAGGCCCCACACCATAGTTGGGTTCAGTACCGCTAGCATGCATGGCTATTTGGGTTTGTTCAACAGCAATGGCCTTGTGGCACAAAAACCCAGCAGGAAAGCCAAGCAATTGCAAAGGAAATTAAGGGGCAGAAAGGGAAGGCCATCTGCTGTTCCAGTGACACCCCATCAATCAAGCCGTCAGCTAGCCCGTCAGTTCATGGTGGGTGCTGGTTAGCTGAAGCACAATGTTCTAGATGCATGCAGTATCCAAAAAAAAAATTTTGAGAAGTTGTAGAGGTATATATTGATTTATGACGAAGGAAGGGGAACCATATTCTTCTACCCAGCACATGAGAACTCAAAAAAGAGCAAAAATACAAAAAAGGTGACAGTTTATTTCTGAGAACAGGGTAAAAGGTAGTTTGAACCAAATATTTTGTTATAGTGGTTTGAACCAAATGATTGTTTTCAGAGTTCTCGACATCTGAGAAAAGGTACGGTACAGGATGCATCTGTGTACATCCCTTGATTATTTTCTTCTTTTCAGACTTGATGTTTTGTGTGTGTACGGTAGACACTTTTTTTTGGAAGCAAGGAAGGACAGACTGAAGGTCGCTCTCAGATCGTACGCTTGACGAATGCCTACTGAAGTGAAGAGAAGAGATTAGTAGATAACACTATGGCCATAGAAAATGCTCTCTTTTTTTTGTGTGTGTGTGTGTGTCCGTGTGGCCTGTAACGGCAGCCTGCACAGCAAGCAAGTGAAGAACCTATTGTTGTGCACGGCCATCCAATTCCGGTCGAAAAGCTTGTCTGAACCGTGCACGGTCCAGTGCTGTCGTCGTCGGGGAGGATGAAGCGAGAGGAGAAAGCAACAAGACGGCAGGGCACACAGAGAAGACGGCTCGACGGCGAGTGCTGCGTACCTGTCGATGCGGTTGCGGAGCTTGTGGAGGAAGCGGTGGTTGTCCTCGTCGGCGACGCGGAAGACGCGCTCGATGAACTCCTGGCGGTCGCCGACGCCGAGCTTGCGCACGTCCACCTCCCGGAACTGCTGGTGGGGCTTGTCGGCGTCGGCGGCGGAGGAGGAGAGGATGGCGGTGCGGACGCGGCTGTAGGTGGGCAGGCGCTCGATGGCCGCCCAGCGCAGCGCCTCCTCGTCGTCGTCGCGGCGGCCGCTGCGGGAGCCGCCACGGCTGCCGCGGGAGCCCCATTGGTGGTGCGCGTGCGGCGGCATGAAGGCGTCGTCGACGCCCCACGCCTCCATGCCCATCCCCCGCCCGATGCTCCGGCTCACCCGCCGCCCCGACTCCCACACCTTCTCCATCGTGCTCTCCATGTATTGCCGGCCGGCGCGCGGTCTCGGGTCACGCCGCCCGTGCTTCCCGTGATCGAACGTCTCTGCGGTGACGGCCCGTGTTCTTCGATCGCTCTAATGAGCCAGGCAGAGACGGACAGACGGACGGCTGGTGGTGGCGTTACGCGTGTGCGAGAGCTGGCAGGCTGGGGTGGTGCTCTGGTTCTGCGCGGGCACGTCAGTGCGGCAGTTGGTGGTGCCGTGGGAGCGCCATGATCGAGTAGCTAGAGAGCGGGGGCGGAGGGGAGGGAGGGGGAGCTAGTGAGTGGGGCGGGCGGGCGGCGTGGGGTGGCGAACTGGCGATGGAGGCGCGCGCGTTTATATGCGGCTCGCGCGCGCGGAAGCTAGGTGAGGGGGTTGGCTGTGAACTGAACATTAACCTGGTCAGGTTGGCTACGAGCTTTGTTTGGTTTATTAAGAGAGAGAGAGAGAGAGAGAGAGAGACGGTGGTGTTGCGCAGCGTGGGTGTGGGTGTGTGATTCGTATGCGCCGGGTTGGTGGAGGCGGGCGGAAGGCCGAAGACGGGAGGGAAGAAGTCGGGGCTGGAGTGGAGAGGGACTGGGGGATCTGGGAGCAGCGCGAGTGGACCGGGGTGGGTGGGTGCAGGCGCGCGGCGGGGCCGGGGGCATCCATCTCCATGGAAACCGGCGCAGTTGGTGGGCACCGGCGGCGTGGTGTGGCGTCTGGGTTCGGCTGGGCGCGGAGGGCGGAGGCGGAGCGGAACCAAGCCCGGAGCCCCCGACCAAACGTCCGGGGGCACCGGACGGGATTACAGCCTGTTCGGTTGGTTGGTGGCTGGTGATGATTTGTTATGAGAGAAAAGTACTGCTGGCTGGCTGATGGCTGGTAGCTAGTGCTGATTTGTTATGAGACTGAAGTACTGCTGGCTGGTGGCTGATAAGCCAAGCGAACAGGCTGATCTCAGGGTCTCAGGTCTCTCGAGTCTCAACCGGCCGGCCGACCAGCTGCCTCGCCTGGTGCATGCAGCGCGCGCCACCTTGCGTCGTTGCGTGTGGTGCGCACGCTGTTGGCACTTCCCTGCTGCTGTTCCTCCATTCAGAATCTCCATGCCGACTTGTAGGCTGTTGGTTGTAGCCACAGCCACAAAGTGTGTTCCTCTGTGCATGTACGCCAACGAGCTAGTGTTTTTTTTTCCCCTGAATACTAGTAGTACGTTACGGGGTCTACGGTCTACTCAGCACCACCAGCCTCTGGGGCGGCTAGCCACTGTTTAACGAGTACTTCACTCCCGTTTGAATAGAAAATTAGTAGCTTCTTCACACGTGGCTAACTGGCTATTGACATACGTAAAGATTCTTTGCGGTACAAATAAAACCATATCTATACACGGTGAAGTTCAACATCAGCTTGTTGGGCTCCATTTTTTCGAATGCTCCCCTTCACAACAATGACGTGCCAAAGGGTCGTAAACAATTTCTTAGTTTTCCAAGCATCCTCGTGAACTAAATTGATCCCTGTGTTTGTTTTCCAACCGCTTTCTCGACTCCATGGTTAATGGACTAATATACCCATGAAGTATATAATCTATTGTCACATGCTACTAGTATGATCAACATGGTTCAATTCAAAGCACAAGGCGGCATTAGAGGGCATTATGTTGACAGCATGCATTGTATATACTAGTTAAACAAATAAACACTGTACTGAACTCGGTCGGTTAACCTATCTGTTTTTCATGCAGAAATGTGCACCTAGCACACAGTGCAAGTTCCGCGCCGGTTCAGCAGTTTCCGACATAGAACAAAAAGCCGGACCGGAGATCGAACCGGTCAGGTTACTGGTTCAATGGTTCACTGGTCCAACCAGTAGTTCACTGGTCGAACCAGTGGTTTAATAATTAGCAATATAATATTAATTTTTTATAACTTGTATGAAAAATATGCATCTTTCGCAATAATTTATTCGTAAACACATCAATTATGACATAATAGATGGAAAACATAGCAATATCACAATAATTTATGGTCCTAAGTTTCAATTAACACCTAAAAGTCAAACTAATGACTGGTTCACTGGTTCACTGGTTCATTGGTTCACTGGTTCAATACAAAAACCGGCCGGTTCAACCGGTTCACACCGGTTCAATTGCATAACTGGTCTTTTGCTTGAACCGAACCAGTCAGGTCACCGGTTCATGGTTTTTCTGGTCCAACCGGTGAACCGGTTCGGTTTTTTGTTCTATGGTTTCCGATACGTGTATGCGTCCTCCTGTACATGTTGCTCCCCAATGGGGACAGGAAAGGGCTACTACTAGATTCCAGCGAGAAGAACGTGGTCAAAGGGCCTCAATGGGGCTCTGATCTTAATATTACTTTTAGGATCATATTGGACTCGATTTGATGCTTACAGAAAGAAAAGCGAGCGTGACAATCGTAGGGCAATGCCCTTTGTTCTCTCCAGCTATTTTTCTATATAAAGCAATAGTCTCGGACCTCTGAGCACACACGACCAAATTTTACAACATCTTTAGCTTACAAGCAGACCACACAAATAAAAGTTAAGTGTACGCAAACAAAATAAATCTAATATTGTTCCAACAACCATTCTTAAAACTTAACAAAGATATCCAAGATAACGACCACCGGCGTCTTGTTCAGCAAATGGGTAGTCTCCCTTTTGCCCTCATGGTGCAACAAGGACCAAAATCAAATCCCACCAGTACTTTCTCGTAAAAACCATATGCATAAAAAGAATGAACTGTTTTATCAAAAAAATAAAATGCCCACGCAAAAACAGCAACCGACCATAAATCAACCTTATATCTTTGTTACTTATAACCACTAACCATTCTCGAGCATATGGGCTATCTATTGACTTGATCGGGTTAACACAGTAGCTATATAAGCAACTCTTCAAATAGTTTTGGCATATTAACAGTAAAAAAGATGCTTAATTGTATCATTACAATCACATAATAACCAACATTTTTAACTCCAAGACCGGTTCATTTGAGTTAAGTCATTTGTTAAAATAAACGCCTCATTTGAGGTATAAAGGAAGATCTTTATTTTTAGAGAGGTTTTTATCTTCCAAATGAATTTGTTTGTGAAGGAAACTCCTTATTTATGAGATACTGATACATACATTTCACCATAAAATGACAATGACTATGTACGTCCTAGGAAAAATTACCCTCCCATTAGAAATTTGGCACTCTTCTATTCCAAATTGTAAGTCATTCCAACTTTCTTGGAAAGTCAAAATATCTCGAGTTTGACTAAGTTTATGCAATAACGTACTAACATTTATGATACCAAATAAGTACTATATATATTTGATTTTTATTAAATATATTGTAGTATATCTATTAATGTCATAAATCCTTATAATTCTCTTCATAATTTTGGTCAAACTTAAATCCCTCAACTAAGAAAAATCTCCTTTAACTTTTAACAAACCTTTTAAAGAATGCGAGTCTCCATAAATAATTTGAACCTGAGAGAAATATTTTTGAATTCATATTTTTCTATGTAAGTTGTGCTAATAAGTGCAAACTATCAACGTGTTTGCTGACATCATTTTCATACTAACATCGCGATGCTTAATTACTTTTGATCTCTGGTGCTCTTGACCGAGATCAATTTCCTGACACATAATTTCGCGCTGTGTCTGTTCTCTTGAAAAAAAAAGTTCGGTGTATGGAAATCTACGAGGCATGGTTTTTTGGTGATCATGATCAAAGTCCGTAAATTGCAGTTGATGCTTGGTATTTTTACATGGAGGTTCCATGGGCATGATGTCATGCATTTCAGCATTTGTGAATAAGCTACCTACCTCACGTAAAGATAGCTAGTAAAGCTACGAAGAAACATTCACATAGTAAACCGGGAACAATGCAAGTACCTGTCCCTTGCTCTGGTTTCAAGTAAAAGGGTGTTATCCTGTCCACACCTTGTCGAAAGAAACTGTAGGACTCTGAGAGCATATCTGCGACAGTCTCCAATTCCTTAATCCACCTACCGTATTGGGAGGGTTATTGAAAAAATACTGCTCCATTAGATCCCCATTATTTTTCTCTTTTTCCAATAATTATTGAGAGAAACCAATAATCCACTCCAATTTTCCCAAAATAGAGGGGGAGTTGTGACTCTCTCAATACTGTAGTTGGATTGGGATAGAGTTATTGGGGAACTGCAAAAGCAACTCTCCCAGTAATCATGAAAGAGATATTGGGACATCCCATTAGGTGATTATTAGAAAATAGTTATTGAGAAACTGCTGGAGACGCTTCTTACATACACAGAAATAAAAAAGGACTTCAGAAATAAAAAAGGACCGTGAAGTGTAATGACTCACGAGTAGCACAACGAACCCTGTGTGTAACCGGAAACAGGAAACTTTTCTCCAGAGTCCAAAAGCGACCTAACCAACCCGACTTGGCTACCAATCAATCTACCATCTTGTGGTCGCAGAGGTCCGGAACCTGGAGCACATTTTCACTCGTGACAGCATCAGAAGGCGACCTGTTTGAGCTCCTGACAAGAGAAGTGTAACGTTTCGACCCCTCGGATCCAGACCCGCTTATGTTTGGCAGCTTTCTAGGACCTTAAGACTTTTCTCACAGACCAACACATATCTTTTCTGCGCACTTTGTCCTCACTCATGCGCACCCGGGAAGAACTTCCCGGTCGGTCACCCATCGCTCCAGGCCAAGCACGCTTAACCTCAGAGTTCTTTTGCAGATGAGCTTCCGGAAAAGAAGTTGCAACTTGTTGGTATGAGTATTCTATCAATCCTATTAAGCCTTGGGCCAGGATGTCACATCCCCCTCTTTAGAAGACCGACGTCCTCGTCGGTCAACCCCAAGCCAGGAACGTCCTCTCTTGGTCACATCCGTGTGCCCAGTACCAGCGCATGTGCCATGCTATATGACCACTCTGGGCTCACACCAGCCATGCGCACCATGCCTGCGCAACTGCGACCCCACGCGCCCGTGAAACCGTGAGAGTCGGCTTTGATACCAATTGTAACATCCTGACCCTCCGGATCCGGGCCCGCTTACGCCTGGCAGCTCTCTAGGACCTCAAGACTTTCCTCACAGACCAACCCATATCTTTTCTGCGCACTTTGTTCTCACTCATGCACATTCGGGAAGAACTTCCCGGTCGGTCACCCATCGCTCCAGGCCAAGCACGTTTAACCTCAGAGTTTTTTTTTGCAGATGAGTTTCCAGAAAAGAAGTTGCAACTTGTTGGTATGAGTATTCTATCAATCATATTAAGCCTTGGGCCAGGATGTCACTTTGCGAAGAACCGTCCAAATTATCTTGATTAAACCGAGTTATCATCCTTTGACCAACCCGGATTAAGCAAAATAATCCCGGTAGTCCCCGGTACGCGTCTCGAGCATCGCCCAGGAACAACACGCATACCGTTTTTACATCTCATGGCGACCATCACATGGATACAAAAGAGAGCAAATTTTAAACTTTAGATTACAAGTCTTGATCATACTACAAACTCTCAGGTTAACCACTACATCTAAAACTAGAACATGAGAGCTACACTAATTAAAATGGAGATCTTAACTAATTTAGATGTAGCCTAGGTCTAAGTGTAGCTATCCTATCATATTTTTCTTAGGTTGAGAGTTAAACGCAGCGAGAAAGATAGAGAGTATTAAGAGGCAATAATGATGTCCTTGCCCATAAGACACCACTTGCGTAAGCTCGAGCGACTTCCACCGTCCATCCACTTAGCCGGCTCCGGCGGGATGAAAGTGGTCATCACTCCTAAGGGAGAAACCTGCAAAACAACTTAACGGCAATACCGTAAGTACATTTCATACTTTCAGGTGTGGGATATAGGTACCCCTGGGCCCACTACCGACCTAGTAGACTGTCGGCCTGGACCCACGTCCGACAACGATGTGGGCCGACCCCGGGCCGGCCCACGAGGATCTCCGGACTTGACGGACAAGATCGGTGAAGATTTAGCCCGCAAGGCGTGCAACGATCTACTCGGATCTCACCCAAAGATCACGAAGATTATGTTACAACCAACTTAGATTAGTTTCCTAATTAGAGCCGAATATGATTAGTGATAATCGACTTGTAAACCCTAGGCCGTCGGCCTATATAAGACGGCCTAGGTTGACCCCTTTAGATGATTAAACTGTACTAAACTAGACATAACTGATGCAAACAAACACCTTAACTAGATAGTACATATCATAAGAAATCTAGTAAAATTGAGTTCGTAATTTTTGGACTAACAGAGAATTAATTAACTATTAAACAATATTAAAGCATATTTAAATAAATTGGGCAATAATATAATTATTTTAGAAGCAAACACATTTTTAACAGATAGAGCACATCATGGTGCAACTAATACAATTTGTTTCATATTAATCCAAGCTATATTTAATTTTATATGAATTATGCAAGATACCATATGTTTATGCGATAAAACAAAAAGGCTGATTGGGCTACCACTACAATACCGGCGGATCATCCGCCCCTGGAGGCAGACCGTCCGCCATACAAGTGCGAATCGACGTCCAGAAACAATCTGGTTCTGTGTGGTCGAGGGCAATTCAACTGCGGACCGCCCACTAGTGAAGGGCGGACCGTCCGCTGTTAAAAGTCCTGGAGATGTGAATTCTCGATTGGGTTCTGTGTGGAGTTTGGGAAAGAACCGCGGACTGTCCGTGGGTGAAGGATGGACCGTCTACCTTATAAAACCGAAAATCATGACTTCGTGAGTTTCTGTGTCATCGGGGCTATGGCTCGCGGACTGTCCGGCTCCAGGTCGCGGACCGTCCGCGTGCCGGCCGAGGCTCGCCGGCGAGGTCGCCGACGGCGACTCCCGCATCGGTTTTGAGTGCGGTTTGTTCCTATAGCTTCCTTAGGTGATGGGGAACTTGTTTTGGGTGGGGGATTTGACATGCATGAGAGTTTTAGAGCTCGAGGCCAACAATGGTGATATGGCCATGGATGGGCTATGGAGCTTGATTGAAGGCAAAAAGGAGAGTGTGAGCGGCGAGGGGAGCTCGCCGGCGACGAGTAGAGCACGAGCAATGGGCCGCTCGTTGGTGTAGGACGGCGTTGGAGTAGATCGACTCGAGTTCATCCATTAGAGCTTGGAGAAGATGAAGTAGAGGAAGAAGAAGCTTGGGGATGGCCTTCTCCTTGGTCTCTGGCGAAGAAGAGGTGGTGGAGAAGCTCACCGGCGACGTCCTCCGGTGTTCCCCTGGCCAACTCCGGCGAGGGATGGTGGATTTGGTTGTGGATGGAGAGTTCTCCCTCCATGGCTTGGGTTGGAGAAGAGAGCAAGAAAGAGAGAGGAGCTTCTGTTTTGAGGAGGAGGCAGGGAGGAGAGGGGAGGAGCGCTGGGTGAAGTGGAGCTCGAGTGGAGCCTCGTAGGGGCGTGTGGCATAGGTGCTCCGTGGGCTCGACACGCACGCAGGTGCTCCTCGCGGACCGTTCGCGGTAGAGGGGCGGACAGTCCGAGGAAGAAAATCACGTAACTTTCTTCTTCTGTATAGAAAATTGCTCCTTTGCTCCAACTTCCCAAGTTGGTCTCCAAGCCTCCAAAAATTCCGCCGATTTTTGTGTTGATAATTGAACTCAAGAGCAACGGAATTGGTAGAGAAGCTAGTGTAACTTTGGAATGAAAATTCTTCCCAGAATACTAATTTGGGGATTTTGGATGAGTTGTTTGGCCTCAAGATGGTTTCCTAAAATCCGGAAAAAATTACCTAAATTCATATTATGGAAAGTACTAGTTTACCATGCAAATTACCGGCATAAGTTGTATATGGAAAATGCAAGTTGCTTCATGATGCATATGTTTATAATTTGTTTACTAGTTGAATTCAAATCCAAATGCATTCAAACAAAGCTCAACCATTTCATGATCCCAAACAATTATGCTCATAATGCTATGCTTAACATATTCATTACAATTGGGTCGTTACAAGAAGCAGGACAAACCAAGACACTTACAAAAAAGAAAAAAGATGCAGCAACCAAAAAAAAAAGATCAGTACTTGAAACGATGAAGATCAAAGAATGTACATGCCCTGTGTCCTCGCCCTCTCTTGCAGTGCCTGCACTGTGCTCCACTATACTGCAACCGGTACGCACCACTGCCGAGTGGCGACCGCGGCTGGCCGAAAGTCGCACGCGCGCGATGGAGCTTTGCACATGCTTGCACTGCGTCCGCTGATGCATGCTGATCTCAGAGGTTGGAAGTTTGATCCACCGGGACACGTACATGCGTCACCGCACGCTGCTACTACGGAATAAGTTAAGGATGGAATAAGGTTTTCGGTCACGATTTTCACGGCCGGTTATTAAAAAAACAGTATTGAGATATTTTTACAGCCATATAGATGGTGCCATATCTGCAAAACCGGCTATAAAGATAAGTTATGAACGGCACAAATAAACATTCTACAGCAGTGGCGCAGGTCGATCGTCGCCTGGTATACGGCGCTGAGTAGTTGAGCAATGTACAGACACTCTCGCTGTGGCCTGCTCAAAACTTGTACAGCCAGTTAAATATTTTTGAGTTTTTCAGATCGCAAGGCGCGGCGGCAGGTGCGTATGATTGGGCGCTTGTCCTGTTCAGGGTGCTCTTACTTCACACTACTGGAGAAACCACATTCGGTTCCCCCCTTTAGTCCCGGCCATATTTGGTACCGGGACTAAAGGGAGCATTAGTCCCGGGTCCAACTGGGAGGGGAGGCGCCTGGGGGGCCTTTAGTCCCGGTTGGTGGCTCCAACCGGGACTAAAGGGTACCTTTTAGTCCCGGCTGGAGCCACCAGCCGGGACTAAAGGGTGGCGCGCCCTTTAGTCCCGGCTAGTGGCTCCAGCCGGGACAAAAGGGGACCTTTTAGTCCGGGTTGGAGCCACCAACCGGGACTAAAAGGTCCTATAAATATCATCTTCCTCCCCCAGCCCGGCCGAGCCATGAACACAGAGCTCGTTCATGGGGCCGGCCGGAGTACAGGGGAGGTTATGCCTATTTTTTCTCGGATTTTGAAGATTTAGCTCCTCCAAGTGGTCTAAAAGAAGCATATCTTCATCCTCTCATCTTTTACGGTTAGTATTTCTTGTTTCATCCTTTATACATATAGAAATTTGAGTTTTAGTGGAATGGAGAAATGGGGAAGTTTTGTTTTTTAGCACAATTTAGTTTTAATTTATATTTATAGTTTAGTTATTTATCCTAATTCATTTTTTACTTTATTAATTCATATTTGTACTTTAGTTAATTAGTTAATTCATATTTATAATTTAGTTAAGTCATATTGATACTTTAGTTAATTCATATTTATATTTTATTTAATTAAAATTTATAATTTAGTTAATTCATATTTAAACTTTACTTAGTTCATATTTATAAATTAGTTAATTCATATTTATACTTTACTTAGTTCATATTTATACTTGAGTTAATTCATATTTATACTTTAGTTAATTCATATTTATACTTTACTTAGTTCATATTTATACTTTACTTAGTTCATATTTATACTTTACTTAGTTCATATTTATACTTTAGTTAATTTATATTTATACTTTAGTAAATTCATATTTATACTTTACTTAGTTCATATTTATACTTTAGTTAATTCATATTTATACTTTACTTAGTTCATATTTATACTTTAGTTATTTTACACACTTTGATTATAATTTATTGCTTAAAGAATCATATTTATACTTTACTTAGTTCATATTTATACTTCAGTTAATTCATATTTATACTTTACTTAGTTCATATTTATACTTTAGTTAATTCATATTTATACTTTAGTAAATTCATATTTATACTTTACTTAGTTCATATTTATACTTTAGTTAATTCATATTTATACTTTAGTTAATTCATATTTATACTTTACTTAGTTCATATTTATACTTTAGTTATTTTACTCACTTTGATTATAATTTATTGCTTAATGAACTAGGATGGTAATTTTCATTTATTTCAAAAATAAACTTACTATTTGTACTAATTAAACATTGTCTAATCTTGCAGATGGACCGGCAATGGATGTATAACGCCGACAGACGTTCAGGTGACTTCTTTCAAGGCATGCATCATTTTCTAGATGTGGCAGAGCAAAACAAGAAAAACGGATTCATGAGTTGCCCCTGCGGGGTCTGCAAGAACCTGAAGGAGCACAGTTCAAGAAAGGTCATTCACAGCCACTTGATTAGACACGGTTTCATGCCTGGCTACAGTTGTTGGACCAGCCACGGAGAAAGAGGTGTTATAATGGAAGACGGAGAAGATGAGATTGATGACAACATTCTCGGATTTGCTGAATACCCTGCTTTTGCTGATACTACAATGGGTGATGCTGAGGAAGAAGATGGAGAAGATGCGCCTGCAGATGATCTTGGTCAGATGTTGCAAAATGCAAAGGACACAAGCGAAACTGAGAAGGAGAGATTGAAGTTCCAGCGCATGTTAGAGGACCATCGCAAACCTTTGTACCCGGGTTGCGAAGAGGGACTCAAAAACTCGGGAGCACATTGGATTTGCTGCAATGGAAGGCCAAAAATGGTGTATCGGACAAGGGCTTTGGTGAGTTACTAAAAATAGTGAAGAAGATGCTTCCTAGGGACAACGAATTGCCCTCGACAACATACGAAGCAAAAAAGCTCGTTTGCCCGCTGGGGTTGGAGGTGCAGAAGATACACGCATGTCCAAATGACTGCATCCTGTATCGTGGTCCCGAGTACGAGAAAATGGACGCGTGTCCGGTTTGCGGCGCCTTGTGGTACAAGATCAGAAAAGACGACCCTGGTGATGTAGAGGGAGAGCCTATCAAAAAGAGAATTCCTGCGAAGGTCATGTGGTATTCCCCTATAATACCACGCTTGAGGCGTTTTTTCAGAAATAAAGAGCATGCTCAGATGATGCGATGGCACAAAGAAGAGCGCAAGCGAGACTCAAAGTTGAGGCACCCTGCCGATGGATCCCAGTGGAGAAAAATTGACCAAACATTCAAAAACTTCGCTGAAGATCCAAGAAACCTAAGGTTTGCTTTGAGTACGGACGGCATGAATCCTTTTGGTGAAATGAGCAGTAGCCATAGCACTTGGCCCGTGACTTTGTGTATGTACAATCTTCCTCCATGGCTCTGTATGAAGAGGAAATTCATGATGATGCCTATTCTCATACAAGGCCCGAAGCAACCGGGCAACGACATTGACGTGTATCTAAGGCCATTGGTTGAGGAACTTTTACAGTTGTGGGGCGAAAATGGTGTACGTATGTGGGATGAGCACAAACAAGAGGAATTTAACTTACAAGCATTGCTGTTTGTAACCGTCAATGACTGGCCGGCTCTTAGTAACCTATCAGGACAGACAAACAAGGGATATAGGGCATGCACGCATTGTTTAAATGATACTGAAAGCATTTATTTGAAACATTGTCGCAAGGTTGTGTACATGGGCCATCGTCGATGGCTTCCAATGAATCATCCGGTAAGAAAGAAAGGCAAGCATTTCAAAGGGGAGGCAGATCGTCGTCCCAAGCCTATGCATCGTGATGGAAAGTACATATTTGCTATGGTAAAAGATCTAAAAGTTATTTTTGGAAAGGGGACAGGTAGCGTTGCTGTTCCAAATGATAGTAATGGGATGGCACCCATGTTTAAGAAGATGAGTTTATTTTGGGAGCTACCATATTGGGAAGTCTTGGAGGTCCGCAACGCAATTGATGTCATGCACCTGACGAAGAATCTTTGCGTCAACTTGATAGCCTTTCTAGGCACCTATGGTAAGACAAAAGATACACTGGAATCACGCCAGGATCTGTAAGATATGGAAGAACGACATGCACTACATCCTGAAGAGAGGGACAATGGGCGAAATTACTTGAGTCCTGCCAGCTTCACTCTAAGCAAGGAAGAAAAGAAAAGCATGTTCGAATGTCTCAATAGTATCAAGGTGACCTCTGGATACTCTTTGAACATTAAGGGAATAATAAATGTGCCAGAGAAGAAATTTACAAACCTAAAGTCCCACGACTGCCACGTGCTCATGACACAGCTGCTTCCAGTGGCATTGAGGGGAGTTCTGCCAGAGAATCTACGATTAGCTATCGTAAAGCTATGTGCATTCCTCAACGCAATTTCTCAGAAGGTGATTGATCCAGACAATCTACTGAAGTTGCAGGTTGATGTGGCCCAATGTCTGGTGAGCTTCGAATTGGTTTTTCCACCGTCGTTCTTCAACATTATGACACATCTACTAGTTCATCTTGTCAAAGAGATTGAAATTCTGGGTCCTGTCTTCTTGCATAATATGTTCCCTTTTGAGAGGTTAATGGGAGTGCTAAAGAAATATGTTCGTAACCGTGCTCGACCAGAAGCATGCATATCAAAGGGCTACGGAACAGAGGAGGTCATCGAGTTTTGTGTTGACTTCATCGATGATCTCAAACCGATTGGTGTTCCTGAATCACGGCATGAGGGGAGACTCGGTGGAAAAGGAACAATAGGAAAGAAGGTTGTCGGTACTTGGGATGATGATTCTTTTAACAAAGCACACTACACTGTTCTACAACAATCATCCTTGGTTAGTCCTTATATAGATGAACACAAGGAGCTTTTACGCACTGAATTCCCGGGGAAGTCTGAGGTCTGGATTACACGTCAACACATTGATACTTTCGCCGATTGGTTGCGGAAACATCTAATGCGCAATATAGACATACATGAACAGTTAGCATGGTTGGCCAGGTATCCCTCCTTTACAGTCTTGACATTCCAAGGGTATGAGATTAATGGGAATACATACTACACGGTATCCCAAGATAAAAAGAGCACCAACCAAAATAGTGGGGTCCGTGTAGATGCCCTGGACAGCGATGGGAACAAGGACACATATTATGGTTACATAGAGGAGATATGGGAACTGGACTATGGCCTGTTATTGAAAGTTCCGTTGTTTCGGTGCAAATGGGTGAAGCTCAGTGGAGGAGGGGTGTCAAAAGACAATTATGGAATAACAACAGTGGACCTCAATAATCTTGGTTACAGAGACGAACCATTCGTCCTAGCCAAGGATGTGGCTCAGGTTTTCTATGTGAAGGACATGTCTAGTAAACCGAAAAAGCAAACAGAGAAGTCAAATGATGAGCCCAAGAGACACATAGTCCTTTCCGGAAAAAGAAACATCGTCGGCATCGAGGGCAAAACAGACATGTCGGAAGATTATGATAAGTTCGACGAGATTCCTCCATTCGCCGTGAATGTTGACCCAAGCATTCTATTAGCTAAAGAGGATGCTCCTTACGCACGTAGTGATCATAAGCAAGGCACATTCGTGAAAAAGAAGACTATTGCCGTTCTAGATCGTGACGTTTAATGTATTGTTATAACCATTATGTAAGATATTGAGCATGCACTCTTATATTATTAATTTATGCTTTTGTGATGGAGTTGTATTCAAATTGTTCTCAACACACATGTTCATATTAGCACATCTAGCTAGTAAATGAAATAAATGTTTATATTAGCACAAATGTTCTCAACACACATGAACTAAAATACTAATATATATATATATTTGTCTGAGAATAATAATCGTAACATCAATCATATTATTATCACATATAGTAAATGAAAAAACTAATTGAAATATATTTTTTTAGTAAATAAAATAAGAAACAAATTGAAACAAAAAATAAATTGAAATATGACTGGCTTTTAGTCCCGGTTGGAGGCTCCAACCGGGACTAAAAGAAAGTTTTAGTCCCGGTTCGTGGCCCGAACCGGGACTAAAGGTGTCGGTGCCCGACCTTTAGTCCCAGTTCGGGCCACGAACAGGGACTAAAAGCTTCCCTCCTCTATAAAATGGCCGGCCGACCGCAGCTCTGTCTTTCTTGTTCATTCTCAGGGAGCGAGGTGTGCTCCTGATTTTTGTTTTTAAGATTTCAGTGTGCCGAGGTTTTTTAGGGTTATTATTTCTTGTTCATTCTCGAGTCTTCTCCGGTTAGTATTTTTTATTCATTTATGGTTTAGTTTTGTTTAGAATTTAGTTATCTAGTTTTGATTAGAATTTAGTTATTTAGATTTGTTTAGAATTTAGTTATTTAGTGTTGATTAGAATTTAGTTTTTAAGATGTTGCTTAGAATTTAGTTATTTAGTTTTGTTTAGAAATCAGTTACTTAGTTTTTAAGATTTTGCTTAGAATTTAGTTATTTAGTTTTGTTTAGAATTTAGTTATTTAGTTTTAAGATGTTGCTTAGAATTTAGTTATTTAGTTTTGTTTAGAATTTAGTTATTTAGTTTTTTTAATTTAATTATTTAGTTTTGTTTTTGTATTCAGTATATAGTTTTTTTTTGAGTAATATATAGATTCTAGTTGGAACAATGCCGAGGAGACAACGTCAGGTACCTCGTCGTGGTGGAGGGTGGGATAATCCTGTGTTGGTGCCACAAATAAACCCGCCACGAGAAGCACACGCTCCTTGGCCTCGTTTTTACGGGAAACAACATTGCAGTGCCCGCGCCTAACGAAGCTCGTTTCAACCAGGTAAATTAATTATCTAGTGCTTCAATATATACATGTCAATGTATTGATTATTTCATGCAATTTATTAATGTGACTTACCCATAGCAGATTATTTCGCCAATCAAATGGTTTAAAGATGCAGTAATGCACATCGCTCTTCGATGCCCATTGGTTTACAGAGAGGTGAATGAGAACACCAGGAGGGTTCTCATTTCTGTTGAGATTAGGCAAAATGCCTTACGTGACCCCAGTGAGGGCCAAGTTGTGCATATCGACGTTGAATCGGGTGCCTGGCAACAGGAGCATGTTGCGGCTTGTGACGCTGTAAGGCAAGCACTCTATCGAATCCAATTACTGGGTGGGCACATTTTACCAGACTATAGCTACTTCAAGATAAAAGCTCTTGAGGCAGGTGGCCTCCCCGTGACACAAATGCCTAAATTAGTTACCCCTGAATACGAATCCATCTATGTAAGTTAACTATGATTTTTTTGAATTCCATTATGAATGTTATGAAATAACGTGGTTTTGTTATTTTTTTATAGGACGACCTGTACTGTGGATACATGCATGTGTACTCCGGGTTACAACCAATACTAAAACAGGTACTTGATTA